>OX155955.1:36234824-36284686 GCA_944548615.1 Micropterix aruncella | reverse complement strand
TTCGGGATAGGGAATTTTAATAAAAACTTGATTTTAAAAATGTTTTTTTACTTTTACTATTAACCTATAAATATATTTACTTGTTTTCACGACACGAAGTCGAGTCATAAAATTTTGAGTCATAAAATGTATGTGAAAATGTTCACTGGCAGACTAAAGAGAGAGAGAGAGAGAGATATATATAGAGAGGGGACGTTAACAAGACACAGAGAAAAGAAGAAGTATATAGAATAGAGAAAGCGGCGCGAGAAGACGTAGAGACATAAAGCTAGGGACGGACCGCGATTATGGGTGCGCGGTCTGCCGGTCGTAGGAGCGCCGGAGTCGTTGCCTGCGCTCCTAGCGACACCTGGCGACGTAAGGCCGCAACAAAAATCCGCATCTGCAACATTGATAAAGCCTTCTGCAAACAAAGGCGAAAACAAATTCTGTCACAGCCGCCTGTCCACACCACGTGATCGAACTTAATTTTTATGTAACAGGCGAAACGCTTTTTGGCAGCAAAGTGCGAGTACTTTATGGTTGAAGTTCGATTTATATTATCCGTATCGTAAGCGGATATTTTATATTATATTTTTAAAAACCCACCGCCTATAAAATTTAACTGTGCGGTACGAATGATAAATATACATCGATCTAAATACAGCCAACAGCGTTGTATGCGTTAATCAAAGTCGATAGCTAATTTAAATACCGCTAAATACGCCATATACATGATAGATATTCGCCAAAATTCCTTGGATATTTTTCTTTATTAGTGATAAGCATAGCGACTGATTCCAATATACTATAAAGTCAATGCCTATTCAAATATATATGGAGCAATCAAATTAAAACGAGACAGATAATATTACGAGAATAGCGCCGAAGTTGGTAACGTAAGTAGGCATGTGTATAGTAGTGCCCTCCATTGTGAATCAGGAAATAATTGCGCGAACGTTCCCTGCTGTACTGTTTGCTTGTTAGATGCGTTCGCATCACGTTGAAGAATAACGTTTTCTGCCCGTATTGTCGCAGGCGATATGGTGTCATAATTTTAGGCCGGACAGATACAATCACCAAACGATGAAAAGATACGATATTCTTTAACGTGATACCGTTCCAGCCTCTATAGTGGTGTCGGACGCACACACCTCACTTCGAACGCGTTTAACAAGCAAACGGTGCAGTGGTGAACGTTCGCGATATTCCTCCCTGATTCCCAATAGAGAGCACTACTAGACACACACCTACCTGCGTTACCAACTTCCGCGCCATGCTCGCCATATCATCTGACTCGTTTTCATTTGATTGCCCATAGACGAGTATTATCAGCGCGGTTGACTGCCCGCGAAAGAGTCAGTCGACACCTCACTGCCGTCGAAAACGGATGCATCTAAACAACCGTACATCGTCAGCAAACAACTATCCTAGCATTTAATTGACGAAAGCGATGGCTGAGCTATACTCCCAAAAATGTAAGGCGTATAATTTGGCAGCATGCGTATTGTGTCTGATTTGATAATTGCTGCTTCTATAACGCAAAACGGCGAATTGTGTATTTTTGACTTAATATAAGTATTAATATCACTTATGTATTTTTAACCATTACGGTTACAAATACATACCATACCAGTATGGTTCACGCGTCGTAATTTAATATTGCTGTGTATAATAAGGTGTGTGAGGCCATTCCTCGATTATAAATGTGTCGCTTGAGTAGATCGCGCAATGCATGACGGAATCAGAACTTTAACCTCTCGCGCGGCATTCTCAGATGCGTAACCCGAAAGTACGTTTATCGATTCGAGCGGGAATGGTCGCGTTTGAGACGTATTACTATTTCATATTAGGTTTAATCCATTGAACTTAAATCGGTGCTCATCGGGAGCTAAAAGGCTTACAAATAATTTATTTTTTGTAGAGACCTGACGGTTGTTAGCCTATGACGCCCCCGCGATCATCACATAGGGTCCAGAATCGGCGGGAAAAGAATAGGGCAGCAAGAAAAAGATATGCAAATTCTTGTCCGTGTATTTGTTTCTATAGGGAGTGAGCTAGATTGAGGCAAGGGCAGGAGCTATAACCATCTACGAGTGCGGCAGGCTCAAGCGGCGCAGGCCGATCTCGAGTGCCACTAGCATCCTTGTTTGTTTGTATAATGGGTGTTGGTTTGCATAGAAGCGGATTCTAAAGAAAAGCAGTAGGCCTGTCTTGTCTTACATAATAAGTAGCAGCAATTATCTAGCTTATCTACTTTTTAGCGCAATAAATATTTATAATATCACAAAATGCTTACCCTGAACTGGAGGTAGTAATCGTTTGTCATATCTAGTGTTTTTTAATAGATTGTCTAATATTTCTTTGTCTGACTTTCCTTCCTCGAAACTGAAAATCCAAAGATCAAAATGTCTACAAAGTTTAAAAAATATATTAAAATGCTCTTAGAAAATACTTACATGTCGGACGCTAGTCCAGATACCTGCCACAGCATAAGGGATAGGACGCATGCGCAAGTCAGTACGCATGACCAACCCATATTAGGACATCTGCAACAAAATGGAATCATGTTTAGTTCTGCGAATTTTCATAAAGTAGCATTTTAATATTTTTTATTTTATTATATTCGGGAAACAGACAGTACAAAATAACATATTTACTAAATCAAAAATTAACAAACATAAACTATTTATATGTTTCCACCTATTAAACGGCCATATAGTGCGCTATGCGATATAAAAGAAAAGTTTAAAATGTACAAGATTTTTTTTCAAAGTGAAAAAATATTTCTGAATCAATTGCTAGTTAATAAACAAGTTACTAAACAGTTACTAAATAGTCCAAAGTATTAAAAGATTAAATATAAAGTAAAAAGAGCAAAAAAACACAATATAAATTCATAATTATAATACGTATATTAATATTGTAATTAATGAATTAATAAATAAATAGATAGTAAAAATATATTTTAAAAAATATATATTTATGTAATGTAACACATTATGAGAACGAAAAATAACAAAGGAATAAGTTATGTAAATACAAAGATAAGAGGAGAATAAATATTTTTCTCATAAATAGATTAATTAATTAAATTGTAATATATTCATAATTAGATTTTTTAATGTGTCTGGGGGTGTGGCAAATATACCAACATCCATAAATACGGAGTTGTAATGATGACAAGCTCTATAGAGAAAAGCATTTTGTGCATAGTTGGAATTGACAATAGGCAGTTGAAAGAAACGTTGAGAGCGAGTTGGTCGAAAAAAAATGATCTGCTCCAAGATTTGACTAGCATCAATACGATTGTTAATTAACTTATGCAGATATAATAATAATAATTTCCGTCCCGTCTCCTATTTGGTCTCCGCACAAAGCCTAACTGGAGGGGATTCAAATACGTTTCGTCCGGTGCATAGCCCGACACGAACATCTCGCATTTGACTCTTACCGTGATAGGCCACAGCACTTAAATATGCTGTCGCTTGAGGACCGGCGAACTGCTGCGGATATGACTGCGCTACATGACATCGTCAATGGGACGCTGGATAGCCCATACCTAGTTTCGGGAATCGCTTTGAAGGTGCCGCAACGTTAGACCCGATCTATACAGTTATTCGAGCCCCCGAGACGACATTCTAACTACACGCGCAATTCAATGCTTAACCGATTGCCACGTACGTATAATGATAAATTCACAGAGCCATTTATAGTAGAAATGAAATTAGTTTCAAATCGGCAGTGCGATCCGCCTTTGAAGCAACAGCGACAACAACTGTTATTGATTTGTAATATGTATGTATAAATATAATATAATTTATATATGTATGACCATTTATTTATTTCGAATTTATGTTGGATAAATATGATTTATATATGTTTGCTGTAAACTCTACAACTTTTGCGGTCATTTGTCATTTTTTGGTTGGTGGGGACGATTTCTTGCCGTATGGATTTGTACGATGAGTTTTCCCGGCAAAGTCCCGGGGGGGGGGGGGGGGGGGAGGGACTGTCGTCTGTTTCCGCGCGGTATATATCCGTTTTCTCTAAATATTTAAGGATGTATTTTTTGTTTCATAATTTAGTTTGTAAAATATTTTTCAAGTCATTTCGAACGGCGTAAGTTATAATTGGCATAGGAACCTGTTTTTTTAAAGAATTATGTATCTAATTATAAGTTCATGGTGTTATCTAAATAAATAAATAAAATGAATAAATAAATTTTGATTTAAAGAACGAGCCTTGTGGACGGCCGGAATGGCAGGTCGATAATGGAGAATCGAAAGAGATATTGCAAGTGTCACCATCACAAACCACGTCAGTTAGTAGCAGCCTTTGATGTAAGTTGTGAAAAAACAATCCTAATTTATTTACGTCAAATTGGGAAAGTGAAAAAAGTCGAAAAGTGGGTACGACATAATTTGAGTGAAGCCCATCAGTAAACACGCATCGAGTGCTGCGTTACGTTACTCAACCGGCACAATTATGGAGGGATTCTGTTTCTGAAACTCTCCTTCAACCACCGTACCTACTCTCCGGACCTTACTCAAACTGATTTCCACTTTTTTCGGGATTTAAACAACTTCTTGTTAGGAAAAAAACAGTTTCAACGAGGCAAATTTTTCTAAACAAAGGAATCATTAAACTTCACATAAACTGGCGGAAAAGCATCGATAACGATACTTCGATTGATAAAATATATTACTTCCAAATAACAAAATAGTTTTTCTTTTTCGATATAGAACGACCGTTTCATATGTAAGGACCTGTGAGGAGCCACAGTAAGAGCGGTTTTACTGGAGATTTTTCGCGACTGGCAATATTAATTTTTGAATTTGTTTTTTAAATTGAAAATCGTTAGTGGCTTGAAAGTCGGATGGGTGTGCAATGCAAGTCGGGTCAACAGTGTGAGGGACCACCCCTCACTAGATTCCAGGTTATTCGGTGTGAGGTGGTGGTGTCAACTTGCGAGTTATCTCCGTATTAAAAGGCGATGTTGAGTGAATCAGAAGGTATTTATTGAATTGATTGAGAGTTCGATATTGCCAGTTGTAACGCTTCCCGAATAGGTAACATTGACGCGGATGAAGTGACTCGCGGAATGGATGAGTTTATGACGATGTGAGGATAAGGATTTTACTTGTGCTCCTAGTATCTCGTACTGGGCACTGCTCGAGTCTGTGGGAATGCAGACCGATGCTTCCCGAGAGGAAAAGGTCGGAAAAGGAAACCAAGGAGCCGGACTTGTTGAACCGGACTTGAGGGAGGTGATCACTCGAGGAATGATACTTTGGTTGCCTTTTCGCCGGTTTATATAGGCCGATAAATGATGCAATCCAAAATATTCCGAGTAAAAGTATTGTTTCATCGTGCTGATTCATCGCTGCAGGAGGTAGCAAAATAGCTGAATTTGTGTCAGTGTATTTCACTGGAAATCAATGCATTTGTTGATTGCATGTGACGGTACTTAAGGGCCGTTTAAGACCTAATATAAGTAATGGTGTAAGAGTCATTAGTGGCGTCTGCATCCACGCTCGCGTGGCATCTAGCTTTAGACGCCGTGATATTATAGTGACATATGATGATGAACAATGCATCAAAAATTGTAAACGGTAAGCAGTAGACATTTTTAATTCCAAGATTCAATTGACGTCCTACCATCGGCAATACTGTCTATTTGCCTGATGACTTAGAGCATTCAAAGAATAGATGAATTCGTTTTTCAAATGTGTTTTTATTACGATTCAAATAATTAATATATGAAAATAGCGTCTTTCAAATTTTGTCTTTCACAGTTGCAAAAATTAATTCAAACGAACAATCCCCTACTTATATGCGTACACCCAGATTATTTATATACACCCAGATTTATATACACGTAGATTTGGGAATACACCTTATTTATATACACCCAGATTTGCGAATATAAATGCGGGTACATTTAGCATATTAATCTCGTCGATCTTATCAACGGTAGGTCATCTCTCTCCTATGCGATTCTTTTAATGATTAAATGATCTAAAAACACTGTGTTTATTCTCGATATGTACGCCGAGGGAACAAGACTTCTACAACCGTTGAGCTCTGGTCATATCGACTAAGGAAAGGAAAGGGTTATCTTGGAGACAAATTTAGGCGTTGATGGCGCCAAGTGGAACGTACTCTGCATACGACCGACAAGCGATAAGGTCCCTTTATAACCTCAATACTCGCAACTGAAGGGACGGTAAGATTCAATCGATACTCATGTGCCGTGTTATTTATACCCCGGCAAGTCAACGAGCCATATCTAGTGCACGGAATTATGCATGCTCGTTTTAATATTTACTCGATATATCTACTTTAAGCTCTGATCGATGACTTAGGGCTGTTATACACTATGCAAGTAAACGCGCGGGTTCAAATTGCGCGTTTTAAAATTTTGAAAATTTTATTTCCTTATTTATAAGATACTAGTGGTATGTTACCCGGCAATGCTTGGGTACCCGATTCCTTTCCCCTCCCACTCCTATTTCTCCCTCTCTTCCCCTCCCCAAGTAGCCTGTGTAGGAGTAATCGCGTGTGTGTCCGTGTGTGTGTGTATGTATGGGCATGTTCCTTCACGATAGCGCCTAAACGCTTCTTCCGATTCAGATGAAATTTGGCATGCAGGCATCATTCGGTCATTGCAAGAGTTGAAAAGATTGTAGTTGAAATCGGTCTACAGGTGGCGCGCTAGTCACACTTCAATCTCAAAATATTGCAGTGATTAGAAATTCGGTACACATTACACAGATGCCTTGTTGGACCGAAATCTCATTGTAAAATTTCGGTTGAAATATCTCGTATAATACAAGCAACGCATTTTTAAAAATAAATACTGCCGTATTTCAGAAAATACTTTAGTTTTGGAAAAATACTATTTTAATGGAAAAATACCATTTAATCGAATTTTATATTATATTTATTGCCGATTACATAATGGAATTGCATTTTATTTATTATATTATCTTTTATTATTATATTTTAATTTTTTGATTTTATTCTGAAGGCCACATTTTAGGGCAATTTAGTGTTATTAGCTTTTTACTAAAACTTGATTGTATAGTTTAAAGGTCCTTAAAGTTACATTGCACCGTCGAAAGTCGTGCACATCCGTAAGTATGTCTCATTCAAATATTAGCATTTCCCGATCCAAGCTGGGATTTCCTTCGCTGCTTTTTAAGTAGCTTTTACTAATTTTATTTTAAATAAAAATATCATCCTATAAACGGATTTCTTTACAAAACTTATCAAATATAAAAATATTATACTGTTTTCTACAATCTTTCTTTACATATTTTTTTTATATTATACAATTTTATACTGGTTTACCGTATTTTGATAACATTATACCTACAGCCTTTATTACAAACTCCTCTACCAGAAATTAAGATTGAAGTTTCTTCTTTCATTTCATTAAGCATATGGAGTTTTTTTATTTTTATTTCGATTTAATGGCTCGTTGATAAAAAACTCAGCCAATGGTATCATATTTTAAATGTTGGTAGCATTCGAAATTTGAATTATTTCGTAATGTCACTTTCATTTAGAAAACGGCTTTGCCGAAGTGATCAATAGTTTAATTTTTTATTTTTTCGCTTAATTCGTCTCAATTGAAGGCATTTTGTGTTGCATAAGGATAAGCCCTATTTATGAGATATATGGATGAATAGTGATCGTTAGTCGACTGCAAAAGGACCTTTAAACTTACATTGCACCGTCGAAAGTTGTGCACATCCGTAAGTATATCTCATTCAAACATAAGCATTTCCCAATACAAGCTGGGATTTCCTTCGCTACTTTTTAAGTAGCTTTTACTAATTTTATTTTAAATAAAAACATATACATATATATATATATATATATATATATATATATATATATATATATATATATATATATATATATATATATATATATATATATATATATATATATATATATATATATATATATATATATATATATATATATATATATATATATATATATATATATATATATATATATATATATATATATATATATATATATATATATATATATATATATATATATATATATATATATATATATATATATATATATATATATATATATATATATATATATATATATTTCTGCATAACTTTACTATTATACTATATAATATGATATTAAACAAAATATAGTTTATAGTAATATAATGCAAAAGAATAATACTATAATATATTTAGATCGTCATATTTATATATTTGTGTATGTATGTATATGTATGTGTATGTGTATATGTATCTATATGAGTACCTACTTACGTCAGTTGGGCTTCTCCATCTCAGTCAGAAAATAAGTCGTATGCCCAGATGCAGGCTATATTTGGCCTAGTTGGGTATGCGCTGAGCATGGTCATGTGAATGTAGGCCGTTATTTCTTCGCACCATTACGTGGCATGACCATTTTTATGTGTTTTATAATTATGTTTGAAACAAATAAATAAATAAAACTTTGTGTTCGCAGCAGTTACCGCCAACGCGTGGAGCGCTCGCCGCGGAGCGTGCAACGTTGCACGCTCCAGGAGCGCAAACGTATCTACTACTGGAGCAGTTTCTGATGCGCGGAACAGAGTTGATGCGCGAACTAATGGATACCCACCTTAACAATACCATACACTTTTAAAACGGTTCAAGAGCTTAGAAGTTATGGTAGAATAAAGAAACGGAAGACATACATAGATGGACCCTGAGCAGGGTTACAACTTTTTTTGGTGGGCAGTCGTGTAAAAATCAGGTTTTCCGGATTGGATTTCGATAATTGGAAGTAATTTAGACAAACAGCTCCCCTTTTGCATATCGGTGCCGCTCTTATTACCGACGTCGCGCGTGGCAGAATAGCCTTCTAGAATATAAATATTTATATAACGCGGCACGACACCCGCGGGCTAACCCTGAGCTTTGCCCTACATTTACAACCTTTACGAAATACTGCACAATTTTAATGTGCCACTCAGCCGCGGCACACGCGGGTAACCCCCCGACTCTACATAATATATACTTTTTGCGGGGGGCGTCGCGTCGAAAGAAAGTCGCGCTGCATTGGTTCCGTGGGCAAATAAGTGAATGCGTCCAACTGATTGCCGACACGCGACAGCACCGTCATGCTACCACAATCGCTGCCGCCACACCCTCACTCCGCCCTCGCGTCTGATATGTTTCAACACGAGTCACATGGAAACTAAGCACGAAATGCGCGGAAACATCTATGTTGCTATGCTTTGAATCTACACTGTTATGGTTTAGGGCTGCTGATGTTGAACCAATCTTCGTGCCCCAAAAAAGGTAATTCTTTCGTTATATGAGATAGATTTTAGATAGATAATTCAGGAACTCTTCAAGGGAAATTATTAACCTCACCGTGGCTTGTCAGTTTATTTTTGAAAATGTAATGTATGCCCGTAAAAATCTAGCTGCCGTATTCACAGACGATACTTAAGTGCACCTTAAGGAAACCCCTTTATCGAGTGACACTTAGGTACCACCCTCAAAATTGCTATTAGATAGTCGTTATTTAAGTGCTCAATTCAGTGAGTATGTTCTCAAGGAACTTGCAAACAATTGGATTCATTTCTACTTTGCATCTGCTTCATTCTTATTGTACGGTCTAGAGAGTTTTCTTTGTCTTTGAACAAAATTATTGTGCTCTATGGCAAGAAAAAATCCCGCGTCAGCTGACTGTGACTGTAAGAAGTGAATGTGTCCAACTGATTGCCGACACGTGACATGCCACAATCGCCAGCCACGCCACACCCTTACCCCACCCTCACTGTTGATATGTTTCATAGCGAGTCACACGGAAACTAATATACATGTATCTTTAAGGATAGATACATAAACCAAAATGTTATAACAAAAGAATCGTAATAAAAATAATAATAAATACAATAGTTCACTTACTGTAACGGCCTACATGTTTTTTAAAAAAATATATTTACTTTTTGAAAATATAATTTATGTCCGTAAAAATCTAACACATGTATTCACAGCTGATACTTAACGGCACCTTAAGGAAACCGTCACTCGAGTGAAACTTAAATACCACCCTCAAAATTGCTATTCATAGAAGTTACTCAAGTGTTTCCTTTAGCGAGTATGCTCTCAAGGCAATGGATTCATTTCTACCTTGCATCTGCTTCATTCCTCTTCATTTCGTTGTTTTTGAACAAAAATTAATTTGCTCGATGGCTAGAAAAACCCCGCGCGTCAGCTGACTGACAATGGCTGTAATAATGAAATGGTTCTAACTGATTGCCGAACCCGACAGCGCCGACATACCACAATCTGTCTGCACGGAAACTAACCACGAAATGATGTGAAGATACACATTTACACTGTTCTGGTGTAGAGCAGCTGATGTTTAAAAACTATCTTTGTGCTGCAAAAAAGGCTGTGAGTTCGATATATGTCCTACATTTTAGATCACTGATTTTCAACCGGTGTGCCGCGGCACAAATGTGTACCGAGACTATCATAATCACAATCGTAATCATTTATTTCCTCTCGGATAGTAACCGTATACGAGTACCTACAGTACATAATACATGTATTGCATTGAGATACGTCAATGAAAGTAAAGTCTAAATAGCAATAAATTGAATCGGACAAGTAGTCAATTTAATGTAAAATTCAAATCGGACAAGTAGTCAAAATATCGGACAAGTAGTCAATTTAATGTAAACAAATGGCTAAGAGAATTTGGATACCTGCATTTAGAAAATGAACTCCTATGAACACCTATGAGGAGAAAAAATCTTTGTATCGATGTATATGAATTTTGTATCTATTTATATTCTGTTCCTCTGTAATTTTGTATCTATAAATATTATGTACGCTCGTAGACACCTAACAGAAGCTCCGGTGAATAGTGATTTTCATCATCACGATACGAGGAATAAATCCAATCTCCACATAAACCGACAGCGACTTAGCAAAGTGCGATACAGTTTTATTCATCAAAATTTGTCGTTCTATAATAAGATTCCAGAGCAAATGAAAAGCCTCGGAGAGGTCCAATTTAAAAAGATAATCATAAATAATTTGGTAAGAAACCCAATTTATGGTATAAGGGAGTTTGAAAATTCTGAGTCTATTTTCCATGTTGATGATTAATGAAATGCGTAAAGTTTTAAACATAACGGTATTATGATAGCTGACATTCTAATTTTCATATAATTTATTAAACATCTATTCATTTTTAAAAAAAATACGAAAGCATTATTGCTGGATTGACAATAAAATATATATTTTTTGATTATTCTACATAGAATTTGCATTTCTATTTTAATATATTATTCTCCTTGACTCTTAAATCACATTAGTATATTTTGATTATTTGTATATAGGTAATATTGAATATAATATTACAGCGATGACAACTATCACGATAGTTATGATTTTAATAATTAAATTTTTAGCATTTAATTTTGTGACGCATCCAAGTGTAGGAATGCCTATCTACTGGAGTAGTTGATTGTATTGTATTGTATTGTATTGTATGTATTGTATTATGGGAAAATTTCAGTATATTTTGATGAAATGGGAGAAATTGTTGATAATATTTAAACACTATAATTAAAGATAATAATTAAACATTATAAGAAAAACCACCATATCATAACAAAAGAATCAAAGTAAAAACAATATAATAGGGTTATATTACGTTTGTGGACCTACTCAGCAATGGAACTTGATACACAAAGTTGTCTTTCATAACGGATTTCTTTAAGCATCCTCATAAATTAAATGCGAGAGTGCAGAGACCAAATGAGAATATGCTGTAATCATCTGATGAAATGAAAGATTTGGTCAATAAATTAATTCTGTGGAAAGGAAAAATTAACAATGGCACCATTCCCATGTTTTATTTTACGAGGCGAGTTGTAGCCTGTAAACAATGCCTGTAAGGCTGTTCATAACGCCTTATTTGTAAGACTTTTCTCATACGTTTGAAATATTTTACAGTTATAGATAATAATTACTTACTAATATACCATATATTACAAAATAATTGTCGCCATATATTACAAAGAAAGTACCATATATTACAAAGAAAATGTCGAGAAATTTGCGTGGATTTAAAAGATCCTTTCGGTGCTCAACCTCCACCAGAACTTACATCGCAGGAAGAAGAGAGTCTAATTAAGCTACTTTGCGACAACTTTGTGAAGACAAAATTAGCTTTTTCTGGTTTAGTGAAGTTTTGGATATCAATCAAAAATGAATATCCAAGTCTAAGAAGTGAGAATCTTTAAGGATCCTCATTCCCTTTGCGACAACCCATTCATGCGAAGCCGGATTTTCAGCTCAAAAATCGATATGCCCCCGGATTCCGAAGCGACGATACGACACACGATTGTCGTCACTCGATGATATTTGCGATTCTGAAAGCGATTTGACAGTCTTTCAATCGTCAGAAGTAAGGTTAGGATAGACGACAGCACATGAGGTGTCGTCTGCATGTCGCTGCTCTAGGAGATAGCTGGGAAATGACTGTAAAATCCCCATTCAGCAATATCTACCTACTATTCCCGCGCAAGACGATTAAAATCTAAATATAACGCCGAGAAATAAAAATATTCGATTTCCGAATTACCCTTAGCTCAAAGCACTAAGCACGCTTAGAGCCCGGTCCGAATTGAGTACACGCCGCTCCTTGCTAAACGGCCGACCCCGGCCAATCAGAGCACGATATCGGGGTGGAAATCACATGGGAAGTATCGAGTTCCGCGATTAGCTGACGATTCTGGAACAGAATCAGTCAAGTCGTCGGGTCAAAGACGACATCGAATTTAATGTCGTGTCGCGTTGACGTATCGTATGGATGCAGCGCGGCTGGCGATTGTAACATATCACGGGTCGTCAATCAGTTGGACGCATTCACTTATTACAGTCACAGTCAGCTGATGCGCGGGGTTTCTCTGGCTATAAAGCACAATAATTTTGTTCAAAGACAAAGAAAACTCTCTAGACCGTGTAATAGGAATGAAGCAGATGCGAAGTAGAAATGAATCCAAAAGCTTGAAGGTCCATTGAGTGCATAGCCACTGAAGGGAGCACATAAGTAACGACTATAAATAACAATTTTGAGGATGATGCTTAAAAGTCACTCGAGTGAGGTTTTTCTTAAGGTGCACTTAAGTATCGGCTGTGAATACCGCTGTTGAAATTTTACGGCAATACAATATACTTGCTAAAAGATAGTGAGGATATTAATTTCATTGAAAATTTCCCGCATTGTCTCTCTACAACCTAGGTCAGAGCCGAGTTGTTTTCATTTCTGTGCCTGATTTAAATCATTGTACATATATTTTGACAAGAGCGCCGGGACAAAATGCTATAAACCTGTAAGTGCGACGCGGACTGATAACGTTTGGGAACCGCTTTGCTATGAGAATGCTGCAAAAGCGACGCGCCGCGCCGTATGCGCGCGTAGGTACGTTTTGAATAATGGCACGACTTTGACGGGCGTAAAGCATCGTAAAGCACGGAGTGAAGCATCCAATTCTAAGGAATTAGATGCTTTTATTCCATTTTATACTTTGCCAAGCTTTTAGTCTTCTATGACAGTACCTAACGCACTGACATACTGACGTACTGACGCTATATGTATAATTCTACGAAAATTAAGGATCTTTCAGTCAGTTCTTCCTGTTTCACGTGTCACCTATTCAAGTTGACCAAAATATCGACTTTATATTATTTATAATTGTATATTATTTTATTATGACATTATAGGTTTATAATATAGTTTTTAGGAATGGGACTCTTTCTTTTATTTTTTATGATAATTTTATTATTTCTATATGCACTCATTTACAGGTAATATATATTATTTAACCAATTTTTAATTTTTAATATTAAGTATGACTATCTTTATCTCTTTTTTGCAATTATGATAATCTATTTATACATCATTTTTATTAAATGTCCTTTTTACAACAGGCTTCAGCCTAGCCTTTGTACGCCGCGTATATATATACCTATATTAAAACATCATGTATACGAGAAAAAATATCGAGACTACTTCAACTAACTCAAATATTCATTCGCACAATACGCGAAATAAAGAGGACTTGCGTCATTTTAAGGTGCGAATGAGTAAGGTTCGGAATAGCTTTCTCTGCCAATCTTAGTTATTCTACAACAAACTTCCATTACACATCAGAAGCCTTGGGGAGGTTCACTTTAAGAAAAAGTTACAGGTTATTTTGATTAAAAAACCCCTTTATAGCATTGAGGATTTCGACAATATCATTTTTTCGCAGCTCTATTGACCTACTTGACTATTATTATTCCTTATTCTTTATATTATTGACTATTTTACAATTGAATTTTTTTCTTCTAACTATTGGCTATTGACTATTATTATTATTACTGATTTGTTTGTATTTGTGTTTTTTCTTTAAAATACCTTGCCGTATGATAATTTGTGAAATTATCCAATATTTGTTAGATTATTTAGTGCTATTGTCCACTTAAAAAAATCTACGAAATTATGTAAGAATTTTTGATGGAAAATATTGGAAAATGTTGTTTCCTCTATATAACCTAGAAAATCTGCGCTTGGATGTTCAACGTTCATACCTTGCAATACCGACGTTTATATCTTATACCTTAATAGGTATATATTTTAATTTTATACTTGTTATTTTTGTTAGTTTTTGACATAATCAAGTGTAGGAATTCCTATCAAATGTTTGAATTTTAAAAAAAAGTAAATAAATACGATCACTAAAAACAGTTTTTGGCATATCATGTTATTAGTTTTTTGCTGTTATTTTTTTGTTTATGACACTTAAATTATATATGTTTTCTATTTTACAGTAAATTATTGTGAAATACAAATTAAACTATATTAAATTCTACCGCATTGGAATAATGATTTGTACAGATATCTTGATAATAAAAGTACAAAGAATTGGCTTCTGGCTTTCTTTAGCGGTAGGGAAGAAAATTATATAATCCATCGGAATGATAAAATAATGTACTTTTATTGTCTTGACGTTCTGCATTTGTACGCAATGTTGCAAAAAACTTTTTTTCAACATTGCGTTTTGAAAAAAAACTTTTTTTTTATTTTTCTTACGTGAATACGTCTAAAAGTTCGCGCCAGATCAAAATCGCGCTAGAGGTGACATCAAAATCTTGACATAACGTTTTCATGACGGTATAATACTCAGAAACAATAACGTTCTTTGTGTCCGTTAATTCCCATCACGATCCAATGCATGAGAACAATATCCGACTGTCCGAGGTTAAATGCGGATAGAAGACGGATGTCTGTCCCGGGGGCGCGGGATGCCGATCCCCGTTGAAGCGTGGCCCGAAGCATTTTAAGCCCCGGATTTACCGGGGTCAGTGGCTTTAAATCGCTCTCCTCGCAAATGTCACCTTCCACCGACATTAAGCGAACGAGGGCAGGTTTTCGGTTTACCATAATATTGATTGAAATATAGATAAATATTATTCTGCATTTTCTTAGTCATAGTAGTCACATTTTCTAGGAATCGTAACAAAATTAAATAAACTATAATATAAATGGTATATCATGACTATACCATTAATTTGCTTTATACGACAGTAATAAGGCAAAGGTTGGTAATTCGGTGATATCGGTAATACAGTGATAATTTGTTTGAAATGGTCTATATATTACCCCGCAAGACCGCGGCGTTTGTGATAAGGCTCGTTGCATTCGAATGAGAAAGGACGAATGCAATGAGCCTAATCACAAACGCCGCAGTCTCGCGGAGTAATATATAGAACCATTTCAAACAAATTATCACTGTGTTACCGATATCGCAGAATTACCAACCTTAACAATATAAAACAAAATAATATGATTATATTAATAATTCCATTTAAAATTAAAGGCTGCTATTAATAAAGAGCTGTATCTGCATAATGAGGAATCTTTTTTAAATATTTGATTTATTGGTGCATTTATTTATTTATTAACTTAGTTATATATTTAATATTATACCGTTAGTTATATGTACTTTTAAATAAATTTCTTTTACTTTCAAGAATGAATGAGCGATCTGAATGTATGAATGAATAAAGAAGAACAATAATTTTAAAAATTAATAAACACGACCGCCGCTACAAAAAGTGAACTTTTGTATGCATAATTATTACAAACAATTTCTTCGCGTAGAAAAACATGTTTTTAAGAAATAAAGTTCTTCATTGAAACGATATTCGTTTAAACAAAATTCAATTTAAGGATGTTCAGTTACGGTCCCATTGACGCGTGTTACCTCTGTAAACATCCAGTGCTTAAAATATTCTGTGATATTCAGTATTCTGTGCGCATTCTGTGACAATTATAATGTCCATAATCTACTCAATATGTATTGTAATTTTTTGAAATTTGGACATTTGGAATGACGACGACATCTGGGATGACAACGATGCTAACGATACCACACTTCTAAATCGATTCAAGCGTTTAGAAGTTATTGTGGAATAAAGAAACGGCAAACCTACATAAATGAACCCTGAACGCAATACACTCCTTTTTGTTGGTCAGTCGTGTAAGAAACAGTCTGGATTTCAACATTAACACATACTGGTTTTTATCCGAGTACAATTAGCAAGTATGCAAAAATGATATGTTAATAAAACTTAGTATAATTATGAAATCTAATTGAACTGAATATACTGAATAAATAAAATAAATGAATATACTAGATGGTCCATTTTACGACCATGTTATACTCGCTTTTCGAAACATAACGAAGCGATTTATGGAAATAATACCTATATGTAGAAAAATAAAATCAGAATAAATGTAGCAGTCCAATGCTCTCAAACCTATAAGGCAATGGACTGACGTGGGAACAGCCCGATTAGTGTACTCCAGCTACTTTCATAGTATTCTGTTATGGGTTAGGGCTGCTGATGTTGAAACCATCGTCGTCCTGTTAAAAAGCTATGTATTCGATATATGGGCTCGGTTCTAGAGAGAACTTTTAATGCGGGAACTTTTCAGACGGAGAAATGCGGGGATTTTTCTATGAAAATATCATCATTGTTGCATGTCAGTTTATTTTTGCGAATATAATTTTTCCCGTAAAAAATTAAAGCTGTTCAATAAAGTCGGTATCCGCCTAAAATAGAAATAAGTTTCGATTAAAAAGGTGGATCCTTTTTATGGGACAATGTATATGCTCGCCTTTTCTTAAGAATAAAGCTTTTTATTACTATTATTATTATTATTATTATTTACACATCAGAATTATTCAGGAAATTGTATTATATATATGCCAGTTTAAACATCGTTTTATAGACCTACTTTGTTAAAAAAATCATGCTATAACATTAGGGACTTCTTGATTTTTATATTACCAGATTTATTTTCTATTCTTTTCTTACTCTATTCGTTCTATTTCGTGAGTTCAACGGACTGGTATCATGGATCTGTAAAAAATGGATTGTATCTTGACAATAATAGTACGAAAAAAGTGGCTATCTGGTCTATTGGCGGTTATTTCCAGTGGAGCTCAGAGAAAACATCGAAAAAAAAATGTATTATATAATATAATTTGCTTCTCGGCGTTGAGCATATATATGTAATTTCTTTTAATTTCTATAATTAGGTATGTCTATTTGACGGATTTTTATCTTAAATTTGAATACCGATTTTGTGATGGAATTGCGTTTTAGAGCCACATTTTAAGGCAATTTAGATTTTAACTAGCATTTCATTACAGCGTTTAATTTAATTACAGCGTCAATACTTTATTGTCTTATTAGAGCCCTGTCAACCCTAGAACAGGTCAGTCCCAGCTGGGTGACAGAAAAGAATAAGCATGAGGTTCCTGTTATTTTTGTAAGCAAAATCAATGTTTTATAGAAATGAATTCCTAAGCAATTAATAAAAAAAATATTATATAATGTTTACGTATTTTGATTTTGGTTTTGATAACATAATACAGCTACGACTACAATGAAACACAAAGAGTTAACAGGCAAAGTGGTAGATTTCGTATAAAGCCAAAGAAATAAAGTATTGTAAACAATCCTAATTGGATAAATTAATAAAAAAAACTTAGTCTTGTTTTAATAATGCAAGGGTTTAACCGTACAAAGATTTATATTAATATAAATTAATCTTATCAAACACATTATACCCTCTTTGGTCATAATATGTATTACGGTAGCGACCCGGTAGTAAACATTTTATATATCAACCTATACAATTTATTACGTGTTCAGGTAAAAGCGCCACATTTTCGAAGTTTAGAAAACGCTGAAAAATAACCGTTCGGCTTTTATAAGCTACACTCCTAAGTCGGTTTACTATGGATATCCAATTTTGATGTGATTTACGTTCTGAGAAAAGTAAGATGCAATATTTGATTTAATATTGATATCAATATTAGATTAGAATATTTAAAGAAAGGAATAAAGAAAATATTATTTATTGGAGATTTAATCACTTTAGCATACGAATACAACAATTACATACAATATAATCTGTCGCCAACATATGGCGAGAGCTCAGACAGCTCTAAATGAACTTCATATAGAAAATTAGCTGATGGGTACTGATTTTCAGCGTTAAAAATAATAACATTACCTACCTTTTGTTTGTTATTTACAATAAGAAACATTAATAAGTTTATTATTTAATTCTTACGTGTTCTACTATTCTTCTAAAAAATATTATTTAATTCTTACGTGAGAAGTCATTTGGAATTCGCGTCAGTCATCTGGAATCCGCAATACAAAACATATATTTCCCGAATTGAGGCAATTCAAAAACGGATGACGAAGCGTTTAAATTTGTTATATTTTGTAAAACCATCTTCGTACACAGAGTCGCTTCGGTTTCATAAGATGATGTCGTTAGAAAAGCGCCGAAGAATGATCGACGCAGTATATCTGCAAAAGCTAATTAACAATCGTGTTGATGCTAGTCAAATCTTGGAGCAGATAAATTTTTTCGTGCCCTCTCGACCAGCTCGCTCTCAGCGTTCCTTTCAACTGCCAATTGTTAATTCTAACTATGCACAAAATGATTTTCTTTATAGAGCTTGTCATCATTACAACTCGGTGTTTATGGATGTTGATATATTTGCCACAACCCCAGATACATTTAAAAATCTAATTATGAATATATTACAATTTAATTAATTAATCTGTTTATTATGAAAATAGTTATTCTCCTCTTATCTTTGAATTTACATAACTTATTCCTTTTTTCTATTTTTCGTTCTCATAAAATGTGTCATTACATAATTATATATTTTGTTCTCTTATTACTATCTATTCAATAATAAATTAATTTATTATCATATTAATATACATGTTTATGAATCTATATACTGTTTTATCTGCTCTATTTACTTTATATTTACTCTTTTAATGCTTTGGACTGTTTAGTAACTTAGCAATTACTTTTCAGAATATTTTTTGTTTATTTAAAAAACTCGAATAATTTTACTTTTCACTTTAAAAAATGCTTGTATATTTTAAACTTTTCTTTTATATAGAATAACGCACTATATGACCGTTTAATTGGTGGAAACATATAAATGGTTTATGTTTGTTATATTTTGATTAAGTAAATATGTTTTTGTACTGTCTGTTTCCTGAATAAAATAAAATAAAATAAAAAGTAACAAAAAGGGTCTGACAGTGCCCTCCAAACCCCCAATATAGTTCGTGCGGCATAGCTCTAAAGGAAAAAATAATTCCGCTACAAAACCTTTCTTAATAATTGAGAAAGCTTCAGATTAGATTTTGGAGGTCGATTCGGTATCTAAGCAGTATAATTCCCTGAAAGTCTCGGACCCACGGCCCTCTGTCCAGATATAACTCTTTACCACCTATCTCGGAAGATGGCCCTTATTGTATATTAGAATTAACTGTTGAATGATGAATGAATGAAAATCTCTTTATTGCGCAATAAAAATAAGGTACAATGGCGGACTTATTGCGGCATTACAATATCCTCCAGTCAACCAACATGCTGGTGTGAAAAGAAGAGTAGGCAAAAATTATAGCTTAAAAATAAATTTTAAATTATAGCATATAATATACATTGTATATTTTGATATATTACCTAATATATATATTATAATGATATATTACCAAATAAATAAATAAATAAATAAACTGCCAAAATAAGGCAAGGAAAGTAAGAGGATAACGAAAAGGTTAGAATTTATGGTTCATATTTATTGTGAAAGGAAGTGCTGTTCCATGGAAATCAAATTATCCCACGAGTACAAATTAAATAAACACCAGGATCTCGCAAACACCGTCACCCGGAACGGCTTCACTGTTCACCTTCACGCGGTGGAAGTTGGCGCCCGTGGCTTTTCAGACTAATATCTGTAAAGATCTTGGTCTCTCCAGTAAAATAATCAACTCGTAATTCTAGGAAGGAGAAACTTGAATTTCCGCATCTCAAATTATATCGTCGTTAGTCCGAAGTCCGAAGTCCACCGCTCACCCTCCAGAAATGTAATAATAATATAATTATGAACCCGATTTTGGTCGGTGAATTCCATGGCAGCTCCGTTTGTATTTATATATACTACACATCACAAAAACGTATAAAACATGACATTTTGTTCTCCAATAGTTCAAGGCTTCAATCTTGCTACTTTATGACAATCTGGAAATATTCCCTCTGAAAAGCTTAAATTGTAAAGATATGTTATACAAGGTGCCAGTACACATTTATGGATTTCAATTACGCTAACAGGTATATCATGGAGACCAGTTGATTTTTTGTTCTTTGGAGAGTCGATGCATTTTTCTATTTCTTGATTGCTGATCGATAGTTTGATCCTTATTAAATGTAGTTTATGTAGAACTCTTTGGATGCTTTCTATTTTTCTAGTTTTCATATATTTTTGTCCTTGATTTGCTGATTTTCTATGTTTTCTCATTATTTCTGTTGTTTTTTATTTTTCTAGTTTTTATGTCTTTGTTATTTTTGAATTTCTATGTTTTTTTCTAAGTAATTTGAAATGTAATTTTATTTGTAATTTATTTGATATGTAATTTCTATACCCAGATCAGGTTTTTTAAAATAATAAATTTATTTTACTCTACTTTACATCGTATTACCTCTTGCGGATTTCATATTGCTTGATCTCAAAGAATCATTTTCTCAGAAGCTTCAATACTTTAGTTAAATTTTGAATTGCTCTTTTACAATGCGAATTTAATTTAAATATAGTAGTTTTTGTCGACCAAACGACTATTATTTTAATCAGTATAATCAGAACTAATCTGTATAATCAGAACCTACTAGAAATTGACTTATTAAACCGAACCTACGTTTTAATTTTATTATATGTCGGAAAATTCTCTATGTTACCTCTTCTCCGACAAACTTTTATCAATTACTAACACTATTATTTTCGGGATTTTTTTAAATTCCTGTAATCGATGACTTGTATATAATAGTTACCCGTGTTATATCCTTGCTGAACCATCCTATGATTACGAATGTTCATAGCGATCGGTTGATCGGTATAGAACTTGATGTGCTGCAGCGCCATCTAGAGGCGAGTTACAACAAGGAAAATAGCCCGAAATTATTATGCGCGGTCAAATGTCTATGTATACCAATATTCATGGCGATCGGTTGAGCGGTATAGAAGTAGTTGATGTGTTGCAGCGCCATCTAGTGGTATAGGTATTACAACAAAGCGGATATCGCACAATCTATCTTTTATCTTTAATCGATGCATGGAACATGGATTCTTTCCCACCGAAATGAAGATGGCCAAAGTAGTGCCGATATTTAAAAAAGGTTGCCCAGAAAACAGAGATAATTACCGACCCATATCTCTTTTACCAGTTTTCAGCAAAATTTTTGAAAAATTACTTCTTATCCGACTTGTTAATTTCTTTGCTGAAAACCAAATCCTGTCTAAAAAACAATTTGGATTTCAAAAAAATCTCTCTACGCAAGATTCAATCGCCAGTCTAATTAAAAAAACACTACTTGGGTTAGACAATATGAAAAAAACCGTAGGCATTTTCTGTGACCTCTCTAAGGCTTTTGATTGCGTAGACCACTCAATTCTACTTAAAAAATTGGAACACTACGGCATTAGGAATAAGGAACTGCAACTCATGGAATCTTATTTGCAAGAACGCACTCAGATTACGCAAGTCGAAAATAGCAAGAGCGCGCCACAGAATATCCGCAAAGGTGTTCCTCAAGGATCGATACTTGGACCTTTTCTCTTCCTCGTCTATATTAATGACATCCCAGAGTGCCTGAAATCCGTGGATGATGAAATCATTTTATTCGCCGATGATACTTCACTTCTTTTTAGCGATAAAAATAAAGACACTTTGGCCCAAAGAATAAAAGAAACAATAGATAGGCTTAGTATATGGTTCCAAGTTAATAAATTGTCACTTAACGTAAATAAATCAAAATCAATATGCTTCTCTTTGCGGCCGTCTGATTATAATGAAATAGACGTATACTTTGGGTCTGACCAACTAGAAAATGTCTCCTCCACGAAATTTCTCGGTTTAGAAATTGATCAAAAATTACAATGGTCTGATCACTTAAATGATCTCAGTAAAAAATTGTGCAGTGCCATATTCGCCATTAGAAAGATAAGAAGTTTATGCGGTTTTGAAGCAGCTAAATCCGTCTATTTTGCATATTTCCACTCTCTAATAACGTATGGCCTACTGTTTTGGGGAATGGCACCAAACTCAAAAAGAATTTTTCTCCTCCAGAAAAGAGCGGTACGCAGTTTATATAGAGTCTCACCGAGAAGTTCTTGTAAGCCGCTATTTGTAAAATCAGGAATAATGACTCTATTTTCTTCTTACATCTACCAAAATATTATGTACGCTCGTAGACACCTAACAGAAGCTCCGGTGAATAGTGATTTTCATCATCACGATACGAGGAATAAATCCAATCTCCACATAAACCGACAGCGACTTAGCAAAGTGCGATACAGTTTTATTCATCAAAATTTGTCGTTCTATAATAAGATTCCAGAGCAAATGAAAAGCCTCGGAGAGGTCCAATTTAAAAAGATAATCATAAATAATTTGGTAAGAAACCCAATTTATGGTATAAGGGAGTTTGAAAATTCTGAGTCTATTTTCCATGTTGATGATTAATGAAATGCGTAAAGTTTTAAACATAACGGTATTATGATAGCTGACATTCTAATTCTCATATAATTTATTAAACATCTATTCATTTTAAAAAAAACTACGAAAGCATTATTGCTGGATTGACAATAAAATATATATTTTTTGATTATTCTACATAGAATTTGCATTTCTATTTTAATATATTATTCTCCTTGACTCTTAAATCACATTAGTATATTTTGATTATTTGTATATAGGTAATATTGAATATAATATTACAGCGATGACAACTATCACGATAGTTATGTTTTTAATAATTAAATTTTTAGCATTTAATTTTGTGACGCATCCAAGTGTAGGAATGCCTATCTACTGGAGTAGTTGATTGTATTGTATTGTATTGTATTGTATCATAAAAACCTTATCCATGAAAAAATACATATAAGTGCCAACTTTCATGGTGATCGGTCGAACGGTATCGGAGTCTTTTAAGCTCGAACAGACAGACAGACGGACTGACAGATACACCGACATCCATCTTAATATAATAAAAATTACTGAAAAGTCAAATAAGTAAGTGGGCAGTGCAACTAAATAAAATTGAGTTGATAAAATCAGGTCTTATCTTTACGTACTTTCAAGGTCCAATGACGATATGTAGAGTGGGGTGAATTAAGCGGCCGGTACGGTACGCCTACTGCTCTTATGCTAGTATTTACCACAAAGAAGTCATCCAGGAATATGAAAATTCCGATTTTGAAAATTCAGCGCAAAAATTAGGACGAGGAAAAGGAGGAGGATGGTAGCTAAAGCTAGCCGTTGAATTATTATCACATAACATAAGTTTCACAAATGATTTAATTCAATGGCTGAGCTTTTTATGACCTCGGTTTGTGCGTGTTTGATTAACATTCAAACATTCGAAGGTTCCGTAACCGCAATTTAATTTGTAGTTGTTGTAGGCCTGGTTTTACATATTTCCCGGTGAGTGAGCAACTTTTCATGCAGTGTTTCAAAACGGTAAATTTTATGTTTCGTGTTCCTGTGAGTATACATTTACAACCTTCAACGACTATGTGATATCTAGGTTTAGATTTAATAGCGAATAATATTGAGGTCATCAGTTGGTAAAATATTGGGATTTTATGTATTGCATCGTTAACAGAGCATTCGGAATACGAAAACCGGCCAGTGACGTAACACATGATGTTTATAAACGAGCGTTTTAAATCGGGAAAACCATTAAGGCCTTGTATTTATTTATTTATATATTTATTTATTAGTTTCAAATAGTATTCAAGGGCGTTACAGATGAATCCAAATCGCCCGTGAATATTAAAGCTAGAGTGTAAGTAAGTATAAATGACTACATAAGTAAAAATAAATGACTACATAACTAAATTAATGCTAACATTAAACAAGAAAAAACATAAAAATATAAAACTAAATAAAAGACAGATTATGATAAACATGAGATAGGAGGGAGTAGCCTTTTTAGCTGCCAAAGGGATATACAAAAGATATCTATTTCTGTGGGTAAGGAATTAAGAAGAGCTATAACCCTTCCCACTGGCCTGTCTATAAAAATATTTGTACGGTGGTACTGCACATTAAACAATAGATGCGATCTCCTCGCTGTTTAATTTACCGGTACGTACAATTCAAACTTACATAGTATCTCTGGCAAATAAATAGTTCCTTGAATTAATTTATATGCAAATATAATTAGTGAAATATATCGACGCGTTTCAAGACTGTTGTATCCTACCATTCCTACCACAAAATCGGACGGAAATAAGTATGGATAAATATTGTATTTTCTGTAATAAATATATCTTAAAAATTTTCTTTGAATACACTCTACCATCTGAATGAATTTGTTTTCACTTGTACACCAGATGACCGAGTTATATTCAAGTATGCTACGGACTAAACAATTATATTGTAGAAACATTACATGAATATTAAAATATGCGAATAACAAAACCAACCATTTTGCTAGCACGATTGCAAATATTTGTAATGTGTGCACGGAAGTTCAACTGCGTATCAAATGTAATTCCCAGGTCCCTCACCTCGGTTGACCTTTTTAAAATTGACCCGTTTATTGTGTATGGGAAAAAGCAAGGTGTTTTCTTCTTAGTGATGGTTAAAACAGAGCACTTGTTAGTGCTGAATTCCATGTCATTGACAGAGTCCCATCTTAAAAGTGCATCTAAATCTTGCTGTAATATTTCCGCTTCTCGAGCATCTGTTATTTGATGAAAAATTTTCACGTCATCAGCAAATAGTGAGCAGTGACTATTAAAACACATTAGTATATAAAAAGCAAGTTATAAAATAAATGTACACGTACATAAACGAGATGTACACAACGGCGATTTAAGCGGTTCATTTCAGCGACGTCGGAAACATCGTGACAGTGAAAAGAAAATTATATGAGCAAAAATAAAGAATTTAGATTTTAGATATCGTACTCCCGATCAAATACTGTAATACCTTGAAAAAAAAACAGTTATCGTGATTCTTTATAAAAATTATCCCCATTTCTCATTTTACACTCCGAAAAAAAGTTATAACTGTTAGTTCACTAATCCGACAATGGCACTAGTGAAGTAACAGTTATGACTCTTTTTAGTATTGTGACACGAGAAATAACGATAATTTTATTTATTTATTTATTTATTTTTAGGAAAGCCAACAGCTAATTATAATTGAACAAAAAGCCGGAGTAACATAACAGAGAGCCAATTAAAGGTTTTCACGTTTAAATAACGTTGTAGAAACATATGTGATCTTTCAATTAAAGCTATCAATTAAAAATGCATAAAAAATATTCAACAATTAATGCTAAAGAATTCACTGTTCAGCCGCTGCCTAGCTGAGTTAACACTCGTACAGAATAGATCAAAGTCAAAGCGTTTAACTCCTCCTACTTGAGTTAACCATTCTTGGTTTGACGCTTACAAATGCTAAGATTTGAGCTAATCAATTTTGGTTAGCCAACGGTCACCTTGCAAAAAATCCATTAAAAAAATAGAACGCGTTTCTAGATAGATAGATAGATTAGAACCGATAAGGTTATAATGTTTTATATGTCAAATTTCAATGCGATCATTTTACAGTTATTATTTTTATGATCCGTATAGTGGTTTACAAGTTATATTCGTTTTACTCAAGGTCATTGACTTGCGCCGAATTTACGCGCGAATATGTCGCCGGCGTAAGTGACAGCTGAATTTTTACTTCGCGATTGGAGGGGTTAATCATGTCATTGAAATTGTCACTTGTTCGCCACAGAAATGCATTTTGCCTATAGTTGGTACCTTCTGGTAATTGGTGCCAGAAGTTTCTTCTTTCATTTCATTGAGCATATGGAGGTTTTTTTTATTTTTATATCGATTTAATGGCTCGTTGATAACAAACTCAGCCAATTGTATCATATTTTAAATGTTGGTAGCATTCGAAATTTGAATTATTTCGTAATGTCACTTTCATTTATAAAACGGCTTTGCCGAAGTGATCAATAGTTTAATTTTTTATTTTTTCGCTTAATTCGTCTCAATTGAAGGCATTTTGTGTTGCATAAGGATAAGCCCTATTTATGAGATATATGGATGAATAGTGATCGTTAGTCGAC
The DNA here is from genome assembly GCA_944548615.1 of Micropterix aruncella. NCBI lineage: Eukaryota > Metazoa > Arthropoda > Insecta > Lepidoptera > Micropterigidae > Micropterix > Micropterix aruncella. The sequence continues at coordinate 36,257,911 of OX155955.1, read as the reverse complement.
TGCAAAAGGACCTTTAAACTTACATTGCACCGTCGAAAGTCGTGCACATCCGTAAGTATATCTCATTCAAACATAAGCATTTCCCAATACAAGCTGGGATTTCCTTCGCTACTTTTTAAGTAACTTTTACTAATTTTATTTTATATATATATATATATATATATATATATATATATATATATATATATATATATATATATATATATATATATATATATATATATATATATATATATATATATATATATATATATATATATATATATATATATATATATATATATATATATATATATATATATATATATATATATATATATATATATATATATATATATATATATATATATATATATATATATATATATATATATATATATATATATATATATATATATATATATATATATATATATATATATATATATATATATATATATATATATATATACATAAAAGTAGTATTTTTATGTAGTTAGGTATTCTTATACAGCACTATAATTACCCATTTCTCCGTTTCATTCCTTCCTAGCTCAATCAACCATTCCGTCATAATTTTTCTTCCTCGTATGGTATCTAACTTCACTTTTAATTACGAATTTATTCTATTGTGTAGTCGGACAGCTAGAAAAGGAAAATGTCGTTGGGCGAATTTAGTTTTCTTAAGGGGGACATCATGTTTCAAATTATTATTATTATTTTTATTAAATTTTAAGGTTAAGTCGCTTATGCCTATAAATTGATTTTAATCTTAAAAACTAGCTCTATATTCGTATAATTCGAATTGAAATATATTATATATCTATCGATGCCAAAAAACTTTCCGTTCGAGGTTAATTGCTTGTCCGAGGGTACATTTTATCCGAAGCCGAGTCGTTTGCAATCGATTTTACGCAGCTGTCATTTTCTGTCGAGCTTTCGCTTTTATGAGCCAATCAAATGCGAGGGAGGTGGTCCGCGGTCCGGGTGTTATATTCCAGGCTCTCCGTCGAGCTGTCAATCGGCCGGTCGCGGCGTGACAGACCTGTCACTAATAGCTATATACTCGGAGCCACCATAGTAAACCCAACGTCATTGGAAACACGAATTAAACCAATTTAAATATTTAAGGGGACATGATACATAGGAACGACCATACCTGAAGAACTTTTGTTTAATGATTTTTTAGAAAAATATGAGCGCTAATTTAAAAACGGTTTTAAGCGAATCCCCCGATAAGGAGCCCATTTATAATTTAGACTCAAAAAATTTGCTCATTGTTTTGGACATTCAGGCTTTAACCTGATATCGAAAACATTCAGGTGTGATTACTGCTATAATGTAAGCGGTGAGTGTGTTTTATTTTAATTTAATTATATTGACTGTTTAAATCTCTAGCGACGCACTAAGGCACATTTTTAATTTAGGCCCTACATTATTTAAAATTTATTAAATCGAGAGAGCGCTCTGAGAGTTACGCTACTTATGCTTTACCATTAACACTTTTAGACATTGCGGAAAGACAGTTTTAATGTGTGATCGCTGCGATCGAACATTTAGTATCCGCTCGCTCGCCGGCGCGTACCCACGTAGAATCTGGGCTGGACGCTTCATCAACGCTGGATTTTTATTGGTCGAACCCTACAAAAGTGATCCTGCCTATTTCTTCGCGGGTCCGCCTATTTGAGATATTCTTCTCAGGCCCTATGTTGCCCGTGAGGTTCACAGAACCACTAAAAGCTGAATCAAAAAATCTAAATCTGAATTGATACGAAAAGATTCAGAGTATTTTGTATTTTCACACCCCTTAAATTAGGTTTATATATTTTTAAAAGTATACATTATTTGTCTGCTCGAGTTCCTCTTCATTTTAATACGTCACACGATCATAGTGAAAAATATTCTTTTATTTTGCCTCCTTAATATAATGTTTGTTGAAGACATTAGCTATAAAATAAGAATCCTTATCAAAATAATTAATTCATCATCACGGGTGTTAAATAGAGATAAAATTAACCATTTACCGTAAGTTTTTAGGTGGCATAGTCTTAGAGATATCATGAAATTAGTAACGCGTGCAAGCACCTCGAAATAACCAGCGGGTGACGGCGGCTGCTGGCCTAGCAAGGTCAGCGGAAGGCGGCGCGGGTGGCAAAGAACAAGACGCGTACGTCTACGAGATAGATAACCTGCATGTGACGGGAGACGAGTTGCACTATATATTTAAAAGTAGCGTCGAAAAAGGCAAATAAACGCCACCCTACTTAAATTAACAAATCGATTCGAAACTTCACGCGAAGCGAAGCTGCGGGCAACACCTAGTGATAAATAATTGCTGTAATTTATTTTACATTGATTTTTAAACTCTTTTGTTTTCTTCTCTTTAATTTACCTGTTTTTTTATCGACTATAATAGTGACTTTTTGGTTCAATTTTCAAATTCTTATTTCCTACCCATTATTTCAAATGTTAATCTCGTAAACTACTAAAGATATTAAGAAATTCCTTATTACAAAGTTAGAGGCTATATTCTCAGAATTGTAATACTGTTTTCCATTCTAGCATTAATAATAACGTATTAAAGATATAAAGTACTAAATCAGGTTGTAATGTTTTTAATTCGAAACCCGCTGTATATCTCGAAATAAGACATAACTAAGAGTTAAAATCAATATCCTTAAAATTCTAATTCACGTTTATTTATTTTCTGAGATCATTATTAACGGATTCATGATTTTTGTAAGTTTTGAAAAAAACCCCATTTAGAAACAGTGCGGATATCTTTTACCAGCTTTTGAAATTTCAGCATTAGTAATAAATATTTATTTTGTAATTTGCTCCTAATTGGTATTGTACTTTCTAAGATACAGTGACTACAGACACACAGATACACACATCATACACACACTTCTTCTTCTTCTTCTTCATCAGCGCGTATTCGCCCACCGTTGGGCATACGCCTCTCCAATCACTCCACCCGGATCGGTTGTCCGTTTCCCTCATCCAGACTGGTCCAGCTATCTCCTTGATGTCATCTGACCATCGGGCCGGTGGTCTGCCCACACTTCTTCTGCCTAGCCGGGGTCTCCACTCCAAAACGCGCTTTCTCCACCGTTCGTCGTGTTGTCGGGCCACATGGCCGGCCCAAGCCCACTTCAGCTTGGCCACTCTTTGACCCACGTCGACCACCTTCGTGCGCTGTCTGATGAGCTCGTTTCGGACTCGATCGCGCAACGATATGCCAAGCATGACTCGCTCCATGTTACGCTGCACCACCTTAAGCTTGTAGATCATCCCAGCAGTCAGTGTCCATGTCTCACAAGCATACGTCATAGCCGGTAACACACACTGATTATACACCTTTGTCTTGAGCGATTGGGGAATTCTGGACTTCAGCACGAAGCTCAGCTTCCCGAAGGCTGCCCATCCCAATTGTTTCCTTCGCTTTATCTCTGCCATCATCGAGTCCCGGCCGAGCTTTATCACCTGTCCTAGGTATGTGTACTCCTGCACCTGCTCCAGCGGTTGTCCATTCAATGAAATGGGATTTGGTGTGAGATCGGCTTTCGCCATAACCTTTGTCTTGTCCATGTTCATCTTAAGACCCGTTCGCAGGGACGCGTGATAGAGTTGCTCCAGCATACACACACATAAAAACACAAAGACAGACATTTTCCACAAATTATTTTTTGGGATTGTCAGGATCTCAACACTTGATTTCTAAATTAAGATAGCCCGTTCTAAGTTTCACCGCGACAGGGCTGTTGCACCCAGGGTTGGCTACCAACGAGGGTCGACGGTCGTCAGCACAGAAATGAAATTTTGTATATACATTCAATTATAATAGCCCGTTCTAAGCTTCACCACGACAGGGCTGCTGCACACACAGTTAGCTTCAAACGAAGGGACTCCTCAACGGTCATCAGCACAAACATGACATTCTGTATAGCATTCAATTATGATAGCCCGTTCTAAGTTCCACTATGACGTGGCTGCTGTATCCAGGGTTGGATCGGGAAAGAGCATTTTAATAAATTTTTACTATTAATTTATTTGTTTGAAACCATTCAGTCTTACAATATCGTTGCTGATATTCAGACGATAAAATACGTGGATTTGATGTATGGTATGTAATCCGATCATGACAAAATGTGTTATTAGATTCCTGCTGGCTTAACTCTGTGTTTTCTCCGGGCGGTTATTGTATCTTCTCCGGGCAGCTTCGATTAATAGTTATTATTTATTGATTGGTACACTTTTGCCTGAGTCATCAACATGTCTATTTTCATTGCTATCTATTCCACTTAGGGAATTATAGCTACTGTAATGTTCTCTTCAGTGGCGTAGCTATGTGGTCAAAGGCCGCGGTGCGAAGATTAAATTCCCCCCCCCCCCTTCACCTATCCCCTGAAATAAAACATAACTAATTGAAATGAAATAAAACAAGTTTTTGTCTAATAAAAATGGTTGAAACAATTATAATTGGGCAAATTAATATGAAATAAAAATCGACACTCGCCTTTTCTAACGAATAAAGCCTTTAATTAATTATGAATATTATTATTACTATTATATTAAAGGAAAACATTCAAATTAAAATCACAATTATCGCCGTGCCTTGACATTTGCGAAGTTATCAATGACTGTACTGAAATCCAAGTTTGTTGCCCTCTTGTTTTGTCTTTGTCCAGTTTGGAGAACTTTTGTTTAATTTATTCCCTTTTGCTGTTGTTGTTTTCGCTTGAAAGCGCCACTACTATATTTTTGTTTGTCTTTGATTTTTTCCTAGGTTGAACTGTTGACTCCATTTCACACACATTCAACAAACAAAATCAAAAACCAAAAGCCACCAGCCCCCCACCGGCTGGCATTGGGGACTCTAGTGCACCGCACCTTAGTAACTACGCCACTGGTTCCCGTAGAAAACTCACTTTCAATGCTAAAACTCACAAAAATGTCTAATCGAAGACTCGAGTATACTTCGCTATCTCGTGCTTTCTGCCATTTTGCCGTATGGCACCATATAGCACCTCTTGGCCATATGGCACCTCTTTCATTACATCAATAATTACCATAAAGTGCTCCCTCACCGGGAGCACCCTGCGTTCGCCTGTAATGTAATGTTACAAATTCGAGCATTACATAAGTGTAATGATAAGCATTATATAGTGTATTACAACCTGTAATGATACAATCGGTAATATTTTAATACAACTTGTAACATCAATGCGCACCACTTGTAACAAGAGTTGTTTTATTTTTTTTACGCTTGTTTTTTTACGTAAATAACAACGTCGAATCAATATTGCCGCGCTCAGCACAACGACCGCTTGATATGACATTGCGGAATCAAATAAATGCTGAAAATCGAATCTAGATTACATTAGAGGCGAATGCTCGTCAGTCAGGGAGGCAGTATTGTAACGTATTGTTCAAAATCGAATCTAAAATGTTACATTACAGGTGAATGCTCCCGGTGAGGGAGCACCTCTAGGTTCTGAAAAATAACACATATTTTGAGACCTATAAAACGCAAAGTTATGATATTATTTTGAATCTCCATTAGAGTAGAATGATGGCACTTGGAAAACTATCAGTGTGCTTTATTTTGTAAAGTGGCAAATTTAACTTATCATTATTACATTAATATTACACGGCCTGGTGGCATACAAATTGTCATTTGATCTTAGACAGTAGTTATTTAGTTTAGTTAGTTTATCTGGGCTATTTCCCGCACTTGGCCTCTTGATTGGGCCGTTGTGCGTGGCTCATGTTTTTATTTATGTTTATGTTACTCCAGCCAACCCAGGCTGTCCCAGAAGTTTAGCAGCCTGTTTGGATTGCTACAGGCCTCCAGGACAGATGCTGGAGATTATAGTATTCTTGCCCGTTGCTCTGCCACGCTCCTGCATTCCATGAGCACATGCTGTGGCGTTTCTTCTTCCTCCATGCATCCTCTGCAAAGAGGGCTGTCTGTCACACCTATGGTAAACAGGTGTTTGTTTAGGGGACAGTGGCCTGTCGTAGTACCTATGACTTTACGGATTTTTGTCCCTTTTTAATCTGGTGAGGTTGCGGGCCAGTTTTTTAGACGCTTCCGGTACCGCGTTCTTTGTTTGCCTGCATCCTGCGTTTTTTTCCATTCTTTAAGGTGGGTTTCGTCGGTGTTCCTGCGTAGCCATGTTTTTATTTGGGCCTAGGGTATGGGCACCAAGGGTTCCGGTCCATATACTATTTCCTTTGATCCCCTATTGGCCAGTTCGTCTGCCGCGTCGTTGCCCAGTGAGTCGCTGTGCCCTTTAATCCATTGAAGGGCCACTCTATTTGACCTTGCAATAGATTGAAGCGCATTGTGGCATTCCAGTACAAGGACAGAGGTTATAGTATTTTTTGCTAGCGCTTGTAGCACGGAGGCACTGTCGGAGACAAATTTGAAGCTTATGTCTCCGACATCTTTGGCTGCAACTGCCTATGCTGCTCTGGTGATGCCAATGCATTCTGCTTGGAAGATCGTATTTAAGTTGCCTAGGGTAGTTGATATTTTGATGTTTAGATCATTTGAGAAGACGCCGGCTCCGGTACCTTGAGTAGTTTTGGAGCCATCTGTGTATATCCTTACTCCATTCGTACCAGAGTGATCTGCTGTTTCTGCAATGAGTTGGATATTATATCTACTATCAAAGACATGATGGCATATTATTATGTCCATGGGTGCGTCCAGAAGAGGTATTTCTTCTAGAACCCGTTTCAGAATTTTTGAGTGTGTGTTTCTGTGTTTTGTTTCCACAGTCAATTTGCTTTTAGTCTTAGAGCGGCTGCCTTAGCCTCCTCTTGGATGACAAGATCCAGAGGTCTCATGTTTAGGAGGTACTCTAGTGCGGCCGATGGTGTAGTTCTCATACATCCAGTGGCTGCTACAAACGCTAAGCGTTGCAGGCTCTGGAGTCTCGCTTTCACTGTGGTCAGTTGTGTTCTGGGCCACCATACAACCGATTCATAAGTCAGAGAGGGCCTGATGACTGATGTGTACAGCCAGAGTGTGATTTTTGGGTTGAGACCCCATTTTTTACCTACTAGTCTCCGACACTGCCAAAAAGTTAGGCAGGCCCTTTTAGTTTTGGCATCGAAATGACTCGCCCAGTTTAATTTACTGTCAAATCTTAGACAGTAAGGTTCCGGGAACGATTCCAGGCTGGATCGTCTCTTGTAGATCCTGGTGGGTGATGGAGGTTGACAGATGCGGGCAGGATCGGATATGGTCTTCATTCTGCAGCGTTTCACAGGTATATATTGGATTCTCGGTATAGCCCCAGCGAACGAGATTAGCTCAGCATTTTGTCATAACCACCCTCAGTCTGTTCAGACTGCGCCAGGTGGTAAAGGGGAGATGGGAACTCGGTGCTATCTGTTCCTTAACATTCTTCTCAATTAAAGCCCTCAATTTAGTTCCCGATAATCCACTGCCATGGAGTGGTTGTATTCGGCTCATGAACGATTTTCGCAATTTGAGACGATTGTGGTGTGCTTCTTGTACGTGCAGTGGGTGTCTTGGGTTATCTGTCACCTTTAGGCGTTCTGATTGTGAAGGTATAATCAATGGTTAAATAAAAATATTATCAAACTCTCGATCGATGTGTGTGGTGCTACGCTTGGGGTAATGAAATTCGCAATTTTAGGAGAATTGTATCGCCACAAATTTTTGAACAAACTACTGGAAAAGCTCATATAAAAATGTTTAGTTTTCCGATCAAAATGACATGACAGTTCAAATAGAATTATAAATACTGCTTAAAGAAACATCACAACTAGGGCGAACAAAGAAATAACGTTTTCATTGGACATTAGATGAAAGCGCCTTCGCAACGCGCGTCGAATGTAGTGGAAATGACTAATTCTCCAACAAGACCGGCAAGGCAGCCGCGCACGACTGCAAATATTATAAACGTTGAAAAACATGGATAGGCACCACCATTGATTATATAGCGTATAATAATGCTCAACAACGCACTTTGATTTGTAAACCAGTATTTTTCTATTAAACACTATGTGTAGATAGCACTCATTGTTCCTAAAATTGATGAATATGTTCAATATGACGATTTTCGTAGTATCAAATCAATTAAATCAAATCAAAATGTTTATTATTCATATAGAAACAATTATCTCCTTGAATTTTTCTCTAAGGAAAATCCGAGAACCAAGTATATATATGATTAAAGTGAAGTCTTAAATACTATCACCCCAGAACAGATATACAATATAGTGGGGTGATAAAATCCACACAAATGTAATCTTATCTGCTTCGCAAAATCAATTGTATTGTATTGGATAATTTTATAAAATAAAATAAAATAAAATGTTTTTTTTTTATAATCATTACATTAAAACTGAGTGCCCAAATACTTTTTAGTGGTGGAACTTATATATTTTAATATGTTTATTTCAATTATACAAAATATAAGAGTAAAAAACGTTTCGATTTGGCAGTTTCCATTCCACTGTATACAGAGATCCATCTACTCTTTTCTTTAATGATTTCACTAGGGCACTGCTCGAATATTATCGCCGTCTATGGACACGCCGCGCCGCAGCCGTCTTCAAATGAACCTCCCGCTTCGCGCCCCTTGGCTTTTAGTGCTTAGGGCTGGCCTTTAACACTCCATAATTAGTATTGCCAAGATGTAAAATAATTTATTATGAGTCGGGGGGAAGGAGCGAATTGGGGGCTTTGAAGCAATGGAAATGTATGCTACGAGAACGTTAATAGCTCTATAACTAGGTAAATATCCGCAAGGCTTCCTCCTGCGTAGTTAACAAAATCAACTGAGAATTGATATATATTCTGACGGCTTGGCAAGGTTCGAAATGCTGAGTCTTCAGGAGCAACGTAAAGTGACTGATATGACGTTCTTCCACAATATACTTTCGCATCATATCGACAGCCCACAAATTCTAAGCAGAATAGCCTTAAATGTCCCATCGCGCCGAACTCGTCACCCAAGGGTATTCAATGTACCCAGACTCCATACAAATCAAGCAAGGAATTCAACTCTGCATCGAATTATGGAAGCCTACGATGAATCGTTTCAGGAACTAGACATATTCTCAATGAGCAAAAACAGGTTTATCAGAGCGGTAATAGACCAGACCTTAATAGCTTGAACAGATACATAACTGTGCAGAATCACACACTCTCATTTATACACAACTATGACACATACACGTAGATGTACTTACACACATCCATTAAACACACATCACAATTACACATATAAACACACTCATCCTACTCTATCATACACACTCACAAATCGAGAGAACATGATAATATAACATAATATATAAATATTATTAAACAACATCACGCACATTAACTGTATATTACCAGAAGACTATTAGAAGGCACTAATAATTGAATGTTATCAGTTGTAAAATTATTCTTATCATGGCAGAATTATTGTTATCATTGTTAAAATTATTGGGTTTTTATAATTAACTCGCTGACCCGGCGAACATCGTACCGCCTAACAGTCAATGAATGTCGTGTTACAGATTAGCTGAACTTAATTTATGATTTTATGAAAGTAATACAATGAATACATAATAAATATTAAGTTCACTACTTTATTAGGATAATAACACAAAAAGAAATATAAAAGTACAAAAATTAAGTATATCAATCGCGTGTCCGCAAGACACGATTGAATTAAACTATTTACATATTGTGCAGCATGGGATGCACTCGGTTAAATTATCTTCATTGAAGCACCTTGTGATATATGACATTTTTGTTTTTTTTCTCAGGCTCAAGAACAAATAAAGCGGATAATTTGCCGACGCGTGAACATGCCACGTACAACTGACCATAAGAAAAACACGAATCTTCATTTTGTATGGGAAAATGTTTTTTCTTTTATTAAAATTTTTCGACAATTTTCTAATTTTTGTTTTTAACAGTTATTCTGCTATTCGGGTCGAAGACAAATACTACAAACAAAAAATCATGAAAATCGGTCCAGACGTTCTCGAGTTATGTGTTTGAACAAGCCCAACTTTGTTTTATATACGTATACGAGTAACTTATATAGATTAGTCTTTTATTTAAAAAAACCCATTCGTTATCAACCTTATTATAGATGTCTGAATAAATTGCTATTACTTTCGCTACACAATGACATCAGCGCCACCTACATGTCGCGGCTCAGAAGGGTTGCCAAAACGTATTATAAAGTTGAGTAATTTAATACCATATATAATCATACATTATTTCCTAGCTAGCAGCCTTAAGCTCTTTCAAACATAAACAAGAAAAGCGATTTAAACAAAACACTACTGTATTTTGAATGATTTTGCGGCACGCCCTACCCTGGCTTTCAGCGGATGAAACTCGTTGACATCTGGAAACGTTTTAATGTCAAAACGGATGAAGCCATTTCACGGCGGCTTTCACAGGCATCAGCTTACCGCGTCGCCCGACGCGATGTTACGGTATTCGACATAATTTCACATTTCGTCCCCGGAAAGTTGAAAGGAACTATCTCAGTTTTTTTACTGTTTTGATCTGAGCATGCCAAACATATTGTCTGGTTTATATTTATAAATTCGCTAAAGGAAACATCTCAATATGATGTTGTATATTTCTGTGTTTTAATAAAGAAGGCTTAAAGTGCAACTATTGATATTCCATATGAAAAACAAATACAATACAAAACCTAAGTGAGTTGAGTCCTATAATATTACATGCATTCTACGATGAAAAATGTTATAAAGAAGATTGCCATTTGGTCATGCACAATTTGTCTGAAGGAAACACCACTTTCGGGCCTAAGTGACTTGAATATTATTTAAATATGAATTTTAACTGCTTATTTTACACCGTTTTTAACGGTTCCGTGGGTCTGATTCATGTCTGTGTTTTCTTAGGTCGACTTAACTCACGGTTCAGCTTCAATCCGGTATCCTACTTAAAGAGGGGCTAACCTGGAAGGGCCGCCGTGAGCTCTTCCCACGGCTGTAACCTACATTCGAGGACAGTTGGGATTGGATGTTTCATTCCGGGGAACACCTCAGGCGGAAATAGGTGGTTTGCGCACCGTGCGGATTAGCCAATCGACTGTTCACTCCGGTGAATAACCGGGGGAGTCTAGAAACGTACGTTTTCTAAGCAGCGGGGGGTAGTTGTCGACCTGACGTTATGTATCCTTAAACGATCCGTTGACAACCCGATCCTGTGTGAGTGATTTTGACAGGAAAAGTACGTGTCGGTCAGCGATAAATTCGAACTGAATTGCCGCTTACGTCAGGTTGAGGCCGCGCGCACGTTTCCCATGAGGGATCGCCCTCCGGCGCTACTGGACGGTTTGCGCACCGTGCGGCGTCAGCTAATTGGTTGTTCATGTACTCTGGAGACTATGGAAATAAACTGTCTACTAAGCAGCGGGAGTGGATGTTGACCTCTGTGAGGTGGGCCACCCGTCACTAGACTCGTCGTTGATGCTGAAGTTGAAGTATTTTATTCCAGAAGGTATGCGATGGTTGCCAGTTTGTAACGCCTTGATTGATAAGTCGCAGAGTGTGTGTAGTGTGTGCTCGAAGGTGCTGTCGCAGTTGTGTAGCCGAAGTGTGAAGCGCGGCGATAGACTTGAAGATGATGATGATCGCGTGTACTATGCGTGGCTGACTGTCGCCAGAGGATGATGATGAAGATGTGTAGACGCGCTGGTTACCGACTAGAGGATGATGAATTATCGATCGAATGTATGGCTTTATATATCGTGTGTATGATGCAATGTTCAATGCGTGGGGGGAATAAGTGTGTTAATTGAATAGATCAAAAGAAATGATATTAGTCATTGGCTGTGTGTGCATTAATTGCCGAAATTTATATGGAATTCAATGCTGTTTGACGCATGTAATTATTGAGCGTATTTGCGGTTTCGATTCTAGAGAATCTACTTCTTTTGTTGACTGATATGTTGGGCGAAGTCCTCAACACCTCCTAACCATCTAAGATCTATCCAAAGCTTTTGATAGCGTATCCCATAATAAACTATTAGATTTACTCAATGCTGTTGGGATAAGGGGTCACACAAATGAGTGGTTTAAATCTTATCTCTCAAACAGGCCACAAAGTGTAAAAGTTAATGCTATAAAAAACCGCAAAATTTTTGAACAGTACTCAAATGAGAGGGTCATTAAAGCTGGTGTCCCACAAGGGAGTATTTTGGGGCCACTTCTTTTTCTACTCTACGGAAATAATCTGCCAACCCTGACAAAGGATAAATATGTTTTATTTGCTGACGATACCTCCATTATTTTTCAAAACAATCCATTAACCTCACCAAAAACTCAAATTGAAGATTCTCTTGGTACCATATTAGAATGGCTGAGTGCATTAAATTTGTACGTAAATGCAGAAAAAACGAAAATTATACAATATCGACCAAGTCAACTGCAGCCCCAAGATCTTAATATCGACCTTAATGGAAAAATAGTAAAAACTGTGAGCGAGACTAAATTTCTTGGGATCGTCACTGATGAAAACCTTAACTGGAAACAGCACGTCCAACACTTATGTTCAAAATTAAATAAATATATATACATTCTTAAAATTTTAAAACATATAACATCAGTAGAGACTCGCCTAACAACATATTATGGCTACGTATATCCGCATCTAAAATACGGCATTATAATGTGGGGCAACTCAACAGAAGTCCAACGAATATTCAAAATACAGAAGTCCTGTGTTCGACTTCTAAACTGAGTAGCGCCAGACACTCCCTGTAGGCCGCTCTTCGTTAGCATGTCTATGTTGACTGTGCCTTCTCTGTATATACTGGAATGTTGTGAATTCATTAAAAACAATCCCGATATCTACTCCTTACGAAGAGATGTACATTCAAGGGCTACGAGGAATAGAAACCTCATAAATTGTCCCTCAGTGAGGACAGAAATGTGTAAAAAGGGACCTGAGTTCTGTTGTGTTAAATATTTTAACGCTATTCCACAAAACATCAAATCAATGCAACAACCAGGATTCAAACAGACATTAAAGCACTGGCTCAAAAATAAATGCTATTACAGCGTGAATGACTTTCTAAACGATAATGACAAATAAATAATATAACATATTTTTATTGTAATTCTCCCACATTTTTAACTTTAAACATTTATATTTAATTCTAGCTATAAATCTGACAAACAGTAGACAGCCTAATAATTCCAGATTGATATTTTAATTTAAAAACAAAGTGACATTTGATTAATATATAGTAATGGAAATTTACTAAATTTGTAGATTTAATTATTATTTTGTTAATACCTATGTCTAAAACGTAATATTTTCGGATTTGTTTTCCTTCAACTGCGAAATGAACATATTTAATTATAGAAAATACATATTGTACGCCTGATTGGTAAACTGTATAGCACATATAATAGTACCTATCCATTTTGTACGACCTACTTACAGTTCACAATAAAGAATTATTAATATTAATTATTAACCTCCTATCATGCCACTCTTAAAACGACCTGTGGGCCATCCGGGATCAGGTGACCCATAGGGTTCACGGACAAAGGACGCCCAGGTCCGCGATAAATTAATATTGAATTTATTTATTTATTTATTTATTTAATTATTTATTTAATTACGTAATTTAAAAACATTTACAGTTCATGGACATGTAGGTACAATGTAATAGACAAAATAACCAGTAGCAAAAAACTGAAACCTGATATGCCAGAAACTGTTGCCAGATATTCCATTTCAATGTCGCCTAACTAGGCTATAGCCTGTTCTAAGGCAGACATTTAAATTAACATAATTTTATAAAAATATAGTAAGGTAATCGCCGTAATTTTAAGAAATAAAATTTTTGTAAATAAAAATAAATATTTTTTTACACAGAAACATGAAAATAATCCTATAAATTTCAATATAAATTAAAATAAAATAATTGAAAGGCCTACAATTCCTACAATTTAATAGAATAAAGAAATGGTTTGGAAATATAAATAATATAAAAGTCATTGTTTATATACATTTTCATTTAATAACTACAAACTGTCAATCAAACATCCATACAAACTGTCATAAAAATAAACTGTCAATTTAATAACTATCACATATATAAATACCATTCCATATATACCATTTAGACATTTATACTCAATGCTCTATCTATATTAATCCTCCCTTCCTTCATCAACCAAGACGTGACAGATTTTTTAAATGTTGTCATAGTGTTGATAGCCTTAATTGATTCAGGAAGGTGATTATAAATCCTAGGAGCGATGAATGAGTAGTGGCGCTGTCCATATGTGGTATTTTTACGTGGTATCAGCATATCTCCTGAGTGCACTGCTCTCGTAAATATCACTCCCTCATTAAAAGTTGGTTGACTTTTAAACCGCTCATGCAGTAAGGCCAATTTAATGTACAGCTGTCTGATGTCCAGGACATTGCAATGACTAAAAAGTTCATTGGTGGGGTAGCGATACGGTTTACGCGCTATAATCTTTAAGATACATTTTTGAGCCACTTCTAATGGGCGGAGGATGGTCGCCGCACAACCTCCCCATCCTATTATTCCATAACAGAGAATAGACTGAACTAATGCGTAGTATGTACTTTTCAGTAATCCCGGATCTAAAATATTTCTCATCTCTCGGAACATATATGCCAGTTTTCGTATTTTAATCGCCAGTATATCAATATGGGTCTGCCAGCGGAGCCTATTATCGATTGTGATCCCTAAATATTTGATGTATTGTGTTCTTTCCACTATTGGACAGCTACATTGCTTTGCATTATTGCATGTATGAATTTTCAAATTGTGGCATGTAGGCGGTTGCCCTTTGGCATTATTGCTGAAAGTAAGGTATTTAGTTTTTCCTATATTCAAATTGAGTAGGGAATCATCCAACCATTCTTGTACTTTTTTCATACCTATATTTGCCTTATTGAAAGCTTCAGTCCACTTGTCACCCTCAAAAATAATGACAGTATCGTCAGCAAATGTAGTTATCTGGCCTACTAAGTTACACAGGTTATTTATGTAGATGAGAAATAGAATAGGTCCGAGAACACTACCCTGGGGGACACCGAATGACAAGTATTCAGGCATACTTTTTAAGCCGTCTATGATTACTACTTGTTTCCTATCTGTTAAATAGCTGGCAAACCAGGAAAGAGTGACATGCTCGAGTCCCACCCCCGCCAATCTTTGAAGTAACTTATCGTGCGAAACCGTATCGAATGCCTTAGCAAGGTCCAAGAAGACCGCCATACACTTTCTACCCTTATCAACGTAACCATTAATTAAGGTAGTAACATTCACTATTGCATCCGTAGTGCCCATTCCCTCTCTAAATCCAAACTGATTTTCTGAAAGAATATTGTTATTCGTCAGATACTTGACGAGTCTTTTTTTAACGACCTTTTCTATAATTTTAGATGACGTACTAAGTAGGGAGATAGGCCTATAATTATTAATGTCAAGTCTGTCACCGTTTTTAAATATTGGGATGACTTTAGCGCATTTCAATGCACTAGGAAATATACCCGTTTTAAAACTGCAGTTAACTATGTGAGTTATCGGGTTACTTAGCTCCATTTTTGATGACTTAAAAATGCGTGAATTCAGATCGTCAATACCCGCAGACGAGCTATCTTTCAGTGAATATATAATTTGGGAAATTTCCTGTGGCGTTGTTGGTGTCAAGAAAAGGGATACTGGAAAATTGACAGTTGGAGGGGTGCTTCCTGAATTTAAAGTTCTGTTCTGTATTTGTTTTGCCATTTTTTTGCCGACATTAGCGAAATATTTATTAACATGATCAACAAGCCTTTGAGGAGAAGAATCTCTTGTGACCGTTCCGCTTCCAATATTTAGCTTATCGACTGAGCTGCTACCTCTCGTTCTATTTGAGACCTCGTTTATAATTTTCCAAACCTCCTTAACATCTCCATTTGCTTTACTTAATTTATTTTTATAATACCTGATTTTAGTTTGACGGATTATTGTATTGCATATATTTCTATATTCTTTTGACTTTTCTCTCAAATCTAGATTATCAGGGTTGTGTCGACTTGCTAGATGAAGTTTGTCTCGTCTATGTATGCAGAAGAGGAGACCTTTTGTAATCCATGGCTTGTATTTTTTCTCTTTATGTTTTAGCCCAACAGTTTTTATTGAGCTATTCGACTGAACAATATTTTGAAGCTTACTAACAAAATTATCAGTTGCATTATTCACGTCAAATTTCTCGTAGACTGCTGTCCAATCAGCATCTGCGATGTCTCTACATATTTTGTCGTAATCAAATGTTTGTTTTAAGAAAGGTCTGTTCTTTTTATTCCTACAATTATGAAACATTTTGAATAAAAGGACATGGTGATCAGTAATTGATGTTTTGTAAACTACTGTGGTTGTTGGACTAGGTGTTCGACACATGATGTGGTCTATACAGTTGCTGGAGCTTTCAGTTTCTCGCGTCGGGGAGTCCACTAAACATTTCAAGCCATGAAGCGTAAGAAGCTCAAGATAATCAGGCGCGTGTGGATGTACCTTTCCACTTATTGGTATGTTAAGATCCCCAGTTAAAATTAGGTATTTTTTTTTAGAATTCTTTGCCAACAAATCATTAAGGTTCTTCAGAAAATTTGTTATATTGTAAATAGACGGGCTTCTGTATATTGCTATTATACCAATAAATTTGTCTAATTCAATACATAAGCAATTAGCACCAGGTAACATCTCCTCATTAACTGAAATATCTGTATATTTTTCACTGGCATAAATAATTACTCCGTCATTTTGAAGTTTATTCACCCTAGTATGAAACTTTACCTAGTATGAAAATTATGAATTTACCTAGTATGAACACCCTAGTATGAAAATTACCGCTATAATACAACAGGTAGAGGCCGTGCAAGCGACCTTGTTCCCGTAACCAGTCGGGAGGACGAAGTTATCCCGAAGATAAATTCTAGATGATATATTCAACCAAAACTGATAGACATGGGGCGAAGCTGCCTGCTGGGTACCTAACCTAGTGTCTCGCCGTAAGGTGTTAACCTCTGTCTGGCATGTTAGCTAGATAATAGATTTGTATTGTCTCTATAAGTCATCCACGCTCATTTCACGGAAGATAGAACGGTCACTATCGTTAAAACTTCCTGAGGTTTTGGACTAGCCCGTTGTAGTTAACAACCCTAGTTGTATGGCATTCAGCAACCTAATACCATATATTGGGCCTATATAATCAATGGCAAGACCTAGGCGTAGTTAAATTTCTATTTATATTTTGAATATGTACACGCCAAATTGCATACTAATACATTATTTCGATTTCTTATACCTGCACTGTCGTGCTACAATAAACAACTAAAATACCTAATATATAAACCAACATGAAGATAAATAAATGTATATTTATTTTTAAGGTCACATGATACATGAGAATGACCATATCTGAGAAATGTTAGTTTTATAAAAGGATATATATTTCTTTTAATATTTAAAATTTCAGATCATGCGTAATTTTTAAGAAGGTTTTGGTTTTTGAAGCCGGGATTTAGGCATAACTTCAGAAATTTTGAATACTAAAAAAAATACGTTATATCCTTATTTTTTTTATATTAGTGAATACATCTATTATATATTAATTAAATATTATTTATCTTGAGTGATTCTTGAAGAAAAAAAGGACGGTTTATTCAATGTACAGAAATGTCTTTTATTTTATTGTGACGTCCAGAATAAAAACTAAAAGAGTTTTGAGAAACATTAGTTTAAAAAATAAAGAAATAGAATAACAAAAAAAACTCCATGACAAGTCGCTCGCCGTTTCAGATCTCCATTAAAAATCATCGTTTTTGATATAGCTCCCTTCGACTTTCCACTGTCCATTTAAGTCGCCTCGGACTCTCATAACATTTTCACGTCGGACATTTAATTTAAATGCATCGAATCGCATCGGTTATATATCATGTTTTCATCTGACCACATGTGCGGGGCGATATTTACGGGATATGTTTATTTGACACATTAGGGGAGACGTGCACGGTATGGCGTGTTCGGTCATTTGTGATAAATATTCGGAAAAAAACCACTAACGCGTCAAACAAGAATCTCGACCTAGGGCTTCGATTTAAAGTTTTGCAATGTTGTTACATTTAATCTATCATCTATCTTCTAAATCTAATTTCTATAATCTACACACTACCACTATTAAATAGCTCGAGGACGTAAAATTCATTATGGAGATTTTCACCCTTTCTACGATCAAACCAAATTCGAGAAACACGACTGTTCAAACATTGTTCCTATATAAATGATATTTTTTTTTAAAGTTTATTATCTGACTATATTGCTATTTGTGTTTAAAATGTTGTCAATACCCATCGTCGAACGCAGGGACGTAATACAGGATACAGTAAGTGTTGTGTGCAAGGCAGATTTTCAACACGCGCATGCTCTGAAACCGCCGCCCCATCATTACCACTATAA
The DNA here is from genome assembly GCA_944548615.1 of Micropterix aruncella. Lineage (NCBI taxonomy): Eukaryota > Metazoa > Arthropoda > Insecta > Lepidoptera > Micropterigidae > Micropterix > Micropterix aruncella. The sequence continues at coordinate 36,239,414 of OX155955.1, read as the reverse complement.
TCCACACAGTGGCAGCGGTTTGCGGCCTACCCGCCTACCCGCTTCAGTCTACCCTGGACAACGGGCGGTCGCAACATCGCTGAAACGTCGGGGGCTACAAAATTCACGCGGTAAATTAGTTTTAAAACTTTTTTGTATTAATAAATTATTAATAAGAGATTCACCTCGTATGTTTTAATATAAGAATAATAGAGGTATCTCAGAGAGATGATATTATTTTTCATCATAAAGGAAAATTTAAATATTTGTAATATTTTTTGAGGTCGTCTACCTACCTTATAAATAGCATATGTAATGAGCCAGGATTTACCTCTATATTCAAACATTTTTCGTTTTAAATCTCGTATTGACTTTGAAACATTATTACATTATTTTTTTGTTTGTCTGATTTATTCTATCTGATTAAAGAAAAATATCAATAGTACAGCCCATGTGATAAGATAACATATCTGAAATGTTTCTAATGTTTAAAAATATATTTTCTTACATATTGTATCTTGATAATAATAATACCAATAAAAATAGTCACTCGTTTTCATTGGAGGTCTATTCCATTGTATAATCTCAATTGCACAGAAAAAGGTGAGTTCTTTGTCTCATCCGTTGAGATGATTCCCATTTCTATTTCATGGCATAAAAATATGATACTTACATCAACTTATAAAAGATATCTTCTCGAGCGCTTCAGCGACTTTATGAATATTTTATACACGAGAGAAAAGGCATCACATCGTAGCACCCCTTTCGCCGGCGGATTTCTCATTGTCACACTCTGTATCCACCCGGATGCCTCGAGATCACAATACATTTATTTAAAGACCCTGTAGATTTTGCAACTTATGTATGTATGTATGTATGTATGCATGCATGCATGCATGCATGCATGCATGCATACATACATACATTCATACATACATACATACATACATACATACATACATACATACATACACACACACATACTTACACACACACACACACCCTCACACACACACCACAGGCAGAGGTGATACTGCTACGTGGCGCGTCCCCGGGTGGCGGATAGGGGAATGCCCGCTGTTTGCGTAGTGCGACGGAGGGTAGGAGTGAAATAAAATAGCTCCCGCGGACCTAAACACCCCAAGCCAAGGAGGTGAGACATCGTGCCGAGGGCTGGATGGTACTAGGGTTATGGTGCCGCAAGCGATTCCCCTGGGGCACCTGGTCCAACCCCGGGTGTATTAAGTGGCCTTACTCCTGGAGAGCTATCGTAAAGGGAGCGGACCTTTTAGTTCGGGCGTACTCGTGGGAACCAAAATGGAAGAAAACAAATTAAATACTCTGAAGACCGGGCAGCACGCCCAACAAGCAGCGCTTGATGCAAGCGCGGGGATGAAAACGATGGAAGCATGGGATCGGCTGGAAAAGCTGATAACTGGGCTTTACGACTTTGCTAATCCTAAGGCAAACGTCCATAAGGAGATTAAGTCGAAGGTGGTGGCCATTGGCAACGCCTTTAGACGACTCAAGGAGATGGAGGCAGCTAAGCCGAGGTTAACTCAGCCCCAGCCGAGCCTCATACCGCCGATTATGCAGACGCCACCGACACCGTTGCGCACTCGGACCTATTCCGAGACGACGGCTAAAGATACGGAAGCAGAAGAAGGCGAGGAAATGATGACGCCAAATTCCCGGGACCTAGTTACGGGGAAAATGCGGAAGCGCACCTCACCTGAGGCGGACGTCAAAGAGGCGAAGAAGCGCAAAGAACATCGTGCTCCGACACCGCCCCAGGCGGAAACCCAGCCCCCAAAACTGGGGAGTGGCAGATGGTCAAAAAAAAGAAGAGAAAGACGAAGAAGCAGCCGAAAGAGCCGCCCTCAAAACAGAGGAAACGAGCGGCAAGACCGGAAGCAATCATCATCCGCCCGACGGACAAGGGGTCTTACTCCGAAATCCTCAAGAGGATGAAGAAGGACGCGACAGCCGGCGAGTCTCAACAATGCGTTGACAAGATCCGTAAGACAGCCACGGGGGACATGCTGATCATCCTCACGAAGGAGAATACCGACAAAGTCCCCGACCTGCAGGCTGCCCTGACCAAACTCCTCGGAGAAGCGGCGGAGGTCATCAGCAAGACACCGGAGGAAGAACTCGAAATTAAGGACCTCGACGAGACGACGACGAAGGACGAGGTACTCGAGGCACTGAAGAAGGCCGCTGGGGACAACTCCAAAATCCCATTGAATGCAGTTAAATCGCTGCGTAAAGCATATGGTGGCACCCAAATGGCGTGGGTGAGACTACCGGTGGAAATGGCGAAGAAAGTTGTCGGGAAAGACGGCAAAATCAAGATAGGCTGGGTTAACTGCCGGATTAGAGGAGTCGAGAGGCCCCTAAAGTGCTATAAATGCTAGGACTTCGGGCATCTTGCTAACAATTGCAAGAGTGAGGTAGATCGCTCCAAACTCTGCATAAAATGCGGCGAGGACGGCCACTTGGTGGCCAATTGCAAGAAGGAAGCCAAATGCGCCCTCTGTGTCACGAAGGGCTTCGCGGACAATTGCGCTCACATCGCTGGTAGCAACAGATGTCCGGTGTACAAGAAGGCTGTCCAGGCGTCAAAAATAAAACGACGATGAGAGTACTGCAGCTCAACCTCAATCACTGTGAGGCTGCACACGACCTGCTAACGCAGTCGGTGCGGGAGCTGAAGCCCGACCTCGTCATGATCTCGGAGCCATACAAGCATCTCAATGCTCAGTCGTGGGAGACGGACACCACCGCTAAGGCCGTTATTTGGTCCTGTGGTAAGTATCCTTTCCAGAGGGTTGCCAACACGACGGAGAGCGGCTTTGTAAGAGCTAAGCTGGATGAAATCCACTTCTACAGCTGCTATGCACCACCTAGCCTATCCATCGACGATTTTGCGGACCTCCTGGACCGACTTACTGAGGATGCGAAGCAGCACATCCCCGTGGCAATCGCTGGGGACTTCAACGCCTGGGCAGTCGACTGGGGCAGTAAGGAGACGAACGCGAGGGGGAAAACGCTGCTAGAGGCCATGTCCTCATTGGATGTGGTCTTGCTGAATAGTGGCGAGAAACCAACGTTCGAAAGAGGAGAGGCGAGGTCAATCGTGGACCTCACCTTCGTGAGCAGCAGCCTCGCTAGGGGAAGCTGCTCTTGGGAGGTCATGGATATCTACACCGCCAGTGACCATAACGCGATCTTCTGGGAGGTCTCCACCAAACGGAAGACTGGACCAGCACCTAGGAAGACGAATGCTGTTGGCTGGAAGGCGAACGCGTTCGACCCCAGCTCACTCCAGGAGGCCTTCGATGATCGTCCGATCAATGGTAGCAATGCCACGGAGAAGGCACAGGAAGTCATGAGGAGAGTCACGGAAGCTTGCGATGCAGCTATGCCCCGTAAGCGCAGTGCAAACAAATTCCCGTCTGTATATTGGTGGAACGATACCATCGCCGCCCTTCGCAAGGATTGTATCCGGGCGAGGAGACAGGCACAGCGAGGCCGGAAGAAACCAGACTCCGAAGAACTGGAGACAAAATACAAAGAGGCACGTCGGACGCTCAACAAAGCGATCAAGGTTAGTAAGGGTCAGTGCTGGAATGAGCTCCTTGACGAAGTCGAGGGGGACCCGTGGAGGAGACCGTATGGTGTGGTCATGAAGCGGCTGAAAAGCCAGCCGATGCCATCGCCTACCTGTCCCAAGCTCCTGAAAAAGATCGTCGCGGTGCTGTTCCCACAACAACCGGAGCTCGACTTCTCCACTGAGGAGCACGTCATGGAGGTGATCCCCCCAGTAACTCCTGCGCAGCTGCTGGAAGCATGTGGCCGATTCGGAAACACCAAGGCGCCAGGACTGGATGGAATCCCCAACGTTGCCCTGAAGGTGACCATCAACACAGCATCTGGAATATTCCTGGATGTATACAACGCGTGTCTTCAGGAAGGGATTTTTCCTACAATGTGGAAGCAACAGAGACTGGTACTTCTTCCCAAGGGGAAGAAGCCACCAGATGAACCTTCGTCCTATCGTCCACTCTGTATGCTGGACACCGCCGGGAAGATACTGGAGCGTATAATACATAAGAGGATAGAAGATGTAGTCGAGCCACAACTGGCTGACAACCAATACGGGTTCCGTAGAGGCCGCTCCACCTTGGATGCCATCAATCTAGTCGTCTCGATGGCACGGGACGCAATATCTGGCACCAGGTGGAAATCGGGCACAAAGCAGTACTGTTTGGTAGTAACGTTGGATGTCAAAAATGCCTTCAACTCTGCCAGATGGGACTGCATCATGGAGGCCCTAGCGAAGATGAACGTGCCAGGATACCTGCGGAGGATGGTTGGAAGCTACTTCACCGACAGGGTCCTAAAATATGATACGGATGAAGGCGCCAAGGAGTACAGAGTCACCGGTGGTGTTCCCCAGGGCTCAGTGCTTGGCCCTCTCCTGTGGAACGTCATGTACGACGGTCTCCTGAAGCTGACTCTGCCGAAGAAGGCTACACTCGTCGCATTTGCAGATGATGTGGCCCTCGTAATCGTCGCCAAACAACTGGAGGAGATCGATTACATCTT
>OX155955.1:36082324-36229824 GCA_944548615.1 Micropterix aruncella | reverse complement strand
TTATAGGATGATATTTTTATTGAAATAAAATTAGTAAAAGCTACTTAAAAAGTAGCGAAGGCAATCCAGATTGTATTGGGAAATGCTTATGTTTGAATGAGATATACTTACGGATGTGCACGACTTTCGACGGTGCAATGTAAGTTTAAAGGTCCTTTTGCAGTCGACTAACGATCACTATTCATCCATATATCTCATAAATAGGGCTTATCCTTATGCAACTCAAAATGCCTTCAATTGAGACGAATTAAGCGAAAAAATAAAAAATAAACAAATTGATCACTTCGGCAAAACATTGCACCGTCGGGATTTCCAATCTGGGATTTCCTTCGCTACTTTTTAAGTAGCTTTTACTAATTTTATTTTCAATAATATATATATATATATATATATATATATATATATATATATATATATATATATATATATATATATATATATATATATATATATATATATATATATATATATATATATATATATATATATATATATATATATATATATATATATATATATATATATATATATATATATATATATATATATATTACCCCTTTTCTTCACGCAGTCGCTTCCTGAAGCCTTTTCTTCACGCAGTCGAAGAAAAGCTCAGGAACGATAATTAATTTAAATTTACTTATTACTTTATTATATACAATATATTTATGTGTGTATGTATGTCTATATGTATATATATATGTCAATAGTATACGTATGTATGTGTTATAACAATCCTCCCTTCCATTTCCATTCCCCTATTGTAATTATACATTTATATTTGCTTCTTTTTCCTTTTTTCTTAAAAAGAAGGTTATAAAATTATTATCTTTTAAATGGGTACTTTATATTTTTGCTAATTTAAAATGTATTAATGGCGATATTGATGTTAATTTATAAAATGTTTTTTTTTATATAAAGAATACGCTGTATACATTTAGTTAATAAAATAAAAAAATAAATAAAATATATATATATATATATATATATATATATATATATATATATATATATATATATATATATATATATATATATATATATATATATATATATATATATATATATATATATATATATATATATATATATATATATATATATATATAATATATATATATATATATATATAATATATATATATATATATATATATATATATAATATATATATATATATATATATATATACATATATATACATATATATACATATATATATATATATATATATATATATATATATATATATATATATATATATATATATATATATATATATATATATATATATATATATAAATATATATATATATATATATATATATATATATATATATATATATATATATATATATATATATATATATATATATATATATATATATATATATATATATATATATATATATAATATATATATATATATATATATATATATATATATATATATATATATATATATATATATATATATATATATATATATATATATATATATATATATATATATATATATATATATATATATATATATTATATATATATATATATATATATATATATATATATATATATATATATATATATATATATATATATATATATATATATATATATATATATATATATATATATATATATATATATATATATGTATATATATGTATATATATATATATATATATATATATATATATATATATATATATATATATATATATATATATATATATATATATATATATATATATAATATATATATATATATATATATATATATATATATATATATATATATATATATATATATATATATATATATATATATATATATATATATATATATATATATATATATATATGAAATTTCCTGAGGAAACAGAAAAAAACAAATAAATTACGTAAATAAAGTACGTAAGTCACTGGGCCTTAAGCAAACATATTATCTCCTCTTGATCAAATGAAGGGCGGGTGCAAATGACTGATGCATCATCATAATATTCAACATGTTACATTACTTCCGTACGATAAAGCGTATCTCTTCGCTGCTTCACTGTTGTCATTTCCATTGCTTCGAGATGTCCAGACTCCTACGCTGGCAGTATTACTTCGCTGTATAATCAGGTTAGTCCCCTGGCATCATTGCATACATTAACCCTTTACTGGAAATTTACACTAAAGAATTTTTTAAAAAAATTTAATAACCATTTTTTAAAATACAGCTTTGTATAAAATCCAGCCAAGCCTAAGGCTTACCTGTTGGAGATTATGATAGGGTGACTTTCAGTGCAACTTTAGTGGCCATTTTGACCATTTAATAATATATCTGCTGCATTATCTGCTATATTGATAAGGATTAGTCGGCACAGAAAGCCACACCCCCTTGATAATATTTACATAAAAAAATAACGTACTTAATGCTAATAAAATAAAAACATGAATATTATTCGTATCATTCACACTTGTGTTTCACTTTCACTTATTATAAAGCTGACTATTTTTAATTCTTTTTTTTGTTTTTTTGTACATTTTTAAAATTTTTTTTTATTTAAAGGAATTTTGTTGAATAAATGAGGGATTCGCCAATTCAATCTTCTTTTGCCATAAAGGTTACGAAAAGGAGGGACGAGTAGCCGTTCATTTTGTATCTGTCTAGTGCTGTGTTTATGTTGGACATAATTTCGGAACTCGTCAGTCTCGAAATATTGAACTGTCAGTCTATAAATAAAGTCCTATCTGGTCGTTTCTAAATTTGTTTCGAATCTTGTTTGGAACTATTATTTTTAAAATACGATGTTGTAGAGATGTGATGCGGGATATATAAGTTTTAAATGTGTTGCTGTAGGTTGTGATTCCATAAGCAATAATAGATTCGACCAGGGCAAAATACAGACTTCTCAGCTGATTGTATCTGAGAATGTATTTTAAGTGGTAGATTTTTATAATTATTTGTCTAAGTTTTTTGCAAATGTTATTAATGTGCACTTCCCAGTTGAATTTTTTATCAATCGTTAGTCCAAGGTACCTTTCAGCATCGACTTTTTTTATATGCTCACACCGACAGTCCGGTTGTGGATTATGTAGACAGTTATGCCTGTGAAATTTTATTGCAAAGCTACTTCCTCGTTCTCTTGCCTGCGATGACCTGATATGCATAACTTTAGTTTTTTCGGCATTGATTATCAGCCCATTGTTATGGGCCCATTCCTGTATCTTATTGAAATCGTGTTGCAATTTTTGAGAAGCCGTATTAATGTCCGTGTCACACGCAAATAAAGAGGTGTCATCGGCGTAGGTATACATTTGGCAGTCGGAGGTACATTCGCTGATCCCGTTTGTGTACATGATGTACAGTATTGGGCCCCAAATGCTTCCCTGAGCAGTGCCTGATCGTACTATCTCCTCCCTACTAAATTTGTTATTAATTTTAACTACCATGTGTCTGAGGGAGTGAAAACGGCCCATATTTCTTAAGTTTTGAACTGTCAAATTTAAGCTCACTTCGTCGAGTGCTTTCTCCTCTGTGTTTTCTGCAAATTAAGTCCGCGATTTCATTAACAATATGGCTTATAATGATTTGGCGGATTTTATAAGCTCAAATTTTGATGATTAATCATGACTCACGTGACTAATCCGTCGAGAATGCACAGCACCGTTACGTGAGGGATTAGAACAATCCTCACTGATAATCCAAGCTTTTACCAATACCTTTGAAATTGTGTCTGGCGAGCAAACGTCAGTCACAAATGCGCAGGATTTTTCAACCATAGAAATATATCAAAAATTCTGTAGACTGGGTAATAAGAATGAAGCAGATTCGAAGTAGACATGAGTCCAATTGCTTGACTGTGAGTTCTTTGAGTGTATACTCACTGAGGGGAGCACATAAGTAACGACTATAATTAGCAATTTTTATGGTGGTACTTGAGTGTCACTAGAGTGAGGGTTTCCTTAAGGTGTAGTTGAGTATCGATTGTGAATACGGCTGTCATTTTGTTTTTCGTGGAGTAAAGCGATCTTTGGAGCCGTCAAATACAACGAGCGAGCCCGACATTAGATATATAATCACTTTCAACTGTGGGATAAATCCTAAGACTTACAGACAAACGGACAAACGTAAGAGACCAACGCCTTACCGCGAGGCACGGGGAAGTACTATCAGATTACTATCAGATTTGGCCAGATTTCTCCATCCTCCTGTCTGGTCACGGATTCGAGGTCGCTTGCGCCGTCTCTACCTGACGTAAGCGGTTGGGAGCTAATGGGCCCTTGCTGAGTTGGCCACGAAGACCCATTCTGTTTAGGGTTGGTCACACTCACGGGACAACACCTATACGGAGGCCTCCACGCATGAAGTGCGAGCCCGGGCAGGACTTTGGCCTTAGGGCTAGTTTCCCCTAGGAGTCAACCTTCTGGCGCTCCTGGATGGTCTGCGCACCGTGCGGTGAGCCAATCGATTTTGCACTCTGACTAACAGTCGAGGGAGTCTGGAAGCAGTACTGTTTCCTATAGAGCGAGGGTGGCTGCGGACCTTACGACCACTGCTCTTGAAACTACCATCGGCTACCCGATCCTGGGTAAAGAGCCGGGCAAAGAACGTCGTGGTCCGCGATAGATTCGGTTTACACTGTTTCACCGCTTCGCAAAACCTCGAACTCGCAACCAGCCGAGAAACCGGAGTAATCTGGTCGCAATTGGAAGTAAGGGCGTGAGTGTAAGCACGCTGGGTAACATACCTAGTTATCTCGCGAATAAGGCGTTGGTCGCTTACGGGCATGTGGCGGAGCTTGACGGTGGACTGTTTTGTCCAAAACTTCTGCGTTGACTTCACGGGATATAGAACGACTAACACTACTAGACGTGTTTATATATTTTATGTGTGCTTGTAGCATGTGTGACTCTGTGTCTTGTTATTGTTATTGTATTACATTCGATCGACAGAATTGAAAATGCAATTATGTTGAAAATTCACGAAACCGTTCGCACCATCTTTCGTGGCGGAACTGTCTCGCTAATAATTGGCGCTTTTATCCATAAAGGGCGCCATGCCTTATTTTGTGTTGCTTACCTTTCTGTGGCCGTGGTTCGCTCGCTGTGGCCTCCCGTGTTGGGAGGCGTACGCGGCCCTCACGCGGCGGCCGACGGGCCCGCGCCGCGCGCCTCCCGCCGCTGACACCTCATCTCCGTGGGGACCTGCCTCCCCGTCTCGCCCTTCGCCGCACCTCCCGCTCACCACCTGCACGCGAAACATTTATTACCTCAGGACTCATCGCTCACGGATATCATATCTCACGTCACCCTACCCGCTTCAGCCTCCGGGGTCCCACAGATGGGAGCTTCACTAAAGTAAGTCACTTCTATTGTACTTCAGAAGTCGTTGGAACCAGGTATGTCAAAAGTATGGCTTTGGTTATAAAACGAAATGTAGGGTTTATTTGATCGCTTGAACCTTGGCTGTATTGTGAATGATCAAGAAGACCATAGTGTAGAAGTCGGATATCGCATCGAACAAGCTAGAGCAGCGTTTATCAAATGAGCCAACTCTTCTGCAACCGTAGTCTCAAACTCTCTACTAGATGCTATCTGGTGCTGTGGTACATATTTTCAGTCCTGTATGGAGTAGAAGCATGGACTTTAACCCAGACTTTGTGCAAAAGGTTAGAAACTTTCGAAACGCGGATTTACAGAAGAATACTGACAATATCTTGGACGGATAGTCACAAATGGGACAGAGCTGCGAAGAATGCACAAAGGATTGGATTTTTTAAAATTTGTTGACTGGGGCTATTCTAAGGTCTTTGTGAGCCTTGTAACACTGCAACCATTACTGATCTATTGTGTTCGCCACCTTCTATAGTTCTGCGCTAAGCCTTGTGTCATTTAAGAAGCGCAGCAGGCTTTTGGCGCTAGATTGTTTTACCTCCTCAGGTGGGAGGTAATGACCACCCAAGTGGGTGTATCTTTTACGCATCAGCGGGCCACACTCGCACATGAGGTGCTGGGGAGTTTCCTCTGCTCCTTGGCAGAACCTGCACATTTTTTCCTGTCTGAGCTTGAGGTTGAACATGTGTTTGTTCAGGCCACAATGCCCCGTGAGCACCCTCAACAGTATGCGTAGATTGTTCCTATTTAGCGACAAGGCCTCACGGGCCGTCTTACGGTCGTAAGCCTTAATTAGCGCTTTGGAATGATTCAACCCTGGCGTGTTGTTCCAGTGGTTGACGGATTATTCTAAACATATTTGTTTGAGCATTATGTTTGCAAGGCCTTTTGGTACGCCACAGCAAGGTTCAGGGCCGTATAACGTTCCCTTTGCTCCCGTCTTAGCAAGTTCGTCGGCTTTTCATTTCCCTCGATTCCTGCATAGCCGGGAACCCATCTTAGAATTACCCTGTTCTTTTCGCTCAAGGAATTTAGTAGTGATATGCAGTTTTGCACTAGCTTTGAATTAATGGTATTCGAGGCTAGTGCCATAAGAGCTGCTTTGCTATCCGAGTGGATATAGATACGGTGGTTGGCGTAGTTCTTTTAGAGGTTGATATCCGCACATTCAATAATGGCGTATACCTCCGCTTGGAATATGGAGGCGTATTTCCCCAAGTTTACACTTCTTTCGAAGTTTGATCGCTCTCCATATATACCACAGCCTACGTCAAGTCCCGATTTGGACCCATCAGTATTTCTGAAGACCATAAGGAGAAGGAACTTTCAATACATGGGCCGCATAATGCGTAGCAACAAATACCACCTTCTCTAATTAATCCTGCAAGGAAAGATAAAAGGCCGCCGAAGACCTGGCAGAAGAAGAACCCACCGGCAACAAAACCTCGTTGAATGGTTCAACTCAAGCACCACCGAGTTGTTCCGCGCCGCAACATCACGGGCCCAAGTCGCCATAATGACCGCCGACCTCCGATAGGAGATGGCACTTTAACCCCTCAAATGTGAGGCGTCCCTTAAGGGATGCCTTGGCAAAATGTATACAAAATGTATATAAATTTATATAAATATAAATATAAATGTAAATGTGCGCCGCTTTATAGTAATCCGCTCTATAGTAATGCTATAGCTCTATAGTAAACCCCGCTCTATGTAAATGTAAATGTAAATGTAAATATAAATTTATATACATCTTGCCGTAGGCAACCTGAGCTAATCGCCATTCATTTGAGGGGTTAAGAAGAAGAAGATAAAACGAAAAGCGGTACTCAGGTGTGATTTAAGTATAGGGCAGTAATAAATTATTGACCAATACCTAGTATAAATTCAGGTGTTAGAAGAGCTATAAGAGGAGTTTCACCTGCCATGCTTCCGTAACCTGGAATAGACCCAAAAGTGTTATGAGAGCTGCGACCGTAGCTGCAGGGATTAAGACACCCTTCAAGACTGTGCAACAGTCATTGGCTCAAATATAAAATAACTTTAAACAAAAATAAAATAAAAATAAATTAAAAAAAAACAAACTTATATTATTATCTAGTATCTAATATGTTCAATTAAATTCATTTTTTAATACGACAATACACAGTAATACCATTAAAAAAAGTATATAGGTGTAGTAGATAGGTGTATATAAAAGTAGATAGTAGATAGGTGTATAAGTATATAAGTGGATAGGTGACGCAAGGTCAACAGCTTCTTAGGAATCGCACATCTCCAAACTCCCCCCGGGTATTCGCGAGACTGCACAACGATTGGGTAGCACGCGTCGCGCAAACCGCCCAGTACCGTCCGAGGTGTACCCCCGACCGGAACCTCCGATTTTAAGTGGCTAAGACTGTAGGTTACAGCCGCAAGCAGAGTTCACGGCGGCCCTTCCGGGTTAGTCGCTCTTCGGGGAGGCTACCGAATGGGAGCTGAAGGTAAGTCACAGATAGGCCATGGGGCCCACACTGCACTGAACGATTAGGATGTAGCAACTGGTTTCGTGGAGCTTGGGTTATAAGATCCACTGTGTTTTCGGGTCGGCCCAACTCACGACTCAGCTTTTATTCAGTAGCCTCCTCGAGTGAGAGACTATCCCGGAAAGGACTCACTCCTCACATGCCTCCACACATGGTGGATCGGTTTCCCCTGAGGGAAGGACCATCGACGATACTGGACGGTTTGCGCACCGTGCGACGTCATCCAATCGGTTGTGCATTCTGACTAATTACTGAAGGAGTTTGGATGCTATGGAAATGTACTGTCTCCTAAAAAGCGGAGGTGGAAGTCGACCTAGTGTCATGCCACTCTTGAAACGACCTATCGGCTACCCGATCCCGAGTGGTATAACGGGCATAGGACGGCCAGGTCCGCGATAAATTCATATTGAATTACCGCCGTAATACAACAGGTAGAGGCCGCGCAAGCGACTTCGGTCCCGTAACATGTCGCGATCATTATTGATAAAACTTCCTGGGGTGACGGGTTGGCCCGTTGTAGTCGACAACTCCAAGAACGATTAGAAACCAAATGCGATGTAACGAGAAACCAAATGCGATGTAACAATACGATGTAAATGTTTTGGTCGCGTCAATATATTTATCATTAATACTGTTATGTATTATATCTATTATTATTACTGGCAATTCCATATTCGTTTTTGCTGGCAATTCCAAAGCGTTTTTGCTGGCAATTCCATATTCTCTAAACTGTTTCTATATGTGAGAACCTGTTATTGGCTATCATTTATTATTTAAGTTGTTATTTAATATTTTATATGGCTGTTGGTTTTCCTTAAAATAAATAAATAAATAAATTACATACATTATAAGTATTACAGTATTTTTTAAATAAAAGTTACTTTTTAAATAATATTACTCCTAAAACACCTACAACCCATCAAAGCAAGTACTACCAGCAGTTTGTCAAAAGCCAATAGCGTGCTTTTCTGAAGCGTGATGTCGACAAGCAACTGTACATTATATACCAGTATATATTGTCTAAATTCTCTCGTTTCTCATGGTTTGTTTCAGTCGCACGCATAGCGTGTAACTTATTATCCATACCGAAATCAGATACAACATGAATGAAAATATGTAAAACATTTGAAGCAAAATAGTCATATTTATTTTCTTCTTCTGGGGGTGCCATCTTCTACCGAAGGTTGACGATCATTAGGGCGACTTGTACCCTCGACACCTGCTTTAAACAAGGATCGGGTGCTGGCCCCAAACCATTGGCGCAGATTTTTAAGCCAAGATGTTCTTTATTTCTCGGTTTCCCCTTGCGTTGTATCTTCCCTTGGACGATCAATTGTAATACCTCATATTTTTGATTACGCATAATGTGCTCAAGAGACTTCATCTTCCTTCTTTTAATTGTTTTTAGAACCTCCAACGCTTTGCAACGATCTACCCGCGCTTTGCATAACTCTTACATTTCGCACTTTGTCTCTCCAGGAAACCCTTAAAATCCTGATGTAGATCCACATTTCGAACGCTTTCACCTTCTTGCACATGGCATCCGTAAGTGTTCACGCCTCTACCATGTACAGTAGAATGAAGAAAATGTAACAGCGTACCAGAAAAACGCGAAGTTGCACTTTAGCATCAAATAGAAGTTTCTTAATTTTTGTGAAAGCGGCTGGAGCTTGTTCTATTTATTTTTAAAGAACCGATATCTTTTTCTTTCGTGTGATTTAGTATTACTTCTTTTGTAAGTTATAAAACAAAAAGATTTAATCTTGAAAGCTGATATTAGAAGAGATTTTGGTTTCCTGCAAGGTTTGCCCATGAAATCTCACAGACTCCACGAAAGTATAAACATGGTCCTCGGGTTTCCCTTAGAGAAAAAATCAAAGAGGTAAATATTCTTACTGTTGCATCACAATATGTATACGAAAATCTGTTGTATGCCCACAAGAATATTGACAAGTTTAAAAAAAAGCGACACTCATAATGTTAATACTAGACATAATCATAACTTGTTGTACGTGCTACTTGTCTCCACAAAATAAGCAATTCTTTTATCTGACAATGTATACGCTTCTATAACAAACTTCTTCATACTATTAAAGAACTATTAAATTAGTTTTCATCCCATATATTCGAAAAGGACGACTTGGTTCGCCTTTAAGTGCGCCCAAAAGTGGTGTTTTCTATAAGAAACTTTATAAGTGCGCCGCAATTATCATTGCGGCTTACTTTTTGAATAAGTGCGCCGCAATATATCTTTGCGGCGCACTTTTTGAATTTGGAACATCTTAGTCTTCAGCGCCGAAGAAATCGAACGCAAATATTGTTTGAATAAAGACTGGCTGGTACGACGGCCCCTAGTCGCGCCGCCGGCTGAATAAAAAAAAACAAATGAAATTAAAAACGCGCCAACGTCAATTGTTTTTGTCGCCCGCGTTTTCGACATTTTTCACGGATTGTCAGAAATTCATCGTTTTGGTTTGAAAAATGAGTTCAAATGACAGTGAAAGTATAGATTTAACCCCTGAAAGCATTAGAACTGAGGCAAGAAATGTGATTGATTATCTATTACCTGCAAAATCCCGGGAGAAATATATGAAAGCCTATGGAAATTTTATTGAATGGAGAAATGCAAGAGGCGCCAAGAATTTTTCAGAATCTGTGTTTTTGGCCTACTTCCAGTACTTAGCTACAACTAAACAACCATCCACTCTTTGGATTACCTACTCAATGTTAAAATCAACAGTCAGTTGTAATAACGACGTAAAACTGGACACATATTCGAAATTAATAGCGTATCTGAAGAGGATGTCTAATGGATTTAAACCTACAGAATTCAAAGTGTTCTGAATCAAAAACGTGGAGACTTTCCTTAATGAGGCACCCGACAAAGTCTTTCTTGTCGTAAAAGTAAGTACCTATGTATATGGTGGATTAATAAAGGATTAACATGATGCGCCTTTTATTTTCTCATAGAGGGTGATGAAAAGTAGAGTGTATCACTCGGGCACAAAATATTTTTACGGCGAGGGCGCTTTTTTGAATCCCTCGCTACGCTCGGGATTCTGCTCTAGAATCCCTCACTTCGCTCTGGATTCAAAAAAGCGCCCTCGCCGTAAAAATATTATTTTGCTCGCTTGTGATACAATCTACTATTAAAGCCACCATCAAAGCAAAATTGTATAAAAAAGCATACTATACAATATCTGATTATGTAAATGTCAAAACGGCTTGCGAGTAAGGCTTGGACGCATCATAAGAACATAAATTAAAAATAATATTTAATTTTGTCTAAATGAATAAAGAACATTTTGATTTTTGAAAAAGTGATTAATTATTCTAAATTCATTTACCGAGAATACTCCTACTGGGGATTATAGTCATCAAAACTTTCAATTAACGTCTTCATTAAGAAATATTGATTTTAAAGAGGTTGCTGAATTAATTGAGCTTATCCTTAAGAAATATGTTGACTGTATAAAATCGAAGACTATCGCGGTTGTTTGACATTATAAATAGGATAGAAAACGAATTTACCGAGTGAAATTTGTAGCACCCGACGTTTCGGTGACGTTACAGCCGCCGTTATCCAGGGTAGACTGAAAGAGCTGTCAATCCGTTGTTTTACGGGAAAGAGCTGTCATTGCGTTGTTTTGCGAGAAAAAGTCGAATGCAGTTGCGGTCTAGCCTACGTTGGACAAACGAAACGGCCCATAGCGACGCGACTGACAGAACACATCAAAGCTGTTAAAAAAGTTCAGCGAGAAAAATCGGCGATCTGCGAACATATATTGGATAGCGGAAGTAACCACTGGATGCAGTTTCAAAATCCCATTGTGCTATCCAAAGAACAATTCTACTTTCCTCGCATGATCCGAGAAGCCATTGAAATAAGAAGAACCCCAAACTTCAATAGAGACGACGGTTACAAACTCTCTTCTGCATGGAACCTTAAAATGTTACCGCCGCCGAACGCCGAATGCAAGGACGTAAGACAGGATACAGCGAGTGTTGTGTGCAAGACGGATTTTCAAAATTCGCGCGCTCCGAGCCCGGCCCCCCACCACCGTTATAACCTACGCAGTGGCGGTAGTGGTATGCAGCCTACCCGCAAAACAACAGATTCACAGCTGTTTCAGTCTACCATGGAAACAGCGGCTGCGACGTCACCGAAACGTCGGGTGCTACAAATTTCACGCGGTAAATTCGTTTTCTATCCTATTAATAATGTTGGATTTAGTCATAATGTAATAACCAAAAGATTTTTAACTCTATAATCGTCAAACAAGAGCTTGGTAAGTTTACATAATTTTACGTGAACGTGAAGTTTAAACTTCGGAAGTTACTAAGTCATGTTCTTACCTGAAAATGATAGAGTGTTTGTAATGGATAAAAGTTCGTCTGAGGAGGCGTAACACAGAGAACTTTCATGTAACAAAATTGAAACGGAACTCCGGTTTAAGGGGGCAAATACTGGGGATTTGTGTCTACAAAGAAAATATGCATTTTAAAATTATACAACAAATTAACACACTGAGAAAGAGTGGTGCTATGATTAAATATAGTCGTCATATAGAAACAAAACATTTCTGTTTACATTTAAAAAAATTGTAAAGTCGTAGTGTAAAAGAGGAAATCAAAATCTGAGCAAAGTATAGTCAAAGTAATTAGACCAATCTATATTTATCACGCTTTATGTGAATCGTGTATTGCTTACGGCATTTAGCACATCCAACCCCAAAAAACACATCACCGAGCTCAGAGAGAAGCTTAAATTACTGTCTACCCGAAAGAAAAGTGACATGAGAGTTCTCTGTCTGCTTTTCAGGATCTTGGAGGGCTTCGCTCCCGATTATCTCATCAACAGATTTACTGCACTAGCGGCTCATGGACGACCTTTGACATATGAAGATAACCTGCTACTCTCTATCCATGATCCCAGCAGTCTTTTTTTGTCATCATATTTTTTTTTAATGATTTCAATTTAATTGGAATCTGTAAATTATTCTAATTTAATTTCTCGTTAATTTAATTTGAAATAATAATATTATTATTTTCTTATTTTAATTTTGATATTAAATTTGTTTCTGAATTTAATTTCGTTACATAAGGGGATTTAATATAGGTATAATTAATAATGTGACTTATAGATGTATTTTATAGGTTTTTATTTGTTGACTGTTCCATTTAGATTTTAATTCGCTGATGTAATGAATTGACTTCTTCAATGAATTCTCAAATTTATACTGATTCACTTATCTATTGTATATAACATATGAGTATCTATTATACATAACATAAGGCACTTCAACATAAATCTATTGTATATAAGATAGGGCATGTTGGGTTAGCTAGACGGTAGATTTGTATCGTCTCTAAGTCATCTATGCTCACCCCACGGGAGATAGAATGATCACTATCGTTAAAATTTCCTGAGGTGACAAATTCGCCCGTTGTAGTTGTCAGCCCTAGTTGTATCCAAGTCTCCGCTCACTCCAGGTTGAAAAAACGATCATATATCGTTATACCAGCCTGAGATGACGGGTTCGCCCTTTGTAGGTGACACCACTTAACTGTTTTTTATTTACCGAGTATACATTTAATGGACGTAGCGAAAAAGTATAAAATCACATACAACGGAATTCACATTGTTTCCAACATAAATAGAAAATATCCTGGCACAAAATCTGAGCGGATGGAGGCTAATGGTAATCGATTTTGAAATATTGAATTGGTACAAGAGAACGACTGGCACGGAGCGTCTTCCTAGTCTGAATTCGATAGCAGCGTATTTACATATTGCTTGTTTATGTCCTGTCCATTTATGCCAAATGGATATCGTCTGCTGCGACCGAGACACGGTACGGGATTTCTAAATATACTTATTTTGAAGGGGTTTCCCCATGCATTGTGAGTTGATTTGGGAATTTTATACAATGCGTCGAGACTTACTCTTGCACTGTAGCGTGCTATATAGATTGCGCTGTGCAGTATTTGCGATATAAAGGAGAATAGGCATTTTTGTATCAACTGTGTACTAAGACTAAGACTAACTACATAGGGACTTATAACATTTAATTGTGCTTGTTTATACAAGCACATTTATTCATGCAATTCGTTTATTGAGTTGAACTTTGATATCGTCGT
Organism: Micropterix aruncella; assembly: GCA_944548615.1. Lineage (NCBI taxonomy): Eukaryota > Metazoa > Arthropoda > Insecta > Lepidoptera > Micropterigidae > Micropterix > Micropterix aruncella. The sequence goes on along the minus strand of OX155955.1, from coordinate 36,215,777 downwards.
CTTACAATTATATTTTGATAACTTGAAAATTGTCATTTTTGAGATAAGTATGCCATAAGATGTAAAAATATCAAATCTATATTCCCTTAAAACGAGATAACTGAAATTCCTCCACCATTAGGAGTTAACGGTGGTTGATAAGTTGAACATCAGCTTCAGCTTTAATACTAAAAATCGATATGTAGACTTATCTAGCTGAAAGTTGGCAGCACTGTCTGCTACACTAAAGCAAGAAATCGATATCTCCACTTATCTAGTTTTAGGCTCCGAGAAATTTGTAAAGGACAACTTGACTATCCGAAAAAAAGACGACAATGCAGTTCCTGTACTCTACCAAAAAAGGTGCTGTTTAAGACTTAATAAATCACAGCATTTCATTATGGAGTTCAAAGAATCTTTTGATGGAGAATTCAGTCGACTTGACTTCAATAAATGAAATCATCTTGCAATGCATTTGCCATTACAATTTTTGTATAAACAACTAATTAAAATTACTAAACCTAAATATCAGGATTTGATGTCGCTATTTACAATGAAACTTCAAGCTCATGGTGATGGCTCAGGTGATGCCTATAAACCATTTACTTCAGTCTACACCATGAAACTGAAGATATGACTGACATTATAGATGAGGATGAAGAAATAAATGAATAGGTTTTCTGTGTCTGCAACCTTATTTCTATTTTTTTGATGCAGTTTTTAAGCTATTGCATAGCTTTTATCCCGGGCCTAGGCCAGCGCGGCGACCGAATGAAGAAATTTCTTAGCGAAAATTAATGATTTTAAACTGATAATTACGTCTAAACGAGTACTGCTTACGATTCGAAAAAAATATATGTTAAACAAGAACATTTTTCTAATGTTCTTAGCTTTGAATATTTTAAATTTTGTTTATGTTACATAGTGTAATTAATTCGTGAAATTAGGTCTAACCGAACACAAAAACGACTTCTACGAAAATACTATCTGGCGTATTATTATGAAACGTGCACCATTTTAAAGATAATTTTATTATCTATCTTTTTATCTACGATTTTTTTCGAATAATCCGTTTTTTTTGCTTTATCGAATAAAACATTCGTACACGGCGCTCTATCGGAAGACGTTTAAATTATTCCGAATCATTTTAATTCCGCAGCCGCAAATGATTCGGAATAATTTAAACGTTTTCCGATAGATGTCAGTTATCTGATATCAGAAAAAATAAAAAAAATAAAAAAAATATGGGACTCTCGGGGACTGCCGCGGTAAATAAAAAAATAAAATAATATAAACAAAATCTAAAATATTCAAAGCTAAGAATATTAAGAAAATGTTCTTGTTTAACATGTATTTTTTTCGAATCGTAAGCAGTACTCGTTTAGACGTAATTGTCAGTTTAAAATCAATAATTTTCGTTAAGAAATTTCTTCATTCGGTCGCCGCGCTAGGCCCGCGATAAAAGCTATGCAATAGCTTAATAATTATATTTGCATAAGTTGTTAAAAATGCTATGCAATAGCTTTACCGCGGCAGTCCCCGAGTGCCACACGTATTATTTTTTTGTATCTTTTCTTTGTAGCCCTTTCCTATATGTTCTGTTTGTTTTCTTGTGTTCGTGAGATAACATTGTTAGTTTTGTTGACGTATTTGGTTTTGGTCCATAAAATCTAGAATATAATAGCAACTGATTCTTTAATAAAAGTTCAAATATCACATTGTGTCTTGCTAAAAAATTAGCCCATGGTGAGAATTTACATTTTCCAATAAATAGATAACTCGGGTTTATTTTTAATTTAATTTTGATTATCTCCAGTCCTTGCAAAAACAATCGTCAATTGAAATTATAATACGATAGTTAGATAGATGGGGAAGATAAAACACGGAATACGTTTAAAAAAAATTAAAATCTAAAATGGTGGACGAGTTGAAACTTATAAAAAAAACATTAAAACGCGTTTATCTCAGAACTACTAAATTCGAGTTATTGAGTATGTAATTGTAAATAATCCATGTCGTATTGGAATTATATATATATCCAAAGATTTGTGTATCTAGATGATTGATTATGTAAATAGGGTTTATTATAAGTTGTTATTTGAATCAATAGCTGAACCAAAATTCAACCGTAAATCAAAACTGTATAAAATCCAGTATCACCGCCAGAAAGTAAAAAACGAAATCACATGAAACAGAAAACACTCAGAACCCCCAAAAGTAAAACGAAGGAATGACAATGATCCAGGCGCAAATATTTATCTGCCACCCATACACAAAGTATCTATCTTTGTCTTGATTATTTACCGTGTCCCTTTCATTCATAAACTTGTTTAGATAGCTCCAACGTCAAACATAATAATGCCTTTATAAATAAGGTAAAAACGAATTTACCGCGTGAAGAATACAACACCCGACGTTTCGGCGATGTTGCTACCGCCGTTTGTCCAGGGTAGTCTTTGATTTCATAAGAATGCCGATGGCGCAGGCGCAAAATCGTATTTCATACCCGCAGACTGATCATGTATACCTATCTTACTTATTGCCGGTTTATTTTTCATCTATGTACTTATTTACCGGTTGAGCTTTCGGGATAAGATAATATGTAGTACTCACTCGGTATTATGCAGTTATTTTTACTATCAATACTCGATATTGGATATAGGTTTAAAATGTGATATTTTTATACTTTTATCTTGTGTTTAAATAATATAAACAACTTTATGGATTCAATAAAACAAAGTAAATAAGGCATATCACTAAAACACATGTAATTACAGAATAAAATATTTTGCAATTCAACACTCTAAACCTGTTTTCAGCCACCTATTTCAGCTTAGCTGCTATAAAACGTTAGAACTTGTAAGAAGCTTTCGATCGGTATATATGGTAAAGTGCTGTTAGACCACCCTTTCTATAATCTGGCCGAATTTGAGGGCCATGATTTTCAAATATTGTGCCCATTTAAATTACTTAAAAAAGTAATGTCTTATTGTCCTATTATTTTATATGATCTTATATCTGTACTTTTAATTTGAAATGCATAACGTAGCTTTAATTTGATTATTTAACATTTTACTGACAATTTGAATATTACGATGAACAATTTTACTTCGAATTACTAACTACTTCAAATTTTAGGCTTATATTTTAGGCTTCTTCGATTCTGATTATTTATATTTATAGTTTGACAATCTAGTAGTTAAGTCTTGACTACCTATGTATGTTCAGTAAAGAGTAATAACGAGACTTAATACCTAACCCAATTATTTTGACACGTCCAAGAGCGGGTTTTAGCCGTCAATTGGACACGACGAAAATGTAATGTAAAAATGTAATGTAAAGTGTTACAACGAACTTCGCGAGTAGGTACGACAATGCATTCTCTTTTAGTCACATTGTTACTTAATATGCGAATATTTTTTCAGGTTTTATGTAGGAACATGTTGTTTAACATATTTTACATATCGTCTTTTACGCATTTTACCTGTATTTGAATACTTACACAAACTTAAAATTTATATTTCGGTACATATTTGGGATAGAAAAAAATGTAATTTATTACAAAATTTATTAAGGCTATTTTCACCGAAGCTTGAATTGAAAAGGACATATATGGGAAAACTAGATTTTACCGTTATTTCAACAGAATAATTTCTAAAAACTGCCAGTATAATTCCTAATGGTTCTGTGCAGCTTGGGACTGATGACCTGCCAGTGTTTACTAGGCCGACTTAACTCACGGGTCAGTTCAACCCATCCAGTAGCCTTCTCGAAGAGGAACTAACCTGGACAGGCCACACTGGGAATGCGTACGGCTGTTGTTACCTTGGTCGGAGGTTCCAATCCGGGGAACACCTCGGGCGGAACTGGGCGGTTTGCGCTATCCGCGTATAACCGGAGGAGTCTGGAGAGGTACGTTTCCTAGGAAAAGGGGCGAGCTGTTGACCTGGTGTCACCTATCTTTAAAAATGATCCGTTGGCCACACATGCCGAACGATATTGATGGACAAGGGGCGCAACGGATCCGCGATAAATTTTATTTGAATTACCGCTAATGTCAGATATAGGCCGCGCAAGCGACCTCGAACCAGTGACCAGACTGGAGGACGGAGAAATTCGTCCAAATCTGGTAGTAAGGGAGCGAGATTGGTTCGCTAGTTGCACTTCCCTTTGTCTCGCGATAAGGTGTCAGACTCTTAGCTGTTAACTTTGACTGTGGATCGGGTTGTCAGCAAAGGCGTTACGTTAACTCCATGGGAGATAGAATGGCTTGATGTCGTTATAACTCCCTGGGGAGGCGATTTCGCCCGTAGTAATTGGCACCCCTTGATGCCAGAATAATTAGCACTACAAAATGACTAATATCACTGACGCACTAAAAAGTACTTGCTCTTATGTAGTTTTAGGATAAATATACTGTAATCCTCTTGTGCTTATCAGACTTAGTCGAAAATATAATTAGCCCACCGACCCTTAATGATGTTATTCTACGCTACCCTTTTCAAGTGAATATTCTCTCGAGTATTTTCCTCTTAATTTTCCTACTTGGCTTTTATGTCTGCTTCTCATTTCCTTCTAGACGCCATTGTTTCTTCTTTTTTTGCGTTTTTATGGACTAACCCGTGGTTAATTTCCTTGTTTTAAAAGTGACACACAACGAAAGAAAGAAATACTTTTATTGTATCAAATTTTAACTTGCAATAATGATACAACTTACATTTTCTTTTTTACTTAGCGCAAATGACAGGCTTATTGTTTCACAGCCTCCTTTAGCCAATCGTAGTCATCTATACTAATATTATAAAGAGGTAAAGTTTGTGACTTTGTAAGAAGTAATCTCTGGATCTACTGAACCGATTTTGAAAATTCTTTTACGAATAGAAAGTCACGTTATTTGTGAGTGTCATAGACTATGTCATAGGATATTAATCCGAAAAAATTAAAGACTTTTTCGTGGTAGTCGGATTTCCAAAGTAAGTTGGAAAAAACGGTCGAACGAAAACATTTCTAACTAACGCTGCCTTAACGATGAGAGATATATGATAAAGTTCTAGAGAAAAGTTGTAGAGCTTGATAATGCCTACAAAAAACTCAGCGACAGCATATGTCTAAGTGTAACATTAAGTAGTATTTTATATTTAAAAAAAAAATAAATCGTTAGGTCATGTTCATTGGTCATATTATCAACAATTAAGAATTCATATTAAAATAAGTAAATTTATCTTCTCAAGTGTTTAAAACAAAAGCCTTTTACTGCATATAATTTCAATTTTACTGCATACATGGTTAAAGAGATAAGACACTCACAAATAAGACACTCACAAGAAGACACTCCCAAATAACGGTAATATAGCTAAATTGGCATGCAAATACACACATACATATGCAGTAAAAATATAACCCTTCTTTTGGCAGTCAGGAAATAAATCATAGCACTCAGTACTAACCACACCACACTCATAATTTCATCACAAGTAAAAAGTTTTACCGCCCAACGAAGTGGGCACGGGTCAGCTAGTATTAAATAAATCAATAAGCAGCTGATTTCAGTAATTCGGTAGTTCACATATTTAGTGTAGTTCACATAAGTATTAATTCAGTAGTTCACATAATTAATGTAGTTCACATAAGTAATAATTCAGTAGTTATGTTATAGTCCCGTCTGGCTACGGGTTCGAGGTCTCTTGCGCGGTCCTTTTCCTTACGTAGCGGTGATGCAATGTCTACCGAATCTTTCGCGGACCATGGCGTCCTTTGCCTGGCTCTTCACCCGGTATCGGTTTGTCGATTGGTCGTTTCAAGAGCGGTTGCCATAAGGTTATCAACCACCCCCGCTCCAGACCCTCCCGGTTATCAGTCGGAGTGCATAATCGTTTGACTGATGCCGTACGGCGACAAACCCGCCATGAGCGCCCGAAGGACGATTCCCTAGGCACCGAGTCCTACCCGGGTTTGCACTTCTGCGCGGAGGCTACCGGATGGGTGCTAACCTGTGGGTTTGGCTGACTCTAACACATGGGCCATAATAGCTAAAATGCACTGGGCATGTTAGCTCCCTTACAATAAAACACTTAAATTATTTTAGCAAAATTCTCATAAAACTAAATTGCCCTAAAATGTGGTCAATATCAATGTTGGCAATATTAAAATCGGCATTTAAATTGAACATAAAATTTCATTTATATATAATAATTTTAAAGCCAAAAGAATGAGAAAATAAAGTTATGAGAAAGAAAATAAAAGAGAAAGTGAAATTGCCACAGAACTATCCTGATATCCTAAAAAGTTACCTTGTTACTTGTTTTAAATATTTTAATAGTAACAGATTCAAATAATCCAACATCCTACTAATATTATAAACGCGAAAGTTTGTATGTATGTATGGATGTTTGTTACTCTTTCACGCAAAAACTACTGAATGGATTTTGATGAAACTTTACAATAATATAGCTTACACATCAGAATAACACATAGGCTATAATTTATAAAGATATATGGTTTTCTATCATCATTATCACAATTTTCCATCACCACGCGGGTGAAACCGCTGGGCGGCAGCTAGTTTATAATAAAGTAGAATGAAGCCTTTTTAAAATTAGAAAATTATTTTTCTAACCCTTCTATAAAGAGGAACATGTTTTGAATTCCAATTGGAAATGCGGAATGTAATATGTATTTAATACACCTATACATAGGTTCGGGCCGTTACATCAAAAACAGAATAATAATTATGTATGGTGGACGGAAGCAATCGAAATTTTCCAATATTTGGCATGTGAACGAATACACATCCGAATTCGCAAATGGTCTAATTTACAAAAGCGACCTAATTGGATATTCCACTGAGAAAAAACAAAGTCGTGAGCTACTTAACCGTTTTAGTGCTAAGCAATTTTTGTGAATATATATGAAAATTGCTATACATTTTTTGATTATTTTAAAGGAAAAATAATGGTGTCAAATAAACTCTAATTCAGGTGTGACATCGGGAGAACGCGCCCGTCTAGGTCCAGGAGTCTCAAAAAAAATATTTGTTGCTTTAGAAAACACTTTTGTCGGGGGAATATTGGCAAAAGTTGGTGTTTCGTCTATTTCTGAAGATGATGATGAAATAGAAGACTCACTTGCAATTCTCAATCTTTTTTTTCGATGCATTATAATACTGCTATTATTACTGCTTGTATCCGTTGTTTCACCGTCCGCACAATCATTAGAGACCGAATCATCGTCCGAAGTAATAGCAAGTAACATGGCTATTTTTGCTCAATAAAATATAAAAACTGTAAAAACTTGTTTTTAAATGTATAAATATGCACTCTCGTAACAAATTATGCGCGAGATTAGAATACGTCCACTACCACGAAGCACCAAAAACACACTGATGTCGCGGCAGTTTTGCGCTGCTGCGCAATGTTCGATTCAAACTATCGCATCACTTTTGCGCCGCTTAACACTATAATGGGGCGTTTACACTCTCGCGCGAGGCGGGAGGCGAGACGCAAAACCATGTCGTAAACAAACGGAACAGAGGCAAAGCTTCTAGCAAGTAGGTAAACATTTTGTACGCTCGTTAGAAGCTTTGCCTCTGTTCCATTTGTTTACTGATATGGTTTTGCGTCTTGCCTCGCGCCTCGCGCGAGAGTGTAAACGCCCCATAACGGTTAAATAACGATCTTCCTGACTTAAATAATGGCCAAACAAAGACTCCCAGTGGCGTAACTTAAAAAATGAACCCCAGTGCAAAACTAAACAAAAGGCCCCTTCCCCTACTTATTTTTATTCATTATGGTATATATGCAGGATATAATCACTGTATAGCTAGCTACGTTTCATATGTATATTGCAGCCAGTATATATAAATCGGCGTTTCCATTTGGGTTCAACAAGTAACCAAGAACTTCAGCGGGACACGCGGGATCATATATAGAAACGTTGTTGCGGGAGAAAGTTCGAAAAATATGTTGCCATATTAATTATTAAAATATGTTCCCAAGAATGGTTAATATCATGAGTAAAGAGAACATATTGGAAATTAGCAGCAACCAATAAAAATATCACCTTACATTATGGTTAATAAACCTTGGTAGGAGAGAGACGGAGAAAACATTCATTACAATTATAAAATAAATAAAATATTTATTTTCTGTATATTTTATATACCTATTTTTACTAATTGTTATATATTATTAGTTATTATTATACATGATTATATATTATTGCTATTATATATTATTATTATTATTATACATTATTATTTAGTATTACTTGTTTATAGTTCTAATATTATTTTGGTGTAGTGAGAATTTCATTTTAACTTGATTTGATTCTATTTTTTTTTTTTTATTTTGAAATTTATGTAGTTTATAATCATTTATATTGGTGTTCTCCTTAGAACAGGCTCTGCCTAGTTAGGAGCAACACAAGCTATATTAAGTGCTAACGGTGTATTTTTTTGTGGACCAATAAAATAAAAAAAATAATAAAAAATAATAATAATACGACACTGTATTGTTAATTTAATTACTGGAATATATTTCCTTATCCTTGAATGTTAGTCTTATTTTGTAAAATAAAATAAAACATGAGAGTTTTTATAATTATACTTTATTTTGAGTAGTACTACCAAATGCGTAACTGGTAGGACTAAAATTACCCACATAATGAGCTCGATCGCGTTTCTCTTGAGATAAAATCGGAAATTAGTTCATGTGAAGAGACAGAGCAGTAGGGTACGTCAGAGCGGAATGTGAAATGAACGGTTGTCACTTTTCCGCATTAAAAGTACTCACCGAAGATAAAGCAGCTAAATCTAACACCGCACGAAATGTGTTCAAAGTTATCCCGGCGTTTATAACTTCGACAGATAGTTTTGGTGCGGGAAAATTGACAATAATTCATTTCATATTCCGTTCTCTCGTGCTCTGCCTCGTTCGCTTAAACTAAGTTCTATTTTAGTTCACGAAGAAACGAAATCGGGCCTAGTATTATTACAAATGTACCAACATTTGCATATGTACAATTAATATATTATAAAAAATACGAATATATCTTTTTGGAGTGGTTTTCGCCTTGATTTGTACTCTGCAAAATCATCGAATTGGTTTTGAGACATCCATTTCTTCGGCTTCCTTGGCTTGCTATAAGAGTTGGATGGAACGTCGATCGTAGAGACTTCTAGACTGAAGTTCCATTTTGGCCCCCCACACTACTGTGGGCCCCGGTGCGCCGCACCGGCTGCACAGGCTTAGTTGCGCCACTGACGGTTCCGACAAGACGTGTCATAAAGGTCGTTTTTTTTCACTCACAAGGCTGGTGCTTGTTTGTGGAACCTGCCTTTTTGCATATCAGCAACATCTTCTAGGTGGGCATTTATAGCATCACGCAGTCAAACACTCAGAGGGTCACCCATCCAAGTATTGGCCGCTCTCAACGCTGCTTAACTTCGGTAACAACGACCGTACGCTACGATACGGCTACCGTACGCTAAGATAAAATAATTCTCGATTGCTTCCACGGATTGATTCTGCCGCAAATTAATTGTACATATACCTATTGATTACAAATAAAAACAAAGTTATAGTTTATTACAATTTATGGCGGTTTTCTGGACAACGAAAGACATGGTTTTCTGGACAAAGAAGAAAAGAAGTCGTGAAAACACTACGTTTATTTATAAGGTAATCTTTATCTTATTTTACTCGAATTTCATTTCGGTCATCCGAGGTCATTTCGAGATGGGCTAGGCTAGGGCAGTACTATTAGTAGTAGTAGTAATAGGAGTGGGGGGCATGTCTCCAGCCCTTGATGTCACCTGGGTCTATAGGATCTTTTGTAACTACCCAATTTGTGGTTGGGTCAGTGGTCTGCAAGAAGTCCGGTACTGCTTACCAGTCTATACAGATCACTGACCTTTAAGTTGGGCAGATCGCTGGGTTCGAGAAAAGCTCGTCCCAGTAACCTGTGTCTTTTTGCGTCGAGGCCTGGGCAGCAATCAACGATGTGTAAACTGTCTTTAGGTTCTTCGCCACATATTCGGCAGTCCTTCCTCTCAGTCAAGCCAAGGTTGAATAGATGTGCTCTAAGGGTCGTGTGTCCGGTGAGGAAAGCGATAGTGGTTCTGAGGTTCTTCTTGCTCATGTCAAGTAGGATCTTGGTTTTCTTAGAAAGCGGTTACTCCATCATCGCCTTTGCCTGGCGACATCCTTGGCTCTGTTTTCAGGATGCCTGATGTTCCTGCTCCAAGCATTCCCTAATGGTTTACAGGACAGCGAAGGACAGGGTTTTCTGGACAACGAAGAAAAGAAGCTGCGAAACAGTGCACTTATTTATAATGTAATCTTTCTCTTACTTTACTCGAATTCCATTTCGGTCATCCCACCGGAGATGGGCTAGGCTAGGGTATGTAGCCTAGTTTTCATTTCAAATATTGCCTGAGCATTTCCTCTGCAGAGCGAATTTAAGAGAGGGCCTTTTGTGGATGCATTCAGTAATATCGTCTATATTGGGTGCAGTGTGGCAACCCGACCACGATATTAGCATATTACTCGGATGCAAGGGGTTAATCCTGTTGCAAAATTGATTGAATAAAATGAATTGATTTGATGTACGCATGGTTTATTGAGTGTATGTAGTGTCGGGAGATATAGTGATTTGAATGCCGATATAATGTCAGTAGATTAGTATAGTCGTCACTAATAAATGGTGATTTTGCGTGAATGTAAAATTTTGATTTAGGCATTGATTATATATGGTATAAAATTAGTAAACTCCATAGTATATTTGGCAACCCTTCTGCGCTGACGACATGCAGGTGACGCGAATAGCATTGCTGGCGAAACTAATAGCAAATTATTTGGCCATCTAAAATAACACTGATAATAAATAGTTTTTATAATGGACTGATTAATTATGACTTCTATGCTGTTATCCGCCAGACAACATTCTAATTACACACTCAATTCAATGCTTAATCGTTTCCAACGTACGTGTAATAATAAATTCACAGAGCATGACATCTATAGCAGAAACAAAATTAGTTACAAACTGGCAGTCCGGTACGTCTTTCAAGTAGCAGTGACAACTGCAACTGTGTCGAATTAATAACTTATAATATGAGTGCATAAATATAAATTCTAGAAATTTAGCAGTTATTTGAAATATTTTGGTTGGGGTAGGACGAATCCTTGCCGTGTGGAACTGGACGTTGGGTTTTCCTGTCGTTTCGGCGAAGTTACAATTCCCGTCCTAGGAGGACTATCGTCTGGTTTCGCGAGGTAGGAGTCCGTTTAGCAAAAAAAGAGAAATATATATTTATGAATGTATTTTGTTGTCTTATACAATTGCAATAATACACTGAAAACGTTATTCATACGTATAATTATAATTTAACATTTTTATTTTTACCTGGTCTGAGTGTTGTGGACATTACAATATTACTACTATTATCATATAATATAATAATAGTTAAAATATTAATATATAGCCTAAGTAATAAAATTAAAACTTAACAAAATAGCTCTTATGGCGTAAGTTATGGGCATAGGAACAGGTTAATTGAAGAATTCTGTATCTAATTATAAGTTCATGCTGTTACTTCACATCAATAAACAAATAAATAAATTTTACAGTGTTTTCGTGGATATTTCTTTCGTAGAGGATGTGTAGTGTGTGCTGCGTCCCGTCGAAATGAAATTCCGCGTATTATTTTGGACGAAAAACTGCGTCCATTATTTATTATAACATGCGTGCGTGACGCGATAAAATCGTAGGAAGAATGACTCATGAATCTACATGCGTTCCAGTATTTATACCTATATTGTTTGTAGGCGCGCGCGCGCTGCTTCTCCCCCTCCACTTTACGTTGTGCGCCTTTCGCTCGCCTCGCGGTGTGACATGCAGCCATGCAGGTGTCCGTCGCTCCAGAATATTATGCTTTTCGAATGTTCGCAACAGTGTTATAATTTAACTACATATAATAAAAAAAATACGTAACAATAAGGCCGATTAAGACCAAAATTTGATACGACTTAAAAATAAAAACCATTTATTTAAAGTTTTAAATCAAACTATAAACTATGCTTGCATTTTTTTTTAAATTTTGCACTATGTAACTGATGTGTGTGTCAGTGTGTATTCATACTCTAAAATAAATATCGGGAATTGTTAATTTTAGGATCCACGTACAAGCCACACAAAATTTATATTTGTTGGAGATACGCTTGAACGTAGCAAACGGACCCTACATTCTTGAAACCGTTAATGGCCTATAAAAACAAATCTAAAGGTTTTGTAGGCTCTCTCTATTATTTTGGATATATTCTTGCCATAAGGCAGTTTATCCAGAAGTACCCAGATTGTATAGAATATTGGGCGGCACATATATTAATCTATACACATTTTTTTAATAAAATAAACCAGTTGGTAGGTATCCCTACTCTTGGCATAGTCAAATTCTTTATACAAGATAATATGTTATATCTTATGTGGTATAATAATTTTTTATACAGATTGAGTATTTATTTAAACGGAAAAAAACAATTATTAAATAAATTTACGATAAAAATATATGGTCCTTTTAAATACTAATTGAGGTGCTAAAATACCTAACTAGGTATAGATGAAAAATACAAATAGTCAAAATATAAAAACGAATATTCAGTTACAAAATAGTCAAATCAGAAATACCACAATTATAAGATTACAAATAGAAATGTCTCAATATAAATAGTCAATATAAATTTTATTGCTATAATCCATCTCCGATTATTAAAATGATTTATTTATTTATTTATTTATTTATTGGTCCACAAAAAAAATACACCGTTAGCACTTAACATAGATTGTGTTGCTCCTAACTAGGCAGAGCCTGTTCTAAGGAGAACACCAATACAAATGATTAAAAAATACATACTAAAAATAAAAAAATGGAATCAAATCAAGTTAAATTCCAAACTAAAAATAAAAAATTTGAATCAAATCAAAAAATGAAATTCTCACTACACCAAAATAATATTAGAACTATAGACAAGTAATACTAAATAATAATAATAAAAATATATAATAGCAATAATAAATAATCATTTGTAATAATAACTAATAATATATAAGAATTAATAAAAATACGTATATAAAATAAATAGAAAATAAATATATTTTGGATATATAGTCAAGATTTTTTTTTTACATATTGTATTATAATAAAAGTAATCATGAAAGATTAGGAAATTCAATATTGTCAAAGTCCCTAATAGAATAAATTGGGTTCTTGATAATAATGTCCTGGACCATTTTCTTAAAATGAACGTCTCGAAGACCCCTGACGCACAATAGAATCTTATTATAAAAAAGGTTGGACTGGTACAGGAAACTATTTCTAACCTTACTCAGTCGTACTTTGTAAGGACGCAAGTCTTTTTTGTTCCGAGTGCTACGCGAATGAATATCCGATTTTTTAGAGTAGTATTGATGTTTTTTCTTGCATACACATGATACCCTGGTATACATAAGAGGCATACATTGTAATGATGATAAAATGAAGTTGGCAAAAGTGATACCTGCTAATAAAAAAGGGGCTCGCGAGGACAAAAACAACTATCGTCCAATATCTCTTTTGCCAGCTTTTAGTTAAATTGCCGAAAAAAATATTCTCCAGCAAATAAGCAACTTCTTTGCTTCAAATAAGATGATCGTTGAATAGTTTATTGCTTTCATTTCGCGGATTCGCAGAATTTGTGAAGGTGGTTTAGGACAACGTAGCTTATAACCATTGTAAAGGAGATCGTGGTGAGAAAACCCACAAGCTGTACATTATTATTATTTTTATTTTATTATTATTATATTTAACCGGCAGGCAGCTTAAGCTGGTGCGCCTGAGTCCGTGCTTGCATTACAATTTCTGTGGAATAAGTCCAGTTTATTTTTAAACTCATTGACACTTTTGGCATTGATCACTTCACTTGGGAGAGCATTCCATTCGTTTACCACTCTACTGCTGAGGAAATGTTTCTTGGGATTTGAATAGAATGATTCACGCTGGAGTTTGAGATGTTGCCCACGCAGATGTGTTTAAGTGCTCATGGTGTAGATAGTCAACAGTGATCATGGTGTAGATAGTGCTCATGGTGTATATATCATGGTGTAGATAGACAACAAGCTTCCATAGTGATTCATACAACACTGACGATCGTGCCTACTACATACGGCGAATTAACCGTAGGATTTCAACGCAAAAAAACGTGTGTGAACAAGAGGCCCTACTCAATGCCGAAATTTCGGGATTGCAGGATATACTTACACACTCACCTACTCACTAACGATTCTTACTTTATAAAAGCCGCAATAATCCATCAATCAGTCCTTCTAAGAATCCCCTCTTTCTAACAAATCACGGAGCTAATCAAATAATACCTTCGTGTAAATGCCCCTACGTGGTAAAAATAGCGTAAGAGCAGACAGGTTACGGCGTGCGGGTGTATCTGTCTAGTGGCGGTCGGCGCGTGTCGGCCGGCAGGAGAGACGTGACCGTATTGGGAAATTGCTTTTCCGGCCGAGCCTTTGTCGGGGAAGAGCGGCCGCGCCGCGCCGCCGCCAGGAAAAAGATCAACGCTTTTCTTCCCTGTCTTCCCTCGGGCTTTACCCGAGGCGCTTAATGCGCCAGGAACCAAATCGCTCCATACATATCTTGATACCATCCCATTTCATCTCCATTAGGGGTTATTATACAAGGGAACCACACTAATCATCACATCGCAAACAGATGTTAAAACCCTATTGGTACAACTGGAGCTGTCAACTGCGATGGGCGAACCCGTCACCTCAGGAAGTTTTAAATTAGATCGTTCTGTCTCCTGTGAGGTGTGCGTAGTCCACTGTCTATATACGCCACTCGCCCGTATTAAGCCAATGCCTTGCCGCGAGATAACCCGGTTAATCACCAGCGGGCCGACACTCGCGCCCTTACTTCTAGTTTCAACCAGATTTCACCGGTCTATCGACTGGTTACAGGTTCGAAGTCGCTTGCGCATTCCTCTCCCTTAGGTAGCGGTGTCTACCGAACTTATCGCGGACCACGGCATCCTTTGCCCGGCTGTTCATCGGGTATCGGGTAGCCGATTGGTCGTTTCAAGAGCAGTGACCGTAAGGTTAACAACTACACACGCTCTATAAAAAATACTGTTTCCAGACTCCCCCGGTTATCAGTCGGAATGCACAGTTGATTGGCTGACGCCACACGGTGCGTAAACCGTCCAGGAGCGCCGAAGGTTGATTCCTAGGGAAACCGGCCCGCAGGCCGGAGTCCTACCCGGTCTCGCATTTCTCTGAGGAGACTACCGGATGGGTGTTGACCCGTTAGTTTTGCCGACCCTTATACAACATAGATCTTAGTGGCCGAACTGCAACAGGACACATTAGCTTCCTAACCATAAAGGTAGGTACAAGAAAAACTGTCAAGAAAAAATTACAAGAAAAAACATCTCCACTGCGTCTATTACCTGAGATATCTCACACAGGACGATGATGATTACATTATATTTAATCATGGCTACCATTTCATAAAGTATAATATACTCATCGTAGTTCCATAATTATATAACTAGAAATATTTTTGTAATTAATGGGCTCGATTGCAATTCTTCATGAACTAAAATCGGAAGTAAGTTCTAGCGAACGAGGCAGTGCAATATTTTAGAACGGAACGTGAAATAAACGGTTGTCACGTTTCCGCATTAAAACTAAACGCCGAAAATAAAGCTACCACCATGAAATGTATTCAAACTTCTTCGGATGGCTATACATAACTACGACAGGTAGTTTTGCCGCGGTACAATCGATATACATTCATTCACATTCTGCTCTAACGTAATCTCGTTTGCATAACCTAATTTCAGATTTTAATTCACGTAGAAACGCAATCGGGCCCATTGTCTACTTAAAATAGAAGTGATAATGGGAAATAAATCCTAATCTTAAAAATGGGAGATAAATTTGCTCGTCTGTAAAATTAATTTGTCTATATATTTGTAATATCGTTATATGAATGTATAGAATGAATATAAATGAATAGGATTTATAGACTCAGAAGGACTGACTATGTGGTTGCGCGCAAAGTATCTTTTGCATCAGCATTTGATTAGTGTATGTGGATGTTCGCCTTCACTGACAGATGTTGATTCCGAAGAAGAAGAAGAACGACTTGAACGCTGCCAGTACTGCGTTTGCTGAAAAATGCCTACCCCCGCTAGTTTTCATAATTATCCGCCGCGCTGTCAGAACGACAGCATATATATTTTTTAGAGGATTTTTGCATAGTCACGCGACTCTGTGCCGCTTTTATTTATTGGCTTCTTAAACCGATCCGCAAAAGCAGAATAAAAACTCGGCGAAAAAAGTAATCCGCTTCGAGTGGGGTGTGTGTGAGACATTTCCGAATTTACTTGCATGAGAAATCCACCAGCAGGCACCTCGAGGGTCCGTAGCAGTGCTGGGACTTCCCGAGGATCATCATCACAGGTCAGTCGGTGTTTTACAGACAAGTATCTGATTACGTGTTGATGTTTGAAGGATTTGCGCGCATCGATTCCGTCTCATTTTGTAAAGTACCCACATAGTAGAATCTATTTATTTATTTTATTTATTATATTATCATTTATGGTATAACTGCAGTATAGGAACCTCTTCTGGAATGTTGATTTTTAAACGTCACCGGACTATATTCGCCACGCAGATTCCGAATCTGCAATAATCTTTTGTCGCTCTCAATAAATAAGCGAGATATAGGCATTTAAAGTGTGCATACTAAACGTCAACACAACGGCCATATTGCTTCAGAAGTAGTGTCTGAAAATAGTCGATATATCGCGAGTTCTCTAATATCGATAACCATTCGGATATTACAAAAATGATGGCATGGTCGTGAAAAAACAAGACTAAGTGCGATATTTAAAAAAATAAGACTATTTTTGAGGTTTTATTCAATGACTTTGCGTTTTGATAACAAAAGGTATCCTGAAACAATAGAAAATTCCTAAATATTTTAATATCACCGCAAGCAAAAACTTTTTTTCTAATTTCGCGCGAAATTCGAAAAAAAAATTTTGCCTGCGGCGCTATTGATGTTAACATGACAATCATGTTAACGATATTTCGTTTTTTTCGAGGTTTTTACAGAATGACTTTGGGGATAATGACAAAAGGTAACCTGAAACAAACTAAATTTGTTCAATATCAAACTAACACCGCAAGCAAAAAGTTTTTTTTCTAATTTCGCGCGAAATTCGAAAAAAAAATTTTGCTTATCACCTATCATCACCTAACATCAATAGCGCCTATTGATGTTAACATGCCAATGTGTTAGCGAAAATTCGGATTTTTTTCGAGGTTTTTATAAAATGACTTTGGTTATGATGACAAAAGGTAACCTGAAACAATCTAAATTTCTTCAATATTTAATTAACACCTGTGTTAGCGATCATCTAAAACAATTGGACAATTTTAGAAGTTATTACGAAATGACTTGGTGTATTGATGACTAAAGGTAACCAGAAACAAACGACATTTCACGATATCTTCTGTCTTCAATATGCAAAGTCATTGAAAAAACAACGAAAATAGTGCCCTTTTTTAAGTTTCTCGAAAATATGTATTTTTTCGATCGTTTTTTTTCAAAATATTTCGATTAATCTAAAAACTCTGCAAATTGTCATAATTTCTGTAATATCGCTAATTGTTATCGATATTACGATATACTCGAATGTGTCCAACATGGTATGTACAAACGAAATGGCCGCAACTTTCTTGACATTGGGATGAAAAATTTGAACGCCTATATCTCGCTTATTTATTGAGATCGAATAAAGATTATGGAAGATTCGGAATCAGCGTGGTGAATTTTATGATGGCCTATTTTGACCTATTTGTTTACATATAAAATTTAAACTTTGAATTCCTATATCTCGCTTATTTATAGCGACCGACACAATTTTCATCCAGATTTAGCATTAAAATGAAAATCTATTAGTCTATAATTTTTTTTTGAGAGAGGTTCCTATACGGCAGTTATTCCTAAATTAGGAAAATTACAGTTGTGGAACAGCCGTGCCATTGCCAAATCCCGGATTTCAGTATTGGTGTCACAAGAGGCAAAAAATACGCAACCGCAGAAGTGGATACAACGCCATTATATGGCAAATATGTAAATAAAAATTGTCATAGTGCCGTAATTTCAATATATCGGGATTACAGTAGATACTTTTAAGACGCACTTTAGATATGAGTATCAGACCATCCCAATTTCGGGATTGTAATCCCGAAAGTATATAGGGACAGCGCAACTCCTCCCAGCGATCTTCCTCTAGGCACACAGGAAATGGCACGTTAACGTAGTGATCAAACAGAATAGAAGCGCGGGCTAGCGTGACAGTTCGTTAGGGCTTATATGGGCGGATGACGTGGTTTTTTTTACGGAAAAAAGTGAACTCAATTAAACGTCACGTTTATGACGTCACAAGTGGAAGAGCACACTCGCAGAGAGAGAGACGGCATGGCCAGGGGTGATTAACCGAGTGTCGCGCGTTATGCTTTTATTTTATTTGGTACCTACTGGAATATTTTAATAAGGGCTTGGAAAAAATGACTGGATTTCAGTTTTATTTAAGAATTAATTACTATAAAACATTGATTTGCTTACAAAAATAACAGGAACCGAATGTCAAAACCTTAACCTTTTGCTTATTTGATTCTGTCACCCAACTGGGAATAGCACGTTCTAGGGTGGACAGGAAAATGGAGTTACTTGGTATTTATTGCTTGTTTATATGAATGCTCTTTGTTAAACCACCTATATACTCTACACACTTTACATAAGATACAGACTTTAGTCAAAGAAATACACTTATTTAGATGAAATTACTTTATTGTAGTAACCTCCTATACTAAATACTCCCCTTTGTGAGGCACACATTTCTCCCAGCGGTTTCACTCTAGTGGAAAAGTAAATAAATTAAAAATAATTCAAACACAATGTATTTATAATTATTTTTATTACGGTTTTTTTTTAATGAAATATTTGTAGTTTATGTATTTATCCATGTTGATGGATGTATATTTCTAGAATTTACTCAATCAGACCTTACATTTGACGCTAAACACGATATATTTATGTAACTTTATTGGCATTTGGACATTTGGACATTTAGGCAACTACTTATACGGGGTGTTATTACAGCACGGGATTTTTTTTCCTGTGGGTGAATCAGTACAACGTGGTAAGCAACTTTTGATTAAAAAATTTGGAAAAAACTGAAATTATTATTTACGACTTTATTTACGACTTATTACCTACCGCTAGATGGCGCAGCACGCTCAAATGCTTCTCAAACCTTTATTTAACAGTCAACTTCTTCAAACTTTCAAATAAAAAAATAAAAAAATTTTTTTTTCAAAAAAATATATTTTTTTTGTTTTTTCAAATTTTTCTTATCAAAAGTTGCTTACTACGTTGTACTGATTCACCCAAAGAAAAAAAAGCCCGTGCTGTAATAACACCCTGTATAAAAATACTCCAGGTAATTGATTACATCAGGTTGTACAGTCATCATCATCATAACAATGATACATAAGAAAATTAAGAAACAAATGAAACATGAACAACAGTAATAAATATATTATATATATATGAAAAAACTGGTTGGTATATTTTCTTAAATTCTTCGTCTTGATGAAGTGACATAAAATGCGTCACTGTCCTAGGTATTAGCTATATACATAGTAAGCGCAATAATTCATTTAAATTGGATTTTCAACGACTTTTATTTTATTCTATTCGATTTAACTGAGTTTGTGTCGGATATAATAATTTCTCGAATCGATTTTCAAATTTTTGTTTTTTTATCCTCATTTTAAAATTGAAATTTTTAGGCTCATAAACAATTATTCGTAAAAAGATCGTATATAAATATAAAGGAATGACTTACAACAAAGATAGAGGCTTGATTTCGAGAATTCTAAGAAACTCTCGTTTCCCATTCTAACATTAATAATAATGGAGTTATGAAGTATTTTAATATTACAATTATTAAACTCGTAAACGACTCAAGATATTAACAAATGACTTACAACAAAGTTAGAGGATTCGCAGGATTCTAACATACTTTTGTTTTCTATTGTAACAATAATAATAACGGAGCTATGAAGTATTCAATTTTACATACGATTATGTTATAAACGAATGTCTTCGTTTAAACTCATATAATAATAATAATTAAACGCTTTATTTGCTTAAACAAAAAGGCGAGCTTATTGCCTAAAAGCAATATCTTACAGCTAACCTTAACCTAGTGGAATACCATGTTATGCGGTAAAAAAAACTAATAAATTAAATTTTAAACATTTAAATTCAGCAGGAAAACAAAACAATAAATTTAAGAAAAACAAACAATAAACCTATAAAAACGCAAGGGACGCAATAGGGAGGAAACATATAGGGAAAATAAGGAAAAGTTTATGAGCGTGGGCTCAAGTGTTCTTTGAGCCAGCGTTTGAAGCAAAACAAACTGGGTGCTGACTCGGAGCTGACTGGGTGCTATCCTTATACGCGTGGGTAAAGCATTCCAGAAACGGGCTCCACGTACAGAGAAGTAGTGCGAGAAGAAATCACTACTGTGACTAGGGATCGAGAGCGGTAGGCTGTCTTCAGATCTCAGAGGGCGCCAGTGAGACGATAGAGGTTTGAACCTACTTATAAGATAGTTTGGAGCGGCCCCCTTCAGGATTCTGAACAACAAACCTAGGACTCTCGTATCTCTCCTTTCTCGGGTCGTCAGCAAGTCTCCTTCTGTACTCCGTAATATGGTCAAACTTTCTTAGGTCATAAATGAATCGAATGCAGACATTTTGCAGCCTTTCTATCTTGGTGGCTAGATCTTCCTTGATGTCGAGAAAGGCAACATCTGAATAATCAAGGAGAGGGAGGAGAATAGATTGGCAAATTGTGATTTTGCTTTCCTCGGGGAGGAAATTCTTGAGTTTCTTTATTGCATGAAAGCGACCAAAGAGTTTACGTCTTATCTCCTCAATGTGTGTCTGCCACGAAAGATTTTGGTCGAGGTATACACCAATATTTTTAACCTGGGAGCTGATTGGGACCTCATCCGCACCTATTCCAATCCTTGGTAAAGAGTTCATGTCGATCCTCGAGGTGAAGTAGCTGCTTCCGATTATGATTGCTTGAGTCTTGGTTGGATTTAGGAGCAAGCCATGGGATTTCGACCAGTCAGATATCATCGCAAGATCAGCGTTAACAGAAGCTATAGCCGTTCAACGTCTTCTGGGCGACAGTGGGAATAGATTTGAACATCGTCGGCATAGAGATGATATATTGCATTAATGACGTTAGATATTGAGTTAATAAATAGTGAGAAAAGAAGCGGGGATAAGACACTATCTTGGGGAACGCCGGCGACTTGTGGTAGAAAATTAGGGAGCTTGTCTTTTTATTAAACACACCGACTGCGGTTGTTCAAAAATGTCCGAAACCATTTGATGACGGGTTCGGCGAAATTACAAGATTTTAAACGGGCAAGGAGAATGTCATAGTCGAGTCCAGAAGGACGAGAAGAGTAAGTTGGCGATTATCCATGGCTAGTCGAATGTCATCGGTTAACTGTACCAGGGCAGTAGTTGTGCTGTGGTTTGGTCGAAATCCCGACTAAAATGGGTTTAGGAGGTTATAGTCAGATACATAAGTAAGTAGCTGATTGTATACTAAACGCTCAATTGCCTTATCCAGTACAAGGAGAATGGAAATTGGCCTGTATTTTTCAGGTGAGTTTGCATTCGAAGATTTTGGAATGGGAATAATGCAAGCATTCTTCCAGACAGAGGGCAAGTCGCCAGATGAGAGTGAGAATTTAAAGATGAAGTTAATAACTTTAGCCAGTTCATCGAGTAAAGGGATAAGGAGCGGTAGACTTATCATATAAACGAATATCCTCGAAAAACTTGTGCGTTCGTCGGTTCCCCAAACTTAAATTAACATTTTAAATAAGACGTTTTGACGTTATCGCATCAAATAAGGCCTATTTTAAAAATGACGAAATAAATTTAGACGATTATTCAAAGATTTTCTATTTTATTGAACAATTCCCGGTATTTATTTGACCCTTTAAGGAACGACATAAGAATCCTAATAGTAGCAAAATAAATAAATATATATATATATATATATATATATATATATATATATATATATATATATATATATATATATATATATATATATATATATATATATATATATATATATATATATATATATATATATATATATATATTTATATTGCAAATGCAAATGCTGTACAACGGCGGTTGCAACGTCGCCAAAACGACGGGTGCTACAAACTTCACGCGGTAAATTCGTTTTATCATATTTATAATATTAATCAAACGTGATAGTCTTCGATTTCATGACTATATTGCATTGAAATATTTCCATCCCGAGAGCGTACCGATCAAAACTAAAAAAGAATCAACCTATTATGTCGTTCCTATTCTAAAAAAGAATTACGGATTTCCGTCGTTCGAGTCGTGAGTAGAAAAAAAAATGCAATTTCAGTTTTTCCCGAATTTTTCAATTTTCTAGGCAACTTTTCCAATTTTCCTTTTCTTTAGGACCTTATTTGGACTATTACGAACATTTTAAATGAAAAAATAGCCAAATCGGTTTAGCCGTTTAATCTAATATGCGGTTAATAATAAACAGCATTTAATTGCAGCGGCATAATTTCATGGCAGACCGCCGCAATTTATTGCAATTTCTTGCAATATCGCCGCGCTCGATAAAAAGTACTATAACTATGGAATACGTTCTCCATCTAGATAAAGCAATAATAAAAAAAGAATAACTGTGCAATGATTGCATTGAAATATTGTATATAGAATATTGAAATCTCATTTTATAAAACAATTAGATAATTATAAATAAATATGAGAAAGTCGAAAAAGTGAAAAAAACTCGGCATTTCTAACTTGTACTTGTCTTACCGAAAATACGGAACCATATTTAGAAATTTAGTTTGAAATATTTAGATATAGCTCATAGAAACCAATAAAAATTTTGATGATTTCTCGAAAAAAAATATGTGATGTTTGACAATGGAATTTTACCAGAAATATCCGCGAAATGACGTGCGAAATTATTTTAGCGGCCGTTTATGTATCTATGGTAATAATAAGATATTTGGTATGGATTTTAGGATGAGTTCGAATTATAAAATAATATTACTGTGCGCTCCGGGAGCAAGTTTTGGAGCTCCAATATTGGTCGTTTCATAGTCAACGGTGTTCTGATGTGCAACCAAATTTGGTCGTTATGTAGCCGAAGGGTTTAAAAATAATCTATTGAACGATTCCCGGTATTTATTTAACAGAGCAGTACAGCTTTAAAAGTACCGTCGGAATACTGCAAATACGAAATTGGTAAAGTAGTTCAAGTTCCCGGCGAGCCGCCCCTCCACACATTTGAGGCAAAGGTTACAACTTGAGGCAGCAGCACGCCTGTGCCGCCCTGCCGACGTTATTAATAACCTCGTTAGGGCGCTATTTCGCCAGTGGAAACCGATATTTATGAAAATTTTCGCCGCTGCAGCGTGGTCGTGTGCGATATTAAATGGTATTTATTCCGTTTCGGGGCTGTTGGCTGACAGCGCGCGCGATATCGGATACGGACACGTAAACCGTCCGTTTTAGGTGTGAGTTCAAGGGTGCTATATTTCCTTGGCACGTTTTTATCTGAGAAACCTGAACCATTTGCGAGCGCGCGCTTTGTCGCTTTCGCACTCTAAGTAGGGTTGCCAGATGTGTTGAAAAAAAAACCAAACATATTTATACTTCCCAGCAGGGGGAAAGTATTGTGAATGCGCTAATATATATTTTTGAGATGAAGACGGATATCTACATGTTGATCCTCCCCTCCTTCCCCCCGAGATTTTATTTATTTATTTATTAGAGAAATAATTACTATAAAACATTAATTAGCTTACGAAAATAACAGAAACTGAATGGCAAAACCTTAACCTTTTGCTTATTTGTTTCTGTCACCCAACTGGGACTAGCCCGTTCTAGGGTGGATAAGATCCTAATATTACAATCAAGTTTGCTTGATTGCTTGATTGCTTACAAATGTACAAGTTTTAACTATTATAAGGATTATTTCCAGACTCCACACACACAGACTCCCAGACAGACTGAAGTTTGTCTGGGAGCCTGTGTGTGTGTCTCCACGATAGCGCCCAAACGCTTCATCCGATTGAGCTGACACTTGACATGCAGGCATCATGGCAAGAGCTGAAAAGATTGTGGCTGAAATCAGTCCACCAGAGAGCGCGCTAGTCATACTTCAATTTAGAAATATTGGACTTAAAGACTTGAAATCCGAAATCACGTTGTAAAATTTTGGTTTGAATATCTGTTATAAATATTGAAATCATTTTTGGAAAATACAATACCGCGGAAAAACTACAAATTGGCGCGCGGGAAAGGGGGAGGGGGTTGGCGAGGGTGCTTGTCTACTTCCCTGGAGAGTCTTGGGGTGACACAGCCGATTTTTAATACGCTTGTATTAGCTTTACTTGTATGTATGAATCTATCAATCAACGGAATCTTGCAAGTCGAATATCAATCACTTCTGATAGTCCCATCAACATAAAACTTTGCAATTGTGTGTAGCTTTGATGGCAAGACAATAATATGGTGCCATCGAGCTGATCTGATGATGGATCCGAACCGCGTTTGGCCTCGTTGTAATCGGCTTGAGATGAACTTTGGCTCTTGAATGATTTCCAGGGTCTAATGATGGAGCCAGGAAGTTGGCATTGGAATTCTATAACGGAACAACGTATCTTAGACGTGTATAGGTTTGTTGAAATCGGCTTGAGATGCAATCTGGTGATAAATGATTTCCAGGGTCTAATGATGGAGCCGAAAGGTTGGCATTGGCATTCATTGTTCAACGGAACAACGTATCTTAGCCGTATATAGGCTTGTTAGAATCGGCTTGAGATGCACTCTAGGGTCTACTGTTGGAGCCAGGAGTTTGGCATTGAAATTCTATAACGCAACAACGTATCTTAGCCGTGTTTAGGCTTGTTGGAATCGGCTTGAGATGCACTCTGGCTATGAATGATTTCCAGGGTCTTATGATGGATCCGAGAGGTTGGCATTGGAATTCTATAATGGAACAACCTATCTTAGCCGTGTTTTGGCTTGTTGGTATCGGTTTGAGATGCACTTTGGTCATGAATGATTTCCAGCGTCTAATGATGGAGCCGGGAGTTTAGCATTGGCACTCTATAACGGAGCAACGTATCTTAGCCGTGTTTAGGCTTGTTGCAATCAGCTTGAGATGCACTTTGATCGGGAAATATTTCCAGGTTCTGATGATGGAGCCAGAAGGTGGCATTGGTATTCTATAACGGAGCAACGTATCTTAGCCGTGTTTAGGTTTGTTTGAAACGGATTGAGATGCACGCTGATCACGAATAATTTACAGAGTCTGGTGATGAAGCCGGAAGGTGACATTGATATTCTATATCGGAACAATGTATCTTAGCAGGGTGTTGAAATTAGCTTGAGATGCATGCTGATCATGAATGATTTCCAGGGTCTGATGATGGTGCCGGAAGGTGGCTTTGGCATTCTGTAATGGAACAACATATATTAGCCGTGTTTAGGCTTCGATCGCATACATTCGCAGAATTACCGCTGACGTCAGTTAGAGGACGCGCAAGTGACCTAGAATCTGTGACCAGACTAGAGGATGGTGAAATTCGTCCAAATTGATATTAAGGGCGCGAGGAAGCACACTGGGTGGCACTCCCAGTATTTCGCGGTAGGGTATCGGACTCTTACAGGCTGTAGGCGTAGTTCGACTGTAGTGTTTGTTCTCAAATTATTCGCGTTCCCTCAATGGGAGACAACTAGGGTTGTCGACTACAGTGGGCGAGCCCGTCACCTCAGGAAGTTTTAACGATTAGTCGTTCTATCTCCCTGGAGTGAGCGCAGAAGACTTGGACAAAAACAGTCCACCGTCTAGCTCCGCCACAAACCCGTAAGAGGCCAACGCCTTGACCGCTAGATAGCCAGGAGTGTTACCCGGCGGGCTTACACTCACGCCCTTACTTCCAATTGTGACCAGATTACTCCGGTCTCTCGATTGGTTACGAGTTCGAGGTCGCTTGCGCGGTCCTCTCCCTTACGAAGCGGTGAAACGGTGTATACCGAATCTGTCGCGGACCACAGCGTCCTTTGCCCGGCTGTTCACCCAGGATCGGATAAGCCGATGGTCGTTTCAAGAGCAGTCGCCGTAAGGTCCGCAACCACCCCCGCTCTATAGGAAACAGTAGTAATACAATATATATATAGCGGTTTATAAAAGCGGTTCTGATATAGCGGTTTATAAAAGCGGTTCTGATATAGCGGTTTTATATAAATGTTTATAGATTTTCTTTACGTATTTTCATATATATTTTCGTATCGTACGTATCACGTACGTTCGTGTAGGTAGGTCGGTTTTAAGTTGCTTATATGCTCGTACTGATTCACCCACTACAAAGATGTAACTAATAAAAAGTCATGGTGTATTTTATTTTATTTTACATTACATAATATTATTTTATTTTATTTTAATTTAACTTATTTTATAATATTTTGTATTTGGATTTATTTTATAATAATTTTTAACTGCTTTTATTATTTAATGGTTATTTAGATTTTTTAATGATTATTTTGTGTATTTGATTTTATTTTTCATATTTTTATTTACTATTATATAACAATTTCTTAACATCTTTTTCATAAAATTATTTTTTTCTTTTTTAAATAGTATCATATAAAATTGGCGCTGGAACAGGCACTAAGCAGTGCCTTAGGAGTGACGCAAAATCATTGTGTAAAAATAATTTCTGTACATATTCTTTTCAATAAACAAATAAAATAAATAAATATGGTCGCAGGTCATTTCAGCCGTAATATTACTCTTAAGGCTGGTAGTATTACTGTAATTTAATAACCACATTCTAAAATGATGCCTTTCCCCATCCTACGACGCCGTACGTCATCATATGCTGATAATATTCCATTAAATTTCTTCCAAAGCTATACAATGTATTATGTATGCAAATACGGCAGCAGAATAAATACGACTGCTCGCGCGAGCGGCTATGCGGTCGCCGAGAATTATGCCAAGTTCGCATCGGGCCACGGCTAAATTGGCTGCATCGAGTACCCGGCGAATATTCAGGCAAAGTTTGAGGCTACAGAGACCGCGTAAACTTGCACGATTGAGCTCTCCCCCCCCCCCCCCATCCCCCCCGTCCTGCTCTCATCTAATCCTATAACTGAGGATTTGGTTGTTTAAACTGGTTGATACATACATAGACGTTATCTTAACTTACTCGTAATTTATTTGTCCTTTGTTCAACAATGCAGTATTCGATTAATCCAAGAGGTCCATAAACTTTTTTGTCTCGTAGACCCTTTTCATTTTTTTTTATTTGTTGTGTGGGGACTTTTTAAGGTTTTTATGGGCCTTGTAACACTGCGACCATTGCTGATATATTGTGTTCGCCACCTACTATAGTTCTGCGCTAAGCCTCGTGCCATTTAAGAACCTCAACAGGCTTTTGGCGCCAGATTGTTTTACCTCCTCAGGTTGGAGGTAATGCCCACCCAAGTGGGTGTATCTTTTACGCATCAGCGGGCCACACTCGCACATGAGGTGTAGGGGAGTTTCCTCTGCCCTTGACAGAACCTGCGCATTTTCGTATCCCGGAGCTTGAGTTTGTACATGTCTTTGTTCAGGCCACAATGCCCCGTGAGCGCCCTCACCAGTAAGCATATATTGTTCCTATTTAGCGATAATGCCTCGCGGGCAGTCTTACGGTCGTAAGTTTTGATTAGCGCCTTGGAATGATTCAACCCTGGCGTATTGTTCTAGTGGTTGACGGATTGTTCTAAACTAATTTTTTTGAGCATTAGGTTTGCTAGGCTTTTTGGTACGCCACAGCAAGGTTCAATGCCGTATAACGTCCCCTTTGCTTCCGTCTTAGCAAGTTCGTCGGCTTTTTCATTTTCCTCCATTCCTGCATGGCCGGGAACCCATCTTAGAATTACCCTGTTCTTTTAGCCCAGGGAAATCAGTAGTGATACGCAGTAGTGATCGTAGACCCATTGCCATGAGGTTAATTTGACCGGTTATATAAATAAATACATAAATTTTATTTGGAAGTTATATATTTTATATTCATTTGTATTGGTGTTCTCCTTAGATCAGGCATTGCCTAGTTAGAAGCAACCCAATCTATGTTTAAGTGCTAATGGTGTAATTTCTTTGGGAAGTAATAAATAATTAAATATAATAAATAAACTTGTCTAATAATAATAACCTCTTAACCATGACTTAACCTCTTAATCAACAACCTCTTAATCAATAAACGTCTAATAATGGGCTCGATTGCGTTTCTTCGTGAACTAAAATCAGAAATTAGTTCATGTGAACGAGACAGGGCAATACGCTAGAGCGGAATGTGAAATGAACGGTTGTCACTTTTTCGCATGAAAACTACCCACAAAAGATAAAACATCTGAATCCAACACCGCACGAAATATATAAGTTCGACACGAACGAGTATAAGTTCGACAGGTAGTTTTTATCGACGATCGTTCGTTTTATAATTCGATCTAATGTATTGCTCTATCTCGTTCGCTTGAACTTATTTCAGTTTTAGTTCACAAAGAAACGCAATCGGGCCCTATATATGTATATTGCATTTGACCTAATAACTAATAAACATGTATAATAATAATTACTCAATAACCGCGACTCAGTAATACGCGACATAAAAACAATGTGTTATTGCCTAAAGTACGCTTGACTAAATATCAAAAAACATTTTTATATATTAGTTTTAAATTGTTCAATTGTTCAATACTTGAGATGGCAGCATATAAAATCTGCTTGAAAAATCAGTTAGTCAAACATGCCCTTTACAAACTGGACGACTTTTATGATATTGCGTCCACAATTGCTTGATTATAAATTACCATATTATGACTATACTTTCACACTAAGTTTTAGATTTTATTGACATGGTTTTTAATTACGCATGTTTCAGAATTTTTCTTTTTCATTGTATTGATTATTATTTATTGTTTGATTATTGATTATTTTGTAAATTTGACTATTTTTAAGTAATCACCTCTGATTACAATTATTATTTTTCCTTTTAATTAATCAAAGCGGTTTCATCATCCGGTAAATTATGATTGTAAAATTTGACATGTTCCTCAGTATTGTGAAATGCTTTTATGGAATGAATAAATGATGATGATGATGATGATGAAATGGTTGACTGTAAGATATCGCTATAGCGATAAGTCCGCCATTTGTGCATAAATTGTCTTTTTTATAAAACCAGCGTAATATTCATTAAGTTATGTTTTTATAGCACAATAAAGTTATTCTATTAATACTATTCTATTCTATACTTAATAACCAAAAAACGTCTATTTATGAATATTGCATTTGACCTAATTGCCAATAAACATGTCATTGTCGCTAGACCACGAGCATATTATTTATACAATTGATCCCCTAATAAATAAAAATGTTCATCGCAGATACCGTGACATACCCTTCGTGTATTGAATGGCTCTGTTGCTCTATTATTTACATGCAACAAGACACTAACATGCGACTCAGCGCTGTATATTTTTAATTTCATTTATTGTTTCTCGACGACAGTAATCGAATTTCGATCGTATATTAGTTGTAGAATACCAATGAAAAAATATGAAACTCTTAATAATAAGTATTTGCTATGTTAATATATAGGAGGCAACGAAATCTCGACTTATTGTGATTACCAGAATTCATAATTTGTGCAATATAATCATAATAGTCATGCTACCAGACTTCATATTTATATTTATACAGTCGAATTGTATATTTATACAGTCCAATGCTTTGCTTAGATCGCAGAACAGTCCTGCTGAAAGCATCTTCTTGTTTCGACTATTCTCAATCATGAAACATGCAGACAGCGCGGCATCCTGTGTAGATTTTTTTTGTCCGAAATCCATATTGACTGTCTGAAATGACCCCAAATTTTTCAAGGAAACCATTTAGTCGTTTTTCGATGGCCTTCTCCAGAATTTTTGAGAAATTGCTCAGTAGGGCTACGGGTCGATAATTTTCTACGCTCGTGGGATCGCCCTTTTTATATATCGGTGTAATCTTAGCTACTTTATAACAATCTGGAAATATTTCCTCTGAAAAGCTTAAATTGTAAAGATATGTTAGACAAGGTGCCAGTACACGTTTATGGGTTTTAATTACGCTAACAGGTATGCATCGAGACCAGTTGATTTTTTGTTCTTTAGAGAGTCGATACATTTTTCTATTTCTTGATTGTTGATCGATAGTGTGATCCTTATTAAATGTAGTTTATGTAGAACTCTTTGAATGCTTTCTATTTTTCTAGTTTTTATATATTTTTGTTATTGAATTGCTGATTCTCTATGTTTTCTCATTATTTCTGTTGTTTTTGATTTTTCTAGTTTTTATGTCTTTGTTATTGAATTTTTGAATTTCTATGTTTTTTTTCAATTATTAGTTTATTAGAGACTTTTTTTATAATTTTATGAGTAATTTGAAATGTAATTTTATTTGTAGAAATACCACTAGATATGTAATTTCTATACCCAGATCGGGTTTTTAAAAATAAATTATTCTTATTCTTATTCTTATTCTTATTCATAATAGTGCATAATAGTCATGCTACCATACCATGTGCATAATAGTCATGCTACCACCAGACTTTATAATGTTGTGCAATAAAATTTCAAACGGAGAAATAAGCAATGCTACGCGATTTTAAGAAACACTGGCCTGGACAGGCAAATTAAGAGATCTAGAGGCCGTGGCGGCCGTGGCGGCCGTGGCGGCCAAAAGCTATATGAAGCATAATTTTGTGACCTGGTTGTGAGAACACGAAAAAGAATTTTAATACAATTATACCGGATTTAAAAAACCCGGTACCTAAGCTATCATTTCGCCAAAACGAAATTGGTAAATTACTTCCATATTAATTGTAAATTATCTTTACTCTGTTACTGTTTTCCAAAAAATAAAAACGAGCGAGATTTATCATCAGTTTTTGAAAAACCTAAATATGATTCTCAATATTAAAAAATACTATTTACACCAGCGTATGGTCTATTTGCATAGTACCAAGACAGTTTTTGGAACTCCCATACAAAAAATATAAGAAAAAAATGTTTAAAATTACGTAATTTCCAGAAAAGTTATGGTCAAACATTTTTTTAATTTTATTTATTAAATACACTTTTGAGTGATATAAAAAATAACACAGTGATCCTAAGTTATTTTATTATTGTAATCAAATTTTTACTTTGTAAAAAACTATTCATTTGATAATTTATTATATTGTAATTGAAAAGCCAAATCGACTATATTAGAGGACGCGCGAAGCCGAAATCGTCATTCGTACTTGGCCACTGCCAACGGTGGGACGTATTCCTTTGTCGCCGCAGTATAGCTATACATCTTTTTATGTATATATCGAAAGCGCGCGGGTGCGCAAAAATTGCAAAACGGCATTTCAAAAATACCAAAATTTTTAGTCAACTCGGAAGGGAGCTTTAACAGTGACACCATTGCAGGATAAAGAGGAAGTAACTGTACATTAATGTATGAATAAAACCAATAAATGTATACAGGGTGGATTTTTTATTAGTGACATCCTTGAAATGGCTAAATCAGTACGACCAAGTAAGCAACGTTTGATTAAAACTTTTAGAAAAAAATTTTTTTTTGAAAAAAAACATATTTTTATTTTTGATAAATTTGAAAAACTCGACTGATAAATAAATGTTTGGCAAGCGTTGAGCGTGCTGCGCCATATAGCAATAAGTAAAATATCTCGAATAAATATTATACGTGGTATTTTACCTACTGCTAGATGGCGCAACGCGCTCAACTATTTTTATACTATTTTTCAAAATATTAAATATTTGAATTTTTTCATCAAAAGTTGCTTATTTGCTTGTGCTGACCGACTTCAAGTAACTAATTAAAACTTATCCTGTATAAAATCGTGGTGTACTAGGTTCCGAAAAAAATATTACTTATTTGTTATGACTAAATACTCGTATAATAATTTACTTTGCGTTAGAATATAATTACTATAAAATACTTGTTTGAATGCTAGGTGCTTCTCAAATTTTGGTAAGGAATAGCCCAAGCGGTCGTAAACGACCCATCTTAAATATAAATAAAAAATCTTAATAAAAAATACCATTACAGATGTACTTCCAGAGGAATGACAGGACTGCGATATCTAAACTTCGGGACCATGGACATGAGACTAGACATCGATACAGACAACCGGAGGTAAAAATGAACACGACATATGGACAACGACATTATACTTTTCTAGCTCCGAGACTATACAATAAACTAAGAATGGACGTACCGACGACCGACTTACCTATCCCTACTTTTCGAGGAGTGGTTATAAATTGGCTGCTAAATAAATCTAGGAAAGACTGCGAGGCATTATTAAAATCTCTTGAATGAACATATTTCTATTTATTTCTATTTATATATATTATGCAAATTTACGGCTATATTGTATTCTATTGTAGAAAATTCTTAATTAACTTCTATATTATATAAAATATGGCATTGCAAATTGTCATTTTCTTTGATAAATAGTTATCAAGGCACTTATGCATATGTAAATATATACTCGTATTATCATAATAATATATTGAAAATTTTTAATTATCATAATATATGTATGTACTTATTTATAATCATTTTTATTTATATTTACTTTTAATATAAATTCATGTAAAGTTTATGCGATTATCGTATCTATGTATGTATTATATTAGATGTAAGAATATTTATTTATGAATATTTGAACTATTATACCTTCCGTTTAACTTGTCTCTTCAAAATTTTTAAATTTTAGAATAAAGTAACTACCTCCATCCTTGTAATTATTAAATGTAAATACCATTGCAATATAAAGTTGAAAAAAAAATAATAAAATAAAAACCTAAAAGCGGATATATCATGCTCTTTTGGCAGGCAATATACGATTTCTGTTGGTACCACCTCGATACGGGTTATTCCTAGTGAGGTGGTAAACCACAAACTGTCATTTCTAAATCTCTTTCCGAGTTAGGAAGTAAATTAGAAAACTGTTCAATTAATTATGAAATATTAGGCTAAGAAAATGTTTTTGTAACTAAATGTATTTTTATGGACTTAAATAAATAAATAAAATAAATAAATAAATAGATATTTTCGTATATGTCCACAGAACAATTTACCTGAAAAGTATCAACTTCTTTAAATAAATAAATATAGGAATATATGGGTTAAGTCTACGTCCATCAGTGGGATATTATAGACTGGCGATAATGGAATACGCTAATATCGATCCATACATCGTATGCTGAAATAGCCACAAAGGAAAAGAAGAGAGTGAGTCGCAAGACATGCCGTGTAGCATTGAGTGCTGTTAAATGAGGTCAAAACGATTATTTATTATTATTTTAGCACACCAGTTTCAGAAGAGCCATTATGCAGCTAAAATTCTCATGCATATTTTTTCAAGGATTCTGGCAAAACACCGCTTCGCCTGAATAAATATTCATGTAAGAAGCTTCACTCGATACCTATCTGCATAGAATTTTAAAAAAGCAAGAGATATTCTGTGCCCGCATTGGACAAGTAGATTTGGGAGTTAATGGGCCCTTGCTGAGTTGGCCACGAAGACCCATTCTGGTCAGGGTTGGTCACACTCACGGGTCAACACCTATCCGAAGTGCGAGCCTAGGTAGGACTCTGGCCTTATGGTTAGTTTCCCTTGGGAATCAACCTTCTGGCCCTCCTGGACGGTCTGCGCACCGTGCGGCATAAGCCAATCGATTGCGCACTCTGACTAACAGTCGGGGGAGTCTGGAAGCATTACTGTTTCCTATAGAGCGGGGGTGGTCGCGGACCTTACGGCGACTGCTCTTGAAACGACCATCGGCTATCCGATCCTGGGTGAACAGCCGGGCAAAGGACGCTGTGGTCCGCGATAGATTCGGTACACACCGTTTCACCGCTTCGTAAGGGAGAAAACCGCGCAAGCGACCTCGAACTCGTAACCAATCGAGAGACCGGAGTAATCTGGTCACAATTGGAAGTAAGGGCGTGAGTGTAGGCCCGCCGGGTAACACTACTGGATATCTCGCGGTTAAGGCGTTGGCCTCTTACGGGCTTGTGGCGTAGCTAGACGTTGGACTGTTTTGTCCTCAAGTCTTCCTGAGGTGACGGGCTTGCTCGCTGTAGTCGACAACCCTAGTTGGACAAGTAGATTTGGTAGCGAACGGTTTCGCGCAGCTTGGGCAATTAGATTCACTGTGTTTCCGGGTCGGTCCAAGTCACGATTTAGCTCCTATTCAGTATCTTTCTCGTGTGGAAAGCCGAATACCCCTGAAGGACTCTCGCGTTTCAGGACTCGCGGCTGGTAAATCGGTTTCCCCTGAAGGCAAGCCTTCTGCCGCTACTGAACGGTTTGAACACTGTGCGGCGTCAGCCAATCGGTTGTGCACTCTGACTAATTACTGAAGGAGTGTGGAGACTATTGGAATATACTACCTCCTAAGCAGCGGAGGTGGATGTTGACCTGTCGTCAATTACTCTTGAATTGAACAGTTGGCTACCTGACCCTGAATTCAGAGCCGGGCAAAAGATGCCAATGTTCCGCGATAGATTCAAACTGAATCACCGCTGAATATACGATAGGTGAAGGTCGCGCAAGCGACTTCGGACCCGTAACCAGTAGGGCGGTTGGAAGTATCCCGATGGTGATACCCTACCAAAACTGTTAGCCAGGGATCGTGGCTGCCCGTGGGTTACCTTACCAGGTGGCTCACCGTAAAGCATTGGCTCTGACGGGCATGTTGGCTTAGCTAGACTGCAGATTTGTATTGTCTCTGACATCTATGCTCACCTCACGAGAGATAGAAACTATCGTTAAAACTTCCTGAGATGACGGGTTCGCTCGTTGTAGTTGATAGCCCAAGTTGGACTAGTAGATACAGACTATATACTAGTAGATGAAGATGAGGTAGGACGAGTAGATGATTCTAAGAAACGATCCGTTGGCCACCCTATCCCTTATGGGCTTGACGCGCATAGTACACCCTGGTGCGCGATGAATTCAAGACTGGGAGATGGAGAAATCCCTCCAAATCAGGTAGTAAGAGCGCGAGGTTGCCCAGCTAAGTGTCACTTTCCAGTGTCTGGCGGTAAAACGTCGGATATACAGTTTGTTTGTGTAATTTGACCGTGGATCGTATTGTCCACAAAGTCTTTACGTTCACTCCGTGGGAGTGGTATGTGTCGTTATAACTCCCTATGATAGCGAGTACAACAATAGTAATTGAAACCCCTCAATGGTTTAGTGGATGTGTCAGAAAGTTCGATTATTATCTAATATAAAAAATATAATTTATATATTTGTGGCATATTTATTATTTTAAATGTCATCTTACCAGAGGATGCTGTGAATCAGAGTGATAGGTCGATATGCACATGGTTCTTACCTGTTAACAACAAGAAAATGAAATATTAGTAACATCTACATTATTTTAAGAGGCCGTGTACGAAATCGATGTGGGCCGTGATACCTCTATAATCAATGGTATAATATAACTATAGGTAGGTAGGATTTTCAGAGCCAAGGAGATATGTCCACCCTTTGGAAGCGCTCGGCCGGGACTAGCTGACTTGAGGCGTGAATCGTATCATAGGCGAGTATCATAACGCGAGAATTAGATTGTTTTAAAAGACTTTATTGCCAATAAGTTAAATATTTTTTTTATCAACAATTTTATATGAAAGTAGTAAAAAGTGATTCACTTATTATATAGAGTACTTTCTCAACAATACATTGTAATTTTGTCATACCGTTTAGATGTCAAAACGATTCGTAAATTATATTCTAAACCTCTTACAGCAAAAATTCACAAACAGTCGCCGGTTTAAGGTCAATTAATCAAAATTCTATAATAATTTTCAAAAAAGTAGCTCACTCATTAGACAATAATATAAATGATTTTTTATGTTATGCAATAAAACGTATAGAAATACAGTATTTTAACCTTAAATTCACGTCTGCAAAATTACGTAAATTCACGAAATGCCCAAAATTTCGTATACGGCCTCTTAAAATCGAAATGAAAAAACCGAATTGGCAAATAAAGCGAATTTTCAACTTTTCAGGGTGAACAGAATAACAATTACGGCAACGGTTGGGACCATGGGCAGGATATTTTTAAGTGAGAAAGGGTAATTATCGGGTAAGAAGGCCAACTTAATTTTAAAATGTAGGTGTTTAATAAATAATAATGGCGAAAGGATTTCTTTATTTAACCATCTTTAAAATCATTTTTTAAAATAAAATCCAGCCAAGCCCCAGTACCTGGTTAGCAGGGTTACCTGCTAGACATTGTGATAGCGTGACTTTTAGTGCAACTTGTGTGGCTATATTGTCCATATGAACAGCAGTTGCATTGGTTAAGGTTATTCGGCACAGAAAGTCAATCTTGATAATGGTTACAAAAATAAATTAATAGTTTAAAAAAACACTAAAAACACGCTTTGTACAGGCACCTATGTCAATATTTACACTATTTACACTCAATATTTACAAGTCAATATATAATAGGTTTGTTATAAACTTGAAACCTGATCGTGTTCAAAGTCCATTACGTGACCTTTCTCACAAGTGCAAACACGACTATGATACGATATTCCATCATGGAATGCCAGTTCCTGTCTTCCGGCTTCATCATCAGACCTTGAAACTTAATCGTGTTCAAAGTTCATTACAAGACCTTTCTAACAAGTCCAAACACGGCTATGATACGATATTCCATCCTGGAATGCCAGAGCCTATATTCCGGCTTCATCATCAGACCTTGAAACCTAATCGTGGTCAAAGTTCATTCCAAGACTTTTCTAACAAGTCCAAACACAGCTATGATACGATGTTCCATCATGAAGTTACAGTTCATATCTTCCGAGTCCATCATCAGATCAGTTCGACAGTACCATATTATTGTATTGTCATCAGAAGTACATACAGCTGCCAATTTTCATGACGCTACGATCCTTGGAAGATTGTTAAGTTAGTTACCTTAGATTCCATTACATAGTTACGTACAGGTCGACCTAATTAAAAAGACATAATTTATGCTAATATGTTTTTTATGTGTGTATGTTTATTCGTAACTCTTTTACACGTATATTTCCCTTTCACTTATTTTAAAGATAACCATGTTTAATTATTTTTTGTGATTGCTTTACTATTTGTTTATGTTTGGAGGAATTTGATTGAATAAACGAGGGATTGGCACATTATATCCTCTCTTTCGGCAAAAGTGACTTCTAATGATTCTAAAAAAGTAAATTTGGGGAAGGAGGCCTCCCTCGCCTCTCTTCCATATGCGCTGCAGGTGCAGTTTTACACGATTGCCCAATAAAAAGGAGTGTTATGCGTTTATTTATTTCACCGTAACCGCTAAACGTTTAACCCCTCCTATCGCGGGGTAAAAATTTAGTCGTCACTTCTGCCCGGGACAGTTTTGCGCGTGAAGTCGATGGCCTTGAGAAAAACGACCATAACTTTTAAACTACTATACGGATCGTAAAAAGAATAACTGTAAAATGATCGCATTGAAATTTGAAATTTATAATATTATAACCTTATCTCGTCAAACAATTAAGATAATAATGAATAAATATTTAAAAAGTTGGCATTTTACGCAGCGCGGAGCGCCCTAACCAATATTGGTTAGATACAATTTTAGCATTTGTAAGCGTCTAACCAAAAATGGTTAACTCAAATAGGAAGGGTTAAACTGATTTAGAAGTATAGCGAAGTCATAGCGAGTGTCATAGCATACCTTAAATATCTAAATATTTAGTAAATAGTTGTATAAATGTCCAAATCTCCAAATATCAATAAATTAACATAAATATATCATGTTTAGTGTCAAATAAAAGTAGAGTAGTTTCCGAAAATATATATGTATCTACATGAACAAATACGTAAACAACAAATATTAAAAAAAAAACATAATAAAAATATTTATAAATACAAGTATTATAATTATTTATACGTCGTTCACATTATATAAAGGCAGTCGTGGTTTGTATTCCTTTTAATATATTTTACTTCTATAGTTTAGCCAATAGCTATATCTTACAACCACAATCTTTTTTCGAACCATATTGTCACTCTAGAATGTCTCTCAGAGAATTTAAACGAAGAAAATCCACTGTCCAGTTTCGCCATGATCCTGGCAAAGTTCAACCACAGACAGAAAGGCACTGAAAAGAAAGGCACTCGCACTCTGCCTACCAGATTTAGACGGATATCTCGACCCTCTAGTCTGAATCCATATTAAAATTTGCGTCCTCTACCTACTGTTAGAGGCAAATTTGCAGTGGGATAGTGTCGCCGATTGCCCGCGTCTCACTCGCTATCAGGTGGCCAATGGGTCGTTTCTAAAAATAAATGACAGTAGGTCAACATCTACCAGGGGTAGATGTTTCCTTTTAAGGAATCTACGTTTCCTTTTAAGGAAACGTAGATTTCCAAACTCCCTCGGTAGTTCGCCGGTTGAGAAATAGATCCGCGGGATACAGCTGCAGACAGAGTTTACTGAGGCCTTTCAAGATAGTTCCCCCTTTGAGGAAGCTACCGGAAGTAGAGCGTGAGTTAGACAGTCAACGACACAAACTATCTACCAGGCATAAGCTGCACAGCCCTTTGGCCGACTGGAAGTGACAGTTTACTTCCTCCAACGAGGAGGTTGGATACAGAAACCAATCCATCCACCAACCGGGCAGCTTTAACGACTATGGTTCTCTTTATTGCACGAGATTAATGAGATTCTAAAAGAATCATAGCTCCGAAGAGTCCTTTATTGAACATACAACACATTGTTACATTTCTAAAAATATGTATTTTTTTAATTTATTGTATTATTTAAGATATATTGTACATGTATATGTACGTTAGCAGGTGACTAGACTTTCTATTGACTAGGTCAGAGGAGATATCCTTCCAAACTGGAAGTCAGGGGGTGAAGTTGCTCACTGGTTACCTTCCCCGGTGCCTCTCCGTAAGGCGTTCGTCTCTGGCGGGGGAAAGGCTTAACTAAACAGTGGACTGTTTTCGTTCCATGTCTTCTACGCTCACCTCACCGGAGACAGAACGATTTACAAAAAATCGTTGAAACTTTCTGAGGCGACGGGTTCGCCCGTTGTAGTTGAAAGCTCTAGTTGACTAGGTCAGAGTATCAAATGGGATATCAACTTATGTGACCCCTCAGCGCGTCCAGAAGTTTTTCCTTGGCTAACGACAGAAACGAGCACGACCATCTAGTATATGTTCTGCAGTCGGACCACACACACTCACCGAGGATCCTCGGCGAGCTCTAAGTCAAAAAGTTTGGCCCTGAAATCACCGTGGCTTCGACCATCAGTGTAGCATCAGTGGTAGCCAAACTGTAAAAAACTATCGTTCTACATCCTGATGTCGACCGACGGGAAGAAACAGTGAGTGACTGGAGGTGACAGAAGCTAAGTAAGTAAGCAAATAACGGCATTGTGTATAACCACACTGATCTGTTACTAGGAAAGTATGTCGTAGACTAAGCGACGCCGGCGCGGCGACGTGGCGCCACGGCCACGTCGCACAGTGAAACGTCTAATCTAGTGGCTCTTAACTTGAGCGATATCGCTCATCGCCCCCCAGTGGGCGAATCAAATCGATCGGGCGGCAATCGGAAGTCAAATTGATTTAGAGGCGGTTTTTTATGGTTTTGGTGGGCATGTTACATTGTGCGCCGAAAATATTTGGTCCTTTCCTTACCTATGAAGGTGATTTAATGCCAAAAAATTTGTATGAAAAATCTATTTTTAATTAATAGATATATTATAATATATAATAATAATAATAAAAGCCTTTATTCGCTGACCGTATTATACAATTTTGCCTTAAGTGGTAAAACCATTTATTTTATATTTTTTAATCTAATTTTTAAATAAGGTATCATAATATTATTCTTCAGCAGCCAGTGTTTTGGTCAGGTTGTCCTTCGACATAGGCCTCCCCCATTTTCTTCCATTCATCTCTGTCCAAAGCCAACCTTCTCCATCCTTTCGGTAAGTCATCTTCCCATCTTTTAATTTGACGTCCTTTTTGTCTTTTCCCATTTCTAGGATACCATTCCATTACGTCCTTCGTCCATTTTTCTTTGTTGGTTCTCATGATGTGACCAGTCCAGTTCCATTTTAGTTTTATAATTTTGTTTAAAACATCGTTCACGTTTGTTGTTTTCCTTATTTTTGAGGTCGTCCACCTGTCCTGTAGCCTTATGTTTAGCATGCTTCGCTCCATGTTTCGTTGGCATACTATTAGTTTATGGTTGTTTTTGTTCGTGGCAGGCCAAGTTTGACACCCGTATGTAAGACATGGGAGAATGCATGTATTATAAAGTTTACTTTTTATTGACATTGGTATCGTTTCATTTTTAACTATCTCTTTTAGTGACCAGTACCGTTTCCAAGTGTTGCTTATTTTTCTATCGATTTCTTTTGAGTATTGGTCTTTTATTGATATTATCTGTCCTAAATATATATATTCATCTACATATTCGATAATTTCTTGTCCTATTTCTATGTCTTCCTTTAATGCATTCGTCATTACTTTGGTCTTCGTTGGATTCATGGATAGACCTGCTTTTCTGCTTTCGTAATCTAGTTGTTGTAACATAGTTTGTAATATGTCTGGTCTCTCAGCGAATATCACAATGTCGTCGGCGAATCTTAGTTGATTTATGTTTAATCCGTTAATGTTTATTCCAAAATCTTCCCAGTTTATATTTCTGAATATGTTTTCTAACACTGCCGTGTTAGAATAGATATATTGACCCCTATTAAATATGCAGATTTGTTATTTTAATGGGAGTCGCTTAATTCATATATCTCATGGACAGAAACCAATGAATATTTTAAAGGCGTTTTTCGCCGACTCTTCAAAGTCGACTTGCGATTTCTTGGTATTCAGGACAGTTTTACACTAGATAGACGATATGCGATATGCGGCATGATAATAAGAGTGTGGAAGTCGGTCGTGGAAAGAAATACTGAGCTGTTTTCATTAACCCCTCAGGCCTCGATTGGCCGATATCGGCCACAACACGATTCACCGGGACGGCCCCATTATAATTTTATTTCAATTTAATTTGTTTTATTTTATTATGTTTTATTATGTCAATATGTTTCATTTTAACTATAAGTACAGTGGTTTGGCAGTAATTAATGTTTTGGTGAGACAGTGTTATAATTGAATTTTTTTACTAATTTTTACAAAAAATTTTTGGGACATCAACTTTTTAATCGGCTGAGGGACCGAGGCCTGAAGGGTTAAGAACTGTGTGATGTGTGACATAACTGTTTAAAAAGTGGGCGGTGTTGTCGCCAGCTATAAAATATAGCCTCTTTTTAATGATCTGACTCCATAAAATTTCAATGCGCGTTGACCTTATAACGACCGGAAAAAAATGAATTTACTTTCTGGAGGGAAAATATAATATATAGATAGTGTCGAATTCCCAACAGCATATAATAAAATCATATATTTGAATAGCTACAGCTACGAAGTCTTTAAATATGAAGCTGCTGTTTAACCCCTCCTATCGCGGGGTAAAAATTTAGTCGTCACTTCTGCCCGGGACAGTTTTGAGCGTGAAGTTGATGGCCTTGAGAAAAACGACCATAACTTTTAAACTACTATACGGATCGTAAAAAGAATAACTGTAAAATGATCGCATTGAAATTTGAAATTTATAATATTATAACCTTATCTCGTCAAACAATTAAGATAATAATGAATAAATATTTAAAAAGTTAGCATTTTACGCAGCGCGGAGCGCCCTAACCAATATTGGTTAGATACAATTTTAGCATTTGTAAGCGTCTAACCAAAAATGGTTAACACAAATAGGAAGGGTTAATATAGGAAATTTAAGGCTAAAAACTTTGAATGAAAAATATATCTTTAATTAATAGAAATATTGTCCCCTATTATTTATGCAGATTTGTAATTTTAATGGGAGTTGCCTAATTTCTCTGCTGTAAAACTCACGTGGACAGGAACCAATACATGCTTTAAAGACGTTTTTCACCGACTCTTCAATGC
Source organism: Micropterix aruncella (assembly GCA_944548615.1). Taxonomy (NCBI): domain Eukaryota; kingdom Metazoa; phylum Arthropoda; class Insecta; order Lepidoptera; family Micropterigidae; genus Micropterix; species Micropterix aruncella. The sequence continues at coordinate 36,173,445 of OX155955.1, read as the reverse complement.
TGATTTTTCCCTAGTAAAAAGTAATCTAAATTCTAAAAAAAATAAAATCCTATTGGAGCAAGGTCTGCTAAGTATGGTGGATGACCAAAAGTCTCAAAACGCAACTCCTGCAACGTTGCGACTGTTTGCAGTGGAATCTGTGGTTATACGTTGTCATGCAGAAGCAGTGGCGATGAGCGATTGAACAGCCTCGATTATGTAACCATGAGCTTCTCCATCATTGTTTGCAGTTCTTAACAGTACACATTTACAGTATATATAGCTATATAGCCAGACTGCAAGAAGCTATAATAGAAAACACCGGAACTGGATCTCATATTTAAAATAATGCAAGTTTTCCACTTTACTATGGTTTGACAAACGAAAATATTTGAGCAAAGACAAATACTGGAACATCAAGTAAATAGCTGCTTCTTAAAAAATAATAACTCGACCTTGTAAAAAAAATTATATGAATTTGAAATTCCAACTCAAACCCAAGTTATCCATGTTCAAAATAGCCAGTGTGGAAAAACAAGAATCACAGTACCCAATATCACTCGCCATTACGAAACAGCGATTATCATCATCATACCGACCTTGCAAATCTACTTGAAACCCGATTCGAGTATCAGGAGATCATGCCACAGGAGGGGCATCAATCCGATATTAGTATACTGTCCGGCAGCGCCCGAAGTGTGATTTCTATAGGAACTGTCCCGCGGGCACAAAGTCCTACCCGGGCTCGCACTTCTGCTTGGAGGCTGCCGGATGGGTGTTGACCTGTGAGTTCGGCCGACCCTAACACATAGGTCATAATGGTTTTACTTCACTGGGCTTATTAGCTCCCAAAAAGAAGCCTCTAAGCCTGGACAGTTAGCCTCCAGAGAATCTGGAGGCAAGCCGTTTATAGACTCCCCCGGCCATCATTCGGAATGCACAGTCGATTGGCTGACGCCGCACGATGCTCTAACCGTCCAGGAGCACATGATAGACAATTCCCAAGGGAACTGGTCTGCAGGTACAGAGTCCTTCCCAGGTGCGCATTCTGCGTGGAGGCTACTGGATGGGTGGTGTCCTGTAAGTTGGGCCGACCCTAACACATGGGTCATAATAGCCCAACTGGTCCATTAGCCCCCCTTCCCCGAAGTGAACTAATTGACTCTGGTTGTATCCCATATTTTGTGGTCTAATTCGTATAGAACGGCACACTGTGCGCCGTGGCGCTCCGTCACGAATGGCGCTAGCGTCGAGACGTCATTATTGGCGTCGCGGCGTCGACGTCGACGTCGCGTGAGCCGCCCCCAAGCCTACGTAGCTTAATCGTCACGACGTATACCTATACATTCACGAATGTAACCGCCTCATTGACAAATTATGACATTATAAACTAGAAAACCCGCATGCATAAATTACAATTACATCCGCGCACGAATATTGATTACTAACCGTTGACCGGTGCATGCAGCGAGACCTCCGGTTAACGCTCGCGCTAGGGTAAGCGGTCCGAAAGAACCACGCTACTCTATGCCAGCCGTCTGTTAGGCTGTCAATACATGTCCGATTTTTTCTATACGATAGTCGGACCATATAGTCTAATCATACTATCTGATACGACTATCGTGTAGAAAAACCTGACGTGTATTGCCGGCCTTAAAGCCGTATTCAGAGTCGAAACTCAAGGGGTCTCTCAACCCAAGTGTGCCTTAACTTGTCAGATTACTATTCAGAAACCATACTTAAGTAGGCACTCAAGTAGGCTACTCGAGTGTGCCCTTAAGGGAGCCATCTTCCATACATTTTTGTATTCAGAGACAATACTTGAATGTCGAGGGAGCTAAAATGGCCGACATTTCTTAAGTTTTGAACTGTCAAATTCAAGTGTGGTCTCGAGCTCATTTTGTTGAGTGCGCTTTGAGTCCACTAATTAATCCGTGGTTTTGTGAATCAAATCCATGATTTCAATAACGCTATGGTTTATAATGATTTGGCCGATTTTATAAGCTGTATGTACCGCGTCGCACGCGTCGTTTTACGTAAGGGATTTCAACAATCTCCTTGACTTCTACTGCCCTGCAGAGTTTAAAAACGTTTCCCCCTCACCATGGAGATATTTTCTGATTCCGTTGGGTTTTGACGAAAACCGCAGATTTGCGATTCCGCCTGATGCAGTTAGTAACTGTCAAACATGTAGGTAATGTTCATCCCGTTGATACGGTAAACTCTCCCCTCAAATTAAAGAAAGTATTTAAATAAAGGTTTCGAATCGATAACATATATCCACAATATTCGGACCACAATTATTACATAGTTTAATTCAATCATGTCATGCTGACACGCGACTGATATACTTGATGTTTGTACTTTTATATTTATTTTTGTGTGTATCCTAATAAAGCAGTGAACTTAATATTTATTTTATATTCATTGTATTACTTCCATAAAATCATAAATTAAGTTCAGCTAATCTGTAACACGACATTCATTGCCCGTTAGGCGGTACGAAGTTCGCCGGGTCAGCTAGTCTATATATATATATAAAACAAAGTCGGGTTTGTTCGACCACGTATAACTCGAGAACGGCTGGACTGATTTTCATGGTTTTTGATTTGTTGTTTTTGTCTCCGTCCCGAATAGCAGAATAACTATTAAAATCAAAAATTGGAAAATTGTCGAAAATTTAAAATTAAAAAAAAATAAAATCGAATACAAAATGTAAATCCGTGTTTTCTCATGGTCAGTTGTACGTGGCATTGTACGTATGTACATACGAACATTGCAAGTTAAAAAATATAAAGCTTGTAATAAAGGAAAACAAACTTTCACGCATTTCATTACTGATTTTTTTACTTCTTAATAGTGTCAAAGTTATTTCGCACCACGATGTATCTACGGAAATAGACGTTTGGCAAGCCTACTATGGCATAATCATCGTCTTTCTTTATGAATAAACTAGTGAAAAGGGGGAATAAATATGCGACGCAGGGAAATAGCCGCGTTAATTATCTCTTGGCTCCTCGTAGAAAAGTGTCAAAGGCTGCAGAGAGGGGGCAAGGTGCTGGCCCCTTAATGTATTCGCGTCCTAGGAGACGTCCGCATCCGCTTGCCCCTTACTCCAAACAGCCGGGCGCACTTAGGTATGCGTTAAGGCTCTCATCCACTAACCCAGGGACCGGAGACTTGTCATAGACTCGGAGTCAGATGGAGCTTATACTTCGCCATCGGGCATAAGGGGATGGCATGCTTTATTCAGCTACAAGCTTATCTTCGCGGTTCCGCATGGGTATAGCTTTAACCATAGAAAAATAATCTGCATGAAATTGACGCATGAATATCATTACACTAATATTACGTGTATACGTATTATTATTATGAAGATTTTAAGTGTTTACGTATTATTATTAACCCCTCAAATGAATGGCGATTAGCTCGGGTTGCCTACGGCAAAATGTATATAAATTTATATTTACATTTACATTTACATTTACATAGAGCGGGGTTTACTATAGAGCTATAGCATTACTATAGAGCGGATTACTATAAAGCGGCGCACATTTACATTTATATTTATATTTATATAAATTTATATACATTTTGTATACATTTTGCCAAGGCATCCCTTAAGGGACGCCTCACATTTGAGGGGTTAAGGAAGATCTCAGCAAACGTATAGGAGCATTCAAGACGCGGGCATACAGACGTACGATGTCGATATCTAGGACTCAGAAAGTCACCAATGAGAAAGTTCTACGACATTATGGCCAAAAACGCAAGTTATCGCAGACCATCAAACAGCTCAAAGCTGCATATCTGGGTCACATGCCTAGGCACGGCAGGTACAGTTCGACGCATGTAAAAAGAGCTCTGGGCGACAGTGGAGGGGATATTTCTGCGCATGGGGTATAGTTGCGTACAAAAACACTATGGTATTGTTTAATTATGTAAAAAAATAATAATTGTTTTTTCGTAATTTTCGTAATCGAAATTTTCGTACTTCACCAATAATTTTACATCATCTAACATCATAACATACTAACATAATATTTCTTTCCTTTCTATGCAAAACAAAGAACTATACAAAGAAATTTTTGCGTGCTACTATACTTAAGAGCACCCCCTCCGTCGCGCCGCACCTCATACCGCCAATTTGGCCTAAATTCGGTTACTGCGCAGGTCGGCCGCCAGAGCTCTTTTTACGTGCGTCGTACTGTACAAACTCCTGCAACTCATTATGATGGGAAAAGTTGCAAGGAAAAGAAGACCTAACCGTAGACGGAAATCTTGGTTGCGGAACATTCAACATCAACTGGGATTACGAGTGTCGCTGAATTGTTTTGCCTGGTTAAAGGCAAAAGAAGTATGGAGAGCTGACTGCCAACCTTCACTGGTTGGAGAAAAACCCTAAGAAGAAGAAGAATATACCAAAAATTAAATGGGTGTTATTTATGATATGCTTATGAAATGACATAAACATGCAATATTTATGCACCAATTATTATTAATTATATTAAAAAGAAACCAAAACTATACCTTTTTCAAAATTGAGCTAAATATAATCACATTATGATTTGATTGAAGCGTTTGGGCGCTATCGTGAAGACAGATAGACAGATATACACACACACAGAAATATTTCAGTCTGGAAATGGTCTAAATCGTAGGGCGGTAAAGTAAAATACTGAAATAAATGTACTGAACTGAATTCAACATCACATGTTGGTGTAATTCGTGTGTCCTTAACCTATTTTATACTACACTGAGCTTCTGGACTGTCAGTGGCGTGAGACGCACGTGTCTTCCCGGCGTTGCTGTCTGCGTCGTCGTTGTGTCGTTATATGTCGTTATATATTCCGTTAGGAAATGCATCGCCAGAAACAGACATGTAGCTTAGTTATATAATTAAAACCGTCTTTAGTGCTGCACTGCAAGCTTTCGCGACGCCGGAGTGCTAATGATAATTAAATCTGAGGGGATTTGATGTGAGGACATCAAACGTACTCATAGTAGGAGGTGATGATTGCAAGTATTTCAAAGTTCTAAACTTCTAGAGTAGCCAAATTAAAGAGTAGCCAAAGTTCCAGAGTAGCCAAATTTAAAACCAAGACATATCGCAGTTTGACCTGGAATGTGAAAACAAAATGCTGGGAGGCAACCAAATAGATAGAATGATCGAATGCCAAATTACTAGTATATTATGTAGCTTATATACTACATATTATGTAGCTTTACATTTTAAAAACATCACAAGGAAAGCGACCACTAAAGACCTGCAGACGTATAGCTGGTAAAACATGAGAGGCCAAGCCCAAAATCGCACCTAGTCTATACCTATACGATAAGTGAATTTAAAATTCTTGCAACTGACGACTAAACAATACGTCATGTAAAATGATTATCGAATTTTGAAAATGGAACTTTTAACTGGTCAAACGTCGTTAAATTTCCAATCTGTCATTGGTGTTTTATTTCTGGTGGCAATTCAAATATGGCGTGTTTGTGAAAAAATGGATTTAATAAGAGAACATTGTCGTTCAATGATATTTTATTACTTCGCTGCGGTTTAATCCAGAAATAAAGCTTTGAAAAATATAAGACAGAGTTGTGTGTCACTGTTTATAACTGGTTCAGTAAATTTAAATGTGACCTTATCCACCTGTGACAATATGAGAGAAGGGCAACTTGGGACGGCGCACTGTGAAAAATGGTATAACAAGGCCAGGCCAAAATAGGTTTTTACAAATGTTGCAACTGACATGCTTTTTAATTTTTATATAACAGCTTAATGATTAAACTTACCTATAATGTGGGCATTTTATATAAGTTATATAGAAATTATTGTTTCCAATGCACCAAAATTTATAATTTTTTGGATGTCCATGTCATGTCTGTTCACTTCATAAATTTAAAAGTTTGTTTCTCGTTAAACTTGTAGAAATAAGTATATAGTATTTTAAATTTATGAAAACCTCATATTCTGCAGATTTCATAACTGCTAAAAGTTTCCAGGCTATGTGTAAATAATTGAAAAATAAAATAAGGAAAAAAAAGTTTTTTTCTAAGTTCATAGAGATTTTCAACAGTTACCCACGCTTGCCCACGCTTTATAATTAATGTTGTCTAGTAACTTAGATATCCATAACAAATACTTATGAAAATTGGCTGCTAGTTTTTGCTAACTTAAAAGTTATTGTAAAAATGTGGTTTAAGTCAGGAAACCTAAAACCGTTATATGTTGTGGTTTCAATCGTAGATTATTATTATCTATAGTTTGTGGTAAGTTTTGTTATTAGTATCAATTGTTTATGACTTTTGCACTCACTTTTGCATTTTCGTCCTTAAATATAATCAACCAACAGGCCGAATGAACAGAAAAGATAACTAATAAGGGCAGAATATACCAGGAAAAAAGTTGCGAAAGAGTTAATAAAAAAGCACTCGCACAAAAAAAAAACAACCTAAATTAGTCTGAATTAAACATATTACCTATGATAAACACAAATCTAATAAAATTGTATCCAGTTACTTTGTCACTGTTATTAACGGAATAACCTTGTCAAAAAAAAACCATTTTCGATCAAAAAAAACGATTTTCGTTTTTTTTGGGCATTCAGGACAGTTTTACACTAGATAATTTCTGGCACCGAAATCGCGTGTCAATATTGCGTTAGGGCTGACCGGAGTGTGGAAGTCGGTTGTGGAAAGGAATAACGAGCATTTCTTCATGACTGTCTGAAAAGTGGGTGGTTTTGTCGCCCGCTATAAAATATTGTCTGTTCTTAATGATCGGACTCCATATAATGTTAATGCGCGTTGTCATATAACGACCGGAAAATATGAGTTTACTTTCTGGAGGGAAAATCAAATATGTAGATAGTGTCGAATTCGAATATAATAAAAACAGATATTTGAATAGCTATGGATTTTGGGCTTAGTGTCTTTTGATGTTGTCTCAATATATCTGATACATAATGGCTTTTCCAACCAAATAGCATTCAACACTTCTTCTTCTTCTTTGGGTGTCTCTCCAACTAGTGAAGGTTGGCCGTCAGCTCTGCATACTTCATTTTTGTCCTATGCATATGAAGCTGAATACTAGGGAAAATAGTTCAGTGGTATCCCGTCGCCGTTTGCACCAGAACTTTCGGAGAGTATTTGGCTCTCCAGGTCTAGTAGCAGGGAACACTGCGACGACCCCTGGGTCGTCGCTGCCAGCTATTCTGAAAATAACCGCTAGCGCGAGTAGGTGAGTTCTCCCCTTACTCCCTTTGTCGCTTTGATGCTTCAGATATATACTTTGATACAAAACTACGCTTTCCAGATTACTCATGCGGTTCTCCAGATTATCAAAACTTTTGCTTCTATTATAATTAGACAGATACGCAAACGGTGATCGAGTACATTCAGGACGCGTCCTGTGTCAATCGCGAGGGAATCCAAACTGTATAATTGCACTTTATTCACAGTATTTAATAATTATACTTAATATTTCTTATTGAGAATATGTTAAAATATACTGTCACTATGAATTTAAGTTTGGAATTAATTAATAACTAACTAATTTATTATTTTTATTTAATTAATTAATAATAATTAATGAAACAAAAATTGACAAAATGTGACCCTTTTAACATAAAGCTATTAAATTAATACTTCAAGTCTAAAAATAATAAAAGCCCCTTTACCGCAAAGGAAGCAGACATTTCGCCACTTGTTATATTTAACTTATCGGACAGGCCACTCGACTCGACCGCTTTCGATGATTCGATAACGGCTAAGTTTTGATTAAGAGGTTCCTATCGAAAGGAGACAACTTCAGCCGGCGACAACTCGGCAGCCTGTAAACTTGTCCACAGCATGACTGGAGTGCGGGGGATATAATCAAAGTCATAGTATATATGTATATATTCTTAAGTATTATGCAACGCAACTTAAGTTCATAATATCAAAAGAGTCAGCTCGTCGATACAATTAAACAAAAATCAGCATCCCTAGATACGGGTCTCTGACCTAGTTAGGAATGCGGATAAACATTTTCACCATAGGATGTGCTCAATCTTTCCCAACTCAACCATATTATGTAAATGGTGTTTATATGACATATTATATGAAGTTATTGTACATTAATAAATAAAAAAATATTTTATTAATTCCAAAAAGTTCATACTGTGGAATACGTTATTTTATATTTTCTAGAAGTTATTATAACGTCATTACGTGTACATATACTTTTTATATCTAAAGGCAAGGCACCATCGGATCAATTACAAAAATTAGACGCAGACTCACATAACAAAAAAAATCAAAACAAAACAAAATTTTGAAATAATATATCGATAAGTTTTTAAAAATAGTCAATCAAAATTTTTAAAATAATCAGTTAATACACAATAAATTTTAAAATAAAATCAACACTACGGTGACAAAATACAGACCAAATTTGATAAAAGATATATTTAAAAAAAAACTAAGACGGCCTTGTCAAATTCATTAAAATTATAGAGAGCATGCATGGTTTAGTTTCTTTTTATGCATTTCTTAAATACAACCTCTTAAAGTATTTTAATTTCTGCTAGCAACGAGTTGAAAAATTAAAACCCCAAATATAAAAATGATCTCTGGTATAAAGAAAGCCGCACTTTGAGAATTACTACATTATTTTTTCCTCGTTTTTCAAATTTGCGTTCGCATAAATTAAGCACTGATATATAAATTCAGATTGAAAAGATATGATGAGTTGCTCAGTGTTAATGTGTGGATTTTAACCCAAAGATGGCACAACTGCCGCCTTTAGGAAAAGGGCGCAAATGATTTTGATAGACGCACCTGTCTATTGTTTTACATGACTGGTCAACAAAAAATAGTTTAATGTGTCTCATATAATAAGACATACATTAATTGGGCTTGATTGCGTTTTTGCGTGAACTAAAATCGGAAATTAGTCAATGTGAACGAGACAGGGCAATACGCTAGAGCGGAATGTGAAATGAACGGTTGTCACTTTTTCGCATTAAAACTACCCACAAAAGATAAAGCATCTAACACCGCACGAAATGTGTTCAAATTTATTCAGACGAGTATATGTTCGACAGGTAGTTTTTCATCGATGAGTTTTTTATAGTTCGTTTCATGCTCCGCTCTAACGTATTGCTCTATCTCGTTTGCTTGAACTTATTTCAGTTTTAGTTCACAAAGAAATGCTATCAGGCCCATTATCAATGTTTTAGTGACCGTATTTGGTTCTTATGAATTTATTCCATTCTGATATTTTGGAAAATTAAAAATATTACCTAGTTTTATACTAAGAAACCTGTATGTTTTAATGACGAAAAGCAGATTTTTCTGAATAATAATTCAATTCTTCAAAACACGAAAGCCTTCGAACCTGTAATCAGTCGGGAGGCCTGAGAAATCTGGCCGAAACTGGCAGTAAGGACGCGCACGCTGGGTGCACATTCGCGCTGTCTCGCTGTAAAGCCGTTGGCTTCTTACGGGCGAGTGGCGTAACTAGACAGTGGACTGTTCCGTCACAAAGTCTTCTACGTTTACCTCACGGAAGACAGAACGAGCAATATTGTTAAAACTTCCTGGGGTGTCGGGTTCCCTTGTTGTAGTTGACACCTCCAAGTGTTGTCAGTGAGGAGATTTATTCACGCCTGTGTGAGAATTTAGCGGCGAACTCGCCGTCTACAAAAAAATACGTGTGGCACTCGGGGACTGCCGCGGTAAAGCTATTGCATAGCATTTTTAACAACTTATGCAATTATAATTATTTATTTATTTTATTTTTTCTGATATCAGATAACTGCGCTCTATCGGAAAACGTTGAAATTATTCCGAATCATTTGCGGCTGCGGAAGCAAATGATTCGGAATAATAATTTAAACGTCTTCCGATAGAGCGCCGCTCACGAATTTTTTATTCGATAAAGCAAAAAACCGGATTATTCGAAAAAATCGTAGATAAAAAGATAGATAATTAAATTATCTTTAAAATGGTGCAGGTTTCATAATAATACGCCAGATAGTATTTGCGTAGTAGTCGTTTTTGTGTTCGGTTAGACCTAATTTCACAAATTAATTACACTATGTAATATAAACAAAATCTATAATATTCAAAGCTAAGAATATTAGGAAAATGTTCTTGTTTAACATATATTTTTTTCGAATCGTAAGCAGTACTCGTTTAGACGTAATTATCAGTTTAAAATCACTAATTTTCGTTAAGAAATTTCTTCATTCGGTCGCCGCGCTGGCCTAGAGGCCCGCGATAAAAGCTATGCAATAGCTTAATAATATCGGTTCGTAAATGTTTTGATTTTATGTAATTGCAATGCGCGTTAGCAACACAATTTAATTTACTTTTTGAAGGAATTACAATGGAATCAATTCCTTTTAATGCGTACAAGTTTTCGTTTAAAATTCAGCAAAATAAAAAAAAACGATTTTAATTTTTGTGCAGACATTTTCAACTCTTTTATTTTAAAAACCGTTATCTAGAATCATAAAGTTATTTTGTCTCGTTTTTACCGACATTTGTCGGCGTATTACTCGTAAGATATACGATATTTTTAAATAAAACATTTAGCATTAATCATAACCAAAATAATAATAAAAAAATAACGAAATAGCGTAATCATAGATTTAAAATAAATATAAAATGTCGGAATATAAAGTTTGAGACAAATGAATAATTAATATAATATGTTTTACAGTGTATGACAACAATAAGGTAAATAGGTATATTTAAAAATATATTTTATTATCTTTTTCCTTATTATTCTTTAGTTTAAGTAGGAGTTCCTTAATATTTAAATTAAATTGAATTGATTTTATACTTCTGTTTTTTTTACAGGTCCTTTAATTTCATTATAACTTTTTGGGTCCTATATAGCTGAAGTGTCTTTGGGCAAAAGCAGTTCGGGATTTCCTTACAACATGTTTAGAGGCTGTGGAGCCTCTCGTTGCAATTTTATGCTCAATTTTGTGTTGTATATCTTTACTGTATAATTAGTTGGGAATAATTGTTTTTGCATATGTCTGCCTGATGACTTTAGGTCTGCGAACAAGCCGTTTAAGGAGTACCATCGGGGCTTTTTTCACCATAGCCCGAAGAAACGCTTTTGCGCTGTCACAATTGGATTGAAAACAGTATATATATATATATATATATATATATATATATATATATATATATATATATATATATATATATATATATATATATATATATATATATATATATATATATATATATATATATATATATATATATATATATATATATATATATATATATATATATATATATATATATATATATATATATATATATATATATATATATATATATATATATATAGATCCTCCCAAACCCAGAATACCGCATGAAATGAAACTAATTGCTAGGTCATGGTAAAATTTTTTTTCTGATTGTAAATCTAACACGTTTAAATGCATTAAATGCGTATATAAGTCTCATTACTTTAGTTGCCAAAACAAACTTAAAAAAAAAACAAAACTTACTATAGAGATAAATTGTGAAATTTCACAATAAGCGGGTTTATAGTCATATCACAATCGTTTATATATATATTTATATATGTTTATGGGTTATATGTTCATAGGTATTTGTGCGTGTAAATGTGTGTCTTGTTATTGCGTTCGATCGACGGAATTGAAAATTCAATTCCGTTAATTTGATCCCATCGTAAAATGTTGACCCAGCCGGGAATCGAACCCGGGATCTTACAATGTAGATCAGGCGACTTAACCACTAAGCCACCAGCAAAGTATGCTAATAAACTTTCTAACATTTTTCTTTTCATCTTCCTAAAGCAACGATTACGTCACTTTCCTGCATCAGGGTTAAAACGACAACGTTAATGGACGTTCACGCGGCAGGGCTTCGATAAGGGGATGAGTTTCGGGGCGTAGGCGGCTCCTGAGGGTTTGGTTAATGTCATCATTCAAATTAGACCCCCGTTCACCCCCTACCCTCCCCCCCACCAACGCCGGTAATTAAGGGCGAGTCTGCTTTCCGCTACTCCAAACATTAAGATGAATAAAATTCAAATAAAAGCCGACGTATACTTGGCGAAACTTTACAGTTTTAGGCGCCAATTAGGTTACGGGCGTGGAGAACCGTGATCGTTTATACTAAATTGCTCAAATAAAGAGATATTAGGGCGAGGTGAACCTAATTATATACAGGTGAGAGGAATTATACGCAGGTGAGAGAAAATCAAGGAGTGTATTACAGAGTTCCCTGTGTTTATATGATTACGAGGTTGAATGCTGCCGTAAGTCAATGGTCGGGATATAAAGGGTTGCGCAGAGAATCGGAAAATTTGGAACGTTAGAGTTCACAACACTGCAGTTCCGGAAGTTGCTCGGAACCGATGCGTAGTTGATGTGAACGCGTTGCCGTTTAGTAATCATGGAGCATTGGAGTAATGCGAAACGTGCTATCGCTGGGAGAGCGTTTAGCAAGCAGGGTGACAGTATGACTGCTACGCAAATGGTATTTCGACAGCATTACCATTTAGACGTCATAGACGTATCCCATCTGCTCATGCGATTTGGGATCTAATGGGCCCAGTGCAGTTGAGAAATTATGACTTATTTGTTAGGATCGGAATCGTCCTTCGTGCGCTCCTGGACGGTCTGCGCACCGTGCGGCGAATGCCAATTGACTGCGCATTCCGACTGATAATCGGGGGAGTCTGGAAACGGCTTTGTTTCATATAGAGTAAAGGTGGTTGCTAACTTTACGGCAACTGCTCTTGAAACGACCAATCGGCTACCCGATACCGGGTGAAGAGATGGACAAAGGATACCGTTGTCCGCGATAGATTCGGTAGACACCGAATAACCACTACGTGAGGGAGAGGACCGCGAAACTGTAACCAGTCGGGAAGCCGGAGAAATCTGGCCATAACTGGTAGCGAGGGCTATTGGTCTAACCGCTGTATTAACTACCAAGTGCCGGGCGGTAAGGGTTGGTCTCTCGCTGGATAGTTGGCGGAGCTAAATAGCTGATAGTTTGTCTAAAACTTCTATGCTCACCCCACGACTGAAGAACGGATTCGCCCCTTGTAGTCGTCACCGCCCAGCGGTTCGTTTTTTTTTCAAAATAAATATATAATACATATTGACCGCATTGACTCATAGATATTTTTTTTTAATACCTAAACAGCTTTCTATAAAATCCAGCCAAGCCTAAGGCTTACCTGCTGGAGATTATGATAGGGTGGCTTTCAGTGCAACTTCAGTGGCCATTTTGACCATATTATAATATATCTGCTGCATTATCTGCTACATTAGTAAGGATTAGTCGGCACAGAAAGCCACCCCCTTGATAATATTTACATAAAAAGATGAACGTACTTAATGCTGATAAAATAAAATATGAATCTTATTCGTATCATTTACACGTGTGTTTCACTTTCACGTCTTTTAAAGCTAACTATTTTTATTTTTTTTTGTTTTTTTTGTACATTTTTTATAGGTTTTTAAATTTAGAGAAATTTTGTTAAATATATGAGGGATTAGCCAATTCAATCTTCTTTTGCCATAAAGGTTGCGAAAAGGAGGGACGAGTAGCCGTTCATTTTGTATCTGTCTAGTGCTGTGTTTATGCTGGACATACATTCGGAACTCGTCAGTCTCGAAATATTGAACTGTCAATTTGTAATGAGGTGCGGTCTCCTCGGACAACCTCTAAATGTCGCTGGTGAAGGATTGCAGGATTCCAGGTAAACGCCTTGTTCGTGGTGGCACAGATTTATTGTCGATTTGGTACAATACAAAGTGCACGCGAGCGAAATATATTTATACAAAGCAGGAATAGCGGTGGCGACGATATCGACCGACCGCTCCGATCGTATGGTAATCTGACGTCTCAGTGGCGGCGTTCGACCCTTCTTCCCTTCACTCGTTGGTTGCGTTCAGCGGCATCGCTCGATGTAAAGTTGCCACGCTAGAACGGTTTAGGCTAAGTACGAAACACAATTTATAAATAAATAATACATTACCTGGTAATATGTCACAATAATTAAAAAGTCCTATTTGGTCGTTTCTAAATTTATTTCGAATCTTGTTTGGAACTATTATTTTTAAAATACGGTGTTGTAGAGATGTGATGCGCGATATATAAGATTGGGTGAGGGGGGGGGGGATAATGGGCCGGAGACATGGAGGTTGGCGCGCTGGAGGGGAAGGGGGAGAGGGTAAGGGCCTAGTCTGCTTGCCGGGAAAGTCTTGGGGTGACACAACCGATCTTTTTTACAAGCTATTATTTACCTTGCAATGTATGTTAGTTAGTATGTATGCATGTTTGTTTAGGTCAAATCTTGCAAGCTTAATTAGAACCACTTCCTCTTATCCTATTAAGTTAAAAATTTTACGTTGGTTCAGTTACGATGACAATGCATTTTTATGGTGAGCATTGATTCTACAACCAGGATCGGCTCCCGACGAAGTTACTCTTCCACGGTCAACAGCACAGACACACAACTTTTTATACGTATTCAGTTATGATGGCCCGTTGTAAATTTCACCGTGACATGGCTGCTGGATCCAGGGTTAGCTCCTGACGAGGGGACTCCTCAACGGTCAACAGCAAAGAATCGAAATTTTGTATACGCATTCAATTATGATAGCCTGTTCTAAATGTCACCACGACAGGGCTGCTGCACCCAGCGTTGACTTTTAACGACAGGACTCCTCAACAGTCAACAGCAAAAACACGAAATTCTGTATGGGATTCAATTATAATAGTTCTATGTTCCACTATGACATGGCTCGGGCAGAGCATTTTAATAAAAGCTTGTGTTTAAAAATGTGTTATTAAAACAACTTATTTTATTTCTAATCGATAAAGGACGCTGTGGTCCGCGATAGATTCGTTATACACCATTTCACCGCTTCGTAAGGGAGAGGACCGCGCAAGCGACCTCGAACTCGTAATCAATCGAGAGACTGGAGTAATCTGGTCACAATTGGAAGTAAGGGCGCGAGTGTAAGCCCGCCGGGTAACATTCCTGGCTATCTCGCGGTTAAGGCGTTGGCCTCTTACGGGTTTGTGGCGGAGTTAGACGGTGGACTGTTTCATCCTAGTCTTCTGCGCTCACTCTAGGGAGATAGAACGACTAATCTTTAAAACTTCCTGAGGTGACAGGCTCGCCCGCTATAGTCGACAACCCTAGTTGTGCATAATGCATTATATATATGAACAAATCATCGCCATACATGGAGTCTATCTTAGTACAATCTAAAGCCTAGTTAGGCAGATTATACAATAAAAACAATTTAAAAATGTATTTTTTTAATTGAATAAATTATTGTTATTATTATGCACAAAACCAAATTATGACTTATTATCAACGAGCAGCTGGTGCTTAGCTTCAGCTTTAGGAGTTCTTACAGTTCAAAGAGTTCTAATTTAATTTACCGATTAACTTAAGCATCATAAAACACAACATCCAGTCCTCAAGATTATAGTGACTTTATTCCAGACTAATAGCTTCGACGTTGATCCTAAAGACGGCGAATTTAATCGTATTATCTAGACAGGCGCATCGACTGGCAGACAGGCGAATAGTTCCGCCGCGAACGCTTCATTACATAGATTATTAAGTTATCGTTTATAGTTAGTTACATTCAAAATATATTCAGGGTGCGTTTATTGGAAACAACTAAATATCTCGCAGATTCAAGATATGAACATGTATGTTTATTGATATTCTCGTTGCGTACCTGGGAAATAGATAAATACTGTATCCGATTACTGGTGGTGAACGGTTTCGTGCAGCTCGGGCCACAAGATATACTTTGTTCTCGGATCGGCTCAACTCACGATTCAGCTTCTATTCAGAAGCCTCCTCGTGTGGAAGGTGGATCGATTTCTCCCGGCGGGATTGCTTCCCGGCGCCACTGGACGGTTCGCGCACCGGTCGGCGAAGCCAATCGTTTGTGCAGTTTGACTAATTGCTGAAGGGGTCTGGAGACTATGGAAATACACTGTCTCCTAAGCAGCGAGGGTGGATGTTGACCTGTTGTCATGCCACTCTGGAAATCACCTTGGACCACAAATCGACGCGAAAGAATGCCCAGGTCCGCGATAAATTCTAACTGAATTACCGCTGTAATACAATAGGTAGAGGTCGCATAAGTGATTTCGAAACCCGTAACCAGTCGGGAGGACGGAGGTGTCCTGAAGGTTAATTCCAGACGTAGATATCCTTCCAAACTGGTAGTCAAAGGGTGAGGCTGCCAGCTGTGTAATTTTCCGGTGCCTCGCCGTAAGGCGTTGGCCTCTGACGGGCAGGTGGCGGAGATTGACGGTGGACTGTTTGTCCTAAGTCTTCTGCGCTCACCTCACGGGAGAGACAAGGAAAAATTATCGTTGAAACTTTCTGACGTGACGGGTTCGCCCGTTGTAGTTGACAGCTCTAGTTATATCCGATTACTACATCGGGGAGCTAATAAACCCAGTGCAGTTTAGCCATTATGACCCATGTGTTAGGGTCGGCCGAACTCACCTATTCGGCAACCTCCAAACAGAAGTGCGAGCCCAGGTAGGACTCTGTGCCTGCGGGCCAGTTTCCCTGGGCATCGTACTTCGGGTGCTCCTGGACGGTTTGCGTACCATGCGGCATTAGCCAATCAACTGTGCACGGAAACGGATGTGTTTCCTATATAGCAGGGCTGGTTTAACTTAACCTTGTGGTAGCCGCTCTTAAAAACGACCATTCGGCTGTCCGATACCGGGTGAATAGCTGGGCAAAAAACGCCGAGGTCCGCGATATATTCGGTAAAACCGAAGCAGCGCTACATAAGGGAGAGGACCGCTAAAGCGACTTTGAACCCGTAACCAGTCGGGAGGCCGGAGAAATCTGGCTGCAACTGTAAGTAAGGGCGCGAGTGTCGGCCGCTGGTTGAAAACCCGGTTTCTCGGGGTAAGGCTTTGGTTTCTTACGGGCTAGTGGCGTAACTAGACAGTGGAGTATTTTTGTCCCGAGTTTGTTTGTTTGAAAAGCTTTATTGCACAATGAGGTGGGCCTATTGCCAAGTGGCGATATCTTCCGGCTATACCGCCAGGGTTATTGTGACTAAAGGTTTATGTGGGCAAATTGATTTACAAGTCATCAATGAATACACTTACATAATGGTCATCATAGTATAACATATAAAACAGTGATTAGTAACGTATACCAACTTGATATCGAAGGGGGAAATATAATATAAGGACAAGCAAGGGAGACGGGAGGGAGGCGAGTATTCATGAGTTGCGTAAATGTCTCTTTAGAGGTATTTTGAAAACGCTCAAGTTTCGAAGTCAAATATCGCTAAAACTTCCTGAGGTGGCGGGTTTTCTCGTTGTAGTTGACAGTTCTAATTGTATCAGATTTGAAAAGTTAGGACAATAACATATAACCGTATTTATTTAAATACCAACATTCTTAAATTTATTTATTTTTATTTTTTATTTATTTGTTGTCTGTAATATTTTTTATCTGAACTAAAAAAAACATAAAAATGCCTGTATATATTTTTACTAGTTAAAAACAAAATTTTGGGGGCGAGAACTATTTTTTTTCTTTAAATCATTGAAAATTTTTAAAACGATAACTTTTAGTTATTTTTTTAGTTCATCTACAAACTACATATTATGATGTCAAAAATAATATAGGTTAATAAAAAAACATGAAAATTATGTTTTTTTTTTGTTTTCTAAACCAGGCTCCCACTTAATGGCAGCCATCGCAAATCTGGACTTGTGGGCTGGGGCGATATTAATCGACTTCAAAAAAAGGATAAGGTTATCAATTCGGTTGTATCTTTTTTATGTTTGGTACCTCAGAACACCGTCATTTATAAACTGATTTGGAAAATTCTTTTTTTATTTGAAAGGATATACTTCCAGATTGGTCCTATTTTTCGGTCCCATTTTCAAAATTCTGTTCTGATGATGGGATCCATGAGCAATTAAGGGAACTGCTCAAATATTATCATTTGAGGTAAAAATTTACATTTATTATTTTATTTTATTTAAGAATTAATTACTATAAAACATTGATTAGCTTACAAAAATAACAGGAACCGAATGGCAAAACCTTAACCTTTTGCTTATTTGTTTCTGTCACCCAACTGGTTCAGTTTTGATAGCAATGCGTATTATATGGTAAGCATGACCTGATTCTACTCCTAGGGTAGGCTCCCAACGATTGGATTCCTCAACGGTCAATAGCACAGATACGAAATTTTGTATTTGCATTCAATTATGACAGCCCGTGCAAAGTTTCACCAAGACAGGACTGCGACACCCAGGGTTGGCTTCCAACGAGGGAACTCCTCAACTGTCAACAGAACAGATACGAAATTTTGTGTACGCATTGAATTATGATAGCCTTTAAGTTTTTCCATGACATGGCTGCTGCAATTGTTTTAAAAAATTGAGTCGGTTTTTTTTCTTGTAATATTTTCTATTATTTTGGTGGAACAAAACAATTTTAAAGAGTTTGTCTCTTCGTTTTTCGCGTATTTAGTTTTGCAATTTTTTCCTCAGCATATACAGTCCCCTGTAGTAACACGTAAATACAGAGTGCTTTTTGGCCGTACATGTATTTAATCACATTCATGTAACATATTTATGAAGGGTAATGAATGCCTCTTTTAGAATAAAAAAATGTAAAACATGTGTGCCATACCTGTTATATTTATTTCTACTTATACATATAAGCGCCCTGATTTAGATCCTTAATACAAAGATATAAAAAGAAGCAAGTGGTACATCTCAGCTCAGTACGAGAAAAATTACCCAATTTGTGAGGCAAATCAGCGAAGGAAAATATACGACCATCTTGGAAAGTATAAAATGTAAACAAACTGCAAAAGCGTGGAACGATACTCTTCTTATACAATGACGTTCTGGGAAATCAGGAACTGGGTAATTTAAAATGCAGATTTTGAATGTATTATCTCATCTCTTTTGGTATTTTTTGACTTTTGGTATCATGGTCTGATAGTTGCAAAGCTATTTGAAGCGATATTTTTATATTCTCAAATAAATACATACATCGTGTTACACGAAGTATGTATGTAAATAGGAAAAGTGCATGTAAAATGTATGTAAATAGGAAAGTTATTTCCGAACCAAATTTAGAATTCGATAGAAATTTAGAATTCAAGGGCCCATTAGCTCCCGTAGCAGACGATAGCTCCAAAGGACCATATAGCCCTCTATAGTCTATGACTATGCCAAATAGTATAGCTAAGGACACACATTCAACTGTCCTACCTAGCGAGAGGAAACGGCACTATACATCTCCATTTTTACCTTGTCTATTAGTGACAAGAAGAACTTTGTATGAAGAGGAATTAATATTAATTTATGTTAAGAGTAGGTATTTATTTACTTATTTATTTCCCAAAACATAATTAACTAACAGATAATTCCAAATCGTTATTTATTATTCTAAACTATTATTCTAGACTATAGGTATTATTGTACTATATAATAATATTATTATTCTACTATATTAATATTATTACTATTATTCTACTATAGACTATAAATTATTATTTTAGACTATCTAGACTATAGCGAATAAGGCAGAGCAATACGTTAGTGCAGAATATGAAACGATTATACATACATACATATATCCAATGATTTTCTAACCTTTCTTATTACACTAGGTACTACTGTTTAATAACTTTTATACTGCTTACTACATATTTACGTAATTCCTTTATCGCTTAGAAACGCCATTACCGTACTTTGCAGTTGTGCTAAGTTCACCGTCCAATATGTATTGGATTTTTACAGTATTTTACACTACAAAGTGTAAGAACTCAATTTGAAAGTTTCTGGTTTATTGAGCTTTTCCATTCATCCAGGAATGAGATTCTGGCTGCATTTCTGTGGTATTTTCTTTTGTTATATTCGCCTTGCCGGGGACTGTTCGGCGGAAGTTTCCCCGAGGGCACTCTTGCTTTGAGTGGCTCTCCTTAGGAAATGTCTGTCAATAGCGGGACGTAGAGGAGATGGAGAAACGATTGCTACCTCGTATATTCAGTAATCTCGTTCTTTTGATTATTTTCTCTTCGAGAACGATTGAATTATATCTATCAATAGTTGTTAATGATATGGAGTGACCGTTCTATTATGAATATTAGAACCAAATATTTTGTACTAAAAATCGTCATTTAATTTATCAAATTATCGACTTCTATGCAATTATGCTATTTTAGCACATGTTGGTATTCGCTTGGACAAGAATCAATGAATGTGTGTGTGTGTGAGTGTGGGTGTGGTGTGAGCGAGAGCGTTTGTGAGGATTGGGTATCTACAATGTCCAACATATTGTGTAAAAGTTATTATGTAAATATTTTGATCAGCTTATAAAGTAATATAAAATAATAACAATCTTTGACATAAAAGTAATAATAGTAACATAATAAGAAAAATAGCTAAAACGAATAGTCAGTTAATTGTATTAGTTAATTAATTGTAATTGTATTGTGAGTGTGTGTGTGTGTGCGTGTGTGAGTGAGTGAGAGAGAGAGAGAGAGATAGAGATTGTGAGCGTCTGTGTGTGCGTAATCTGTACATATCTCAGAAACTACACAGTCAGTTTCTGAGACATATCTCAGAAACTACACGATAAATTAGGACCAATTTACGTACAAAAATGGTTCAATCTAATGCCGAGATTTTTTCGAGTTCTTATGAGAGTTCTTATGCGACCTTTACAAAATTTAAAAAAATCATAAATCCCTTGATACTGGTCATAGAAAAGTAAATAACTGGGACTTAAAATTCTGAGAACATTGACTTAAACTCTTGCTTACACCACTATTCGACATTTGCCGCGGGTTTTTAATTTAAAATGTTATAATCTGAAAATGTAATACTTCATAAAACTTAATACTAGAATATAAAAAAAGGTGTCTTAGAACTCTGACAGTAAAAGTAATTCTGAAAGTAATAAGAATTCTGAAAGGGTATTGATGGATTTAGCACAAACTTGTAATTATTAAACCATTTATCGAGTAGATTTATTGCCTCAGTATAATATCTTTACTTTGCAGTTCAATCTTTGTCATAAAAGTAATAATAGTAACATAATCTCAATGAGTTTCTCATTTGTTTCACGTGCCCAGGTGCAATTCAAGCCACTTCAGCAACTCTACTATGATACGGTTAATCACCTCTTTTAATAACAGGTTTAATGACCTTGACATTTTTTCTCTGGACAGGAAGCCTTTTCTTCACGCAGTCGAAGAAAAGCTCAGGAACGATAATTAATTTAAATTTACTTATTACTTTATTATATACAATGTATTTATGTGTGTATGTATGTCTATATGTATATATATATATATATATATATGTCAATAGTATGCGTATGTATGGCCATTTATGAACGTATATTACACATAGTGTTATAACAATCCCTCCATTCCATTTCCATTCCCCTATTGTACTTATACATTTATATTTAGAAATGCTTCTTTTTCCTTTTTTCCTAAAAAAAAGGTTATAAATTTATTATCTTTTAAATAGGTACTTTATATTATTTCATAATTTAAAATGTATTAATGGCTATATTAATGTTAATTTATAAAATGTTTTTTTTTATATAAAGTATATGCTGTAAACATTTAGCTAATAAAATAAATAAATAATAAGAAAAATAGCTAAAACGAATAGTCAGTTACTTGTATTAGTTAGAACTTGATTTACGGTGTATTTATAAGTGCTTATGGACTTACTAAAACATCGTTTGTGTCACCCCAAGACTTTTCCGGCATATAGCCAAGGGCTTCTGAATATTAATATCATAAATAAAATCTATGAGCGTACTCTCTTGCCTGGCGGACGAATCCGTTTGGGTTCCGTTACACAACCGCCTCGGGCGGCGCGGTTTGTTTATCGGTTAGCCTCGGGTGGCTCGGCGTTAATATTTGATTAAATTGTATGGCAATGTTGCTCCTAACTATGCAGAGCCTATTCTAAGGAGAACAATAAAACAAATGATTATAAAATGCTTAAGTTCCAACATCGAAAAAAAAAACTGAATCATGTTAAGTTAAAATGAAATTTACCATACACCAAAATAATTTTACAACTATAAACCAGTAATAATAATTTATAGTAACAAATAGTAATATATAATAGTAATATTAATAATAATGTATAGTAATAACTAATAATATATAATAATTATTAAAAATACGTATATATAAAGTATTTAAATAGAGTAAATATAAATATGTGCATATCAAAAAGATAGATATATAAATCGGTATTATAAAGCTCTCAGCAGAAAGTAAGTACTCCATTTCTCTATACATTCATTTTTGCAGACAATTGATGGAAACAACTGAATTTGAATTTAAATTACTGGATAAATTAGTGATTAAATTGAATTAATAAGGAATAATTAACTAAAACAGAATAAAAACAACTGAATTTGAATATAATTCACTAAATAAATTGTTGATTAAATTAAATGAATATAGAAAAAACTATCTTTGAAAAAGCAATAACAAGGCTTCGTATTAAAGATATTACATTTATGCATTCAGATATCGCCGTTATTTATTATATATGTTAACATAGATGTTAGCAGTCGCCAATGTAAAAAAATGGTACCTAATTAATCAGGTATAAGAAGTAGGTAATTATATATTTTTCAGTAGCAGATATTAACAAAACTAAACGACTGCTAAAAGTGATAAAATAACAATCAAATAATTGGGTTTACTTTTTTATTCGAAATTATACAAATGCCTGTATAGATAACTTCATACTAAACAATGCGATAAATTGATTGGTCACACTAATAGCCCATAAGCATAGCCCATAGCACACTAATAATGTATTTTTTGTATCACAAAATTAGAAGTGTAAGACTAGAAAAATAAGAGTTTGTCTCGCCAACAAACTGTATACCAGTTTGGCGAGAATGGCCCGTATTCCGTTTCTCGCGGGCTTAAACTAAGCTGGTGCTAAAAATTAAGAACTTAAGCACCTTCGTTATTTTGTTGGTATTCTGTTTCATCAAAATTAAGAACCGGTCTTAACCCGCTGAGCACGTAACATCCATTTGGGGACATGAATGGCGGCCGCCGAAATTCTGAAACGTCCACTACTGGATATAGCGCTCGGCTCTTACGAAAATGTCGTTTAAATTTCGAAATGCGATTGTATATTCTATCGAATGATGCCATAATATAGCCAAATATGTCTCACTGTGAAATTGCTCGATTGCCGCATGCGATCATAGTTTTATGAATAACTACGTCCCTTACAAAAACATCGATGACATCATTTCTGACCGACGTGTGACCGACGAACTGCGACGCGAGCCGGCTACACTAAAAAGTGATTTTTTGTGCGATTTTGTGTGATTTGGTGATTAAAAGTGAGTGATTTCCTTTCTAAAACTCTTAATCAACGAGCATTACTTATTGTGCGTAGCCCATTTCCTTTTCTTCATTTGTTTTCGAGTGAAAAACTTTGTGCGGCCAGGCGCCTTGTTTATCAAAATGGCTGGTAATTTTCGTCACACTTTTGAAACGACGAAATATCACTTGATATGACGTAATATTTGTTTATTTCGCTAATTAAATAGTTATTACTTCATTTACATCAAAAATAATCATAGGATTAAACGTATTTTGTGAATACAAAGTGTTTGAAACTGTCACCAGTTTTTTTGAGTTTGTAATTTGGCGGCAAAAAGCGATATTTCTCAATGTGTATAGTGAAACATAGTATTTCTATCGATAATGAACTAAAAAAAAAAGCCGACGAAAAATTTTTTTTCGATATTTTATTTTTGAAGAAATTTGTATATTTGAATATTGGATTTTATAGTGAAACTAAAATAACATAAAACTTATCATGCATAAATAAATAAAAAATGCAGCAGTAACATAAAAGTTTTTTCAAAATTTGGGCTTATTTACTGAGAAAAAATTGGACTGTTTCGTCCTAAAGCTTCTGTATGCTCACCTGACCAGTCAAAACGATCTAATATCTTTATAACTCCCTGAAGTGACGGGCTCGCCTGTAGCTGCGCCCATGGTTGACTCACGGGCGAGGAACTCCTCAACGGTCAAAAGCACAGACGCATTGGGATGACTATTTTGACTTTTTTCTTAAAAAATGTGTTTTTGTTTTTTTAGATGTCAAGAAGATTCAATCTAAGCCCTGATCGGACCCCTCCTCGTGCCTTCATGGAGCTCCTGGAGGGGTCCGTGTCCGAATATTCGGACGAGGAAGCGGGTCCGGTATTTTGTTACGAGGACGGTGACGATGAATTGGACGACGATTACGCATACGTCCCCTGCGATGTTGATATCGAGGAACGTCTCGATGCCACATCGCAGGCGATAGATCTGCCAATCGATCGGCAAGCCGTTGAAATCGAGGGCCATCTCGATCTCAACGACTTGCCGATAGATTGGCAGAGCCCAGGTGGTACTCTCCGACAATTGTAAGTATATATGTCAGTCTCTAGTCAGACTGTCAGACAGTATCAGTCAATTTATTTATTGTGTTTTTATCTTTCGATAGTCACTCGTCACCGTCCTCGGCGGACCCGCAACCGTCCACAAGTGCCGGCGCGTCGGCTGAGCCGCAACCATCGACCAGTGCCGGCGCGTCGGCTGCCGAGCCTCAGCCGCCGTCGCCGTTCAAGAGGCCGACGATTCGCCGCCCGCCGCCCAGGACTGAACAGCGCTCGCCGCCCGGCACGGCCTACTACTGGCCGGACCATTTCCTCTCTCCAAGCTACAGAGAGGTAAGAAATACAAATATTTATTTATTTTCCAATATTATTATCCAATATCAATATTATATCAATATTTTCCAATATCAATATTATATCATAGTGGAACTTATAACAGCCGTAAGAGGCCAACGCCTTAACCGCGAGATAGCCAGAAGTGTAACCCAACGGGCTTACACTCACGCCCTTACTTCCAATTGCGACCAGATTCGAGAGTTCGAGGTCGCTTGCGCGGTCCTCTCCCTTACGAAGCGGTGAGACGGTGTAAACCGAATCTATCGCGGACCACGGCATCCTTTGCCAGGCTGTTTACCCAGGATCGGGTTGCCGATGGTCGTTTCAAGAGCAGTCGCCGTAAGGTCCGCAACCACCCCCGCTCTATAGGAAACAGTACTGCTTCCAGACTCCCGACGAAATCTCGTACTTCTATTTTATTTGAAATGTTGGATTTTTTACATGCCAACTCGCGTAGCTCTCTCGATTCTCATTTTTAGCACTGGATTTTCAATTATTTGTTCGTTTTAGTGTCTTTGTAAAAAGCGCCTCAATGACGAGTGCGATAAAGCGTTTCTGTGATGTACGATCTGCACACTTTATACGAATTTAAATGAACTGGGCACTAAGATGCTTCACAGCATCTCAGTGCCCTTATTTTAAACTGTTTTATCCTCACATCTGAGCCCCAAGATATACTTTTCTTTCCCAAACTTTCGCAGCTTTAGTGCGTGCAACTAAAATTTCTTAATGGATGCCGGAAGCAACACGTCCATCCCTTTTATAACACCCTTATCGATGTGACCTTTTTTTGATAATTTAACCCACAACTATTGACTAATCAATCATAAAACGATCTGATTTATCTATTTTTTCGTTAAATAACGCTCTGCCACATTGCTAACAAGCGAATTTCTTAACGATAATTCGTGCTTCTACTTCTACATATGATTTTAAGTATTTATTTTACGTATTATGAGAAATTGATGTTTCATATTCGGCGGGAAATCTTCATACTTTGACTTAATCTTGCCGCCTTTCTTTCGCGTCGTTTCCGCTTTCGCATTTGAAAGCGAAATAATATAACTATTTTATTTCAATTTTATTTATTGATAGTATTTTTATCTAGTAATTCCTCTATTTTAATTAAGTGTTTCTAAATTTCCTCATTTTAACTATTAAATTTTATTTTGACTGGCAATTATTTGGTGAAAAATTCTTTTAATTTCATTAATTCGGCTTTCTTCCATCGATGTCGATTATGTTTTCCAATTTCTCTTAATAATAAATCAAATGTTCTTCAAATGACTTTATCAATATTGCTATTAATTCTCCCATAATTCCTACTATTTAATGAACCCCTTTTTATATTTCTTTGAAAAACCAATCGGTCGACTTTTTAAGACCATAAACATGCTTCTATTGTCTATTTGTCAATTATTGATATTTACGTCGATTTTTCGTAAAAATCTCAAAATATGCTAATTTCTTGCCAAATACTCCTGATTGTCTATTTTTAAACCCCTAATGATGTCCTTAACTCTCAAAAACCACTCAAAACCCCTTTATTTATGTGACGCTGGCACTGCACTCTATAGTTTAGCAACTGACATTCTTCATCTGTCAAGTTTAGTTCCTAATTAAATCGCTAGATGTCACTATGATCTTTTTAAAGTACAATTTAATTTTAAAAATTCGATTAATCTATTTCCGGTTAGCTTAGAGCTGCTAAGCGATCATGTGATGATTTTCAGATCATTACACCCGTTCTAAGTTTCACCACGACAGGGCTGCTGCACCCAGGGTTGGCTTCCAACGAGGGGACTCCTCAATGTTCGACAGCACAGAAACGAAATTTTGTATACGCAATTAATTACGATAGCCCGTTCCACTATAACATGGCTCCTGCACCCAGGATTGGCTAGGGACAGAGCATTTTAATAAAAGCTTATTTTTAAAAATGTGTTTTTACTATTAACTTATTTGTTATACGTTTTAAAAAAAACGGTTTTACCAGTGTCCGTCGAACAGTTGTTCTTTAAGTTAGGTTAATATGCATAGTAAAATTTATTAAATATGCAAAGTCTATCAAATAAACGATTTTAAAATTAAAATAAATAAAAACTCATTAGAAAAAATATTTTGGTTGAACCCCGTTCAATCTAAAATCCCCCATAAACACCCACAGCCAAAAATCCTCCATTCCATCTCATCCCACGAAACTAAATCTCCATGTAAATGCGAGCGCCTTAAAGACGGCGAGAAATTGTTAGGATCTTTCTACCAATTTATCATCCCATTGTTTGCCTCGCTTTGTCACGTAAGCGGAAGTTTTAAGGCGGCTGGCTGACGAGTCGCGGATCTGCCCTTACAAATAGAGGCCATCTAGTGACACTTTTTATTCGATAAAATATGAAGGAGAGGGGCCAATACTGAGTTTATCTTTTCTACTGAGATAGCGCTACGCAGAGTTACTCGCGTAGAAACCCAATGAACAATTTTATATCTACATATGTCTGATCATAATGACAGTGACAAATGTTGATTGTTTAACAATTATATTTATTAATTTATTTATTTATTTATAACGTACAAGAACAAAAAAATACAAGGACATGCATACTGTTGTACATGAGGAATAATTAAGAACAAAAATTATTGTAGCGAAAAACATAGCTCTATGCATATAAATATGCTAGCATATCCGAATGAGGCGAAATCGCACAACCAACTAGACCTAGAAGGTCTGTCTCTGGCTGTGCTGTGTTATACCAACTGTATTTTTGTAACTCGCGAACTTTATTACTTTATTAATAATATATGTGGTTTAATTTGTTCAAAATATTATCTATGAATGATGTTAGCAATTATTATTCTTTTAGTATTATTATTATTGTTAGTTAAAAAAAATATGTGTTGTAAATATATAGTGTTATTATTTAAAAACTCTACTAAATATCGAATCTCTAATCTCTAGTAATAAATGTTTAATTTCAGCTTACGCTTGTGAGTGGTTGATTTTCCGATCCATCGGTAGTCGGTAAGTTCAAAGGCGCGGCGCGGCTCGGCGAAAGGGCGCCCGTCCCAACGGCGGCCCTGGGCACGTGCGTCGGTCTCACTCATTCATCCCCCATTCATTCACCATTCATTTCGTTTATGGCCTTGCGTATCTGCGGGTACATGGTGGAGTGGTCGAACGCAAGATATTCCGCATCTGACCGACATACGCAGCACGCGCTGCGGCGCCGCGCCGTGGGAACGCCCGGCTCCAGCCGCACCAACCCTCAAATGAGCATGGCAACGTATGGCGCGACCTGGCAGCTAACATGCCGTGGGACCCGACCATTAAATAAGTCTCAAATTGCACATTTAGGCACAGACGAAGCCTAGTTAGTTAGATGTGTGACTTGCCTCGGGTTGCATGGGATTGGGATGAATCAATTTGTCTCTTTATTTAATTAGAAAGTCATTATTTTTTCATTGTGTAATTTAAGATATTACATGTAAAATGAAATAAATAAAATTTAAAAAATAAACAAAACAAAATAAAAACTTTTGCTTTCCTGGCAGAGGGGAAGTATTGTGATGGCACTCGTTGTGTCGGTGTCTATGACTGTGTATATATATATTCCTCCGCGATAGCCCCTAAACGCTTCATCCGATTGAGCTGAAGTTTGGCGCGCTGGCATCATTTGGTCATGGCAAGAGTTCAAAAGATTGTGGTTGAAATCGATCTCGAAATATTGAACTTAAAAGACTTGAAATTCGATATATAGATGCCTTGTTGGACCGAAATCACATTGTGAAATTTCGGTTGGAATATATAATGTTCAAGCGACACAAATAGTTTTTAAACTCCGCCGTTTTTGAGAAAATACTAGATCAGATTGGAAAAAGAACCATTTTAAAACCACGGA
This sequence comes from Micropterix aruncella, assembly GCA_944548615.1. Taxonomy (NCBI): domain Eukaryota; kingdom Metazoa; phylum Arthropoda; class Insecta; order Lepidoptera; family Micropterigidae; genus Micropterix; species Micropterix aruncella. The sequence continues at coordinate 36,144,750 of OX155955.1, read as the reverse complement.
AAATAATACAAATATAGAACAAAAATACTACTAATATACTGAGCAAATCTAAGATTATCTAAGATTTTACTAAAAAACTAGGAAAATCTTAGATATTCGCGATTTTAATCGAATACATTCATTAACCGGAGGGGGGAAAGGGATTGGCGCGCGGAGGAGAATAGTTGGTGATTAGCTGGGGGGGGGGGATTTCGCGGGACTACTTGCCAGCAAAAAAACAACCGATTTTTTTTGTACCGTAGGCCACACACACTGTTACCGTTATAAGTTTCTCGGATATTAGATATCATATAATATATAATATATTATATGATATCTAATATCCGAGAAACTTATAACGGTAACAGTGTGTGTGGCCTACGGTACAAAAAAAATCGGTTGTTTTTTTGCTGGCAAGTAGTCCCGCGAAATCCCCCCCCCCCAGCTAATCACCAACTATTCTCCTCCGCGCGCCAATCCCTTTCCCCCCTCCGGTTAATGAATGTATTCGATTAAAATCGCGAATATCTAAGATTTTCCTAGTTTTTTAGTAAAATCTTAGATAATCTTAGATTTGCTCAGTATATTAGTAGTATTTTTGTTCTATATTTGTATTATTTTCCGTGGTTTTAAAATGGTTCTTTTTCCAATCTGATCTAGTATTTTCTCAAAAACGGCGGAGTTTAAAAACTATTTGTGTCGCTTGAACATTATATATTCCAACCGAAATTTCACAATGTGATTTCGGTCCAACAAGGCATCTATATATCGAATTTCAAGTCTTTTAAGTTCAATATTTCGAGATCGATTTCAACCACAATCTTTTGAACTCTTGCCATGACCAAATGATGCCAGCGCGCCAAACTTCAGCTCAATCGGATGAAGCGTTTAGGGGCTATCGCGGAGGAATATATATATACACAGTCATAGACACCGACACAACGAGTGCCATCACAATACTTCCCCTCTGCCAGGAAAGCAAAAGTTTTTATTTTGTTTTGTTTATTTTTTAAATTTTATTTATTTCATTTTACATGTAATATCTTAAATTACACAATGAAAAAATAATGACTTTCTAATTAAATAAAGAGACAAATTGATTCATCCCAATCCCATGCAACCCGAGGCAAGTCACACATCTAACTAAGTAGGCTTCGTCTGTGCCTAAATGTGCAATTTGAGACTTATTTAATGGTCGGGTCCCACGGCATGTTAGCTGCCAGGTCGCGCCATACGTTGCCATGCTCATTTGAGGGTTGGTGCGGCTGGAGCCGGGCGTTCCCACGGCGCGGCGCCGCAGCGCGTGCTGCGTATGTCGGTCAGATGCGGAATATCTTGCGTTCGACCACTCCACCATGTACCCGCAGATACGCAAGGCCATAAACGAAATGAATGGTGAATGAATGGGGGATGAATGAGTGAGACCGACGCACGTGCCCAGGGCCGCCGTTGGGACGGGCGCCCTTTCGCCGAGCCGCGCCGCGCCTTTGAACTTACCGACTACCGATGGATCGGAAAATCAACCACTCACAAGCGTAAGCTGAAATTAAACATTTATTACTAGAGATTAGAGATTCGATATTTAGTAGAGTTTTTAAATAATAACACTATATATTTACAACACATATTTTTTTTAACTAACAATAATAATAATACTAAAAGAATAATAATTGCTAACATCATTCATAGATAATATTTTGAACAAATTAAACCACATATATTATTAATAAAGTAATAAAGTTCGCGAGTTACAAAAATACAGTTGGTATAACACAGCACAGCCAGAGACAGACCTTCTAGGTCTAGTTGGTTGTGCGATTTCGCCTCATTCGGATATGCTAGCATATTTATATGCATAGAGCTATGTTTTTCGCTACAATAATTTTTGTTCTTAATTATTCCTCATGTACAACAGTATGCATGTCCTTGTATTTTTTTGTTCTTGTACGTTATAAATAAATAAATAAATTAATAAATATAATTGTTAAACAATCAACATTTGTCACTGTCATTATGATCAGACATATGTAGATATAAAATTGTTCATTGGGTTTCTACGCGAGTAACTCTGCGTAGCGCTATCTCAGTAGAAAAGATAAACTCAGTATTGGCCCCTCTCCTTCATATTTTATCGAATAAAAAGTGTCACTAGATGGCCTCTATTTGTAAGGGCAGATCCGCGACTCGTCAGCCAGCCGCCTTAAAACTTCCGCTTACGTGACAAAGCGAGGCAAACAATGGGATGATAAATTGGTAGAAAGATCCTAACAATTTCTCGCCGTCTTTAAGGCGCTCGCATTTACATGGAGATTTAGTTTCGTGGGATGAGATGGAATGGAGGATTTTTGGCTGTGGGTGTTTATGGGGGATTTTAGATTGAACGGGGTTCAACCAAAATATTTTTTCTAATGAGTTTTTATTTATTTTAATTTTAAAATCGTTTATTTGATAGACTTTGCATATTTAATAAATTTTACTATGCATATTAACCTAACTTAAAGAACAACTGTTCGACGGACACTGGTAAAACCGTTTTTTTTAAAACGTATAACAAATAAGTTAATAGTAAAAACACATTTTTAAAAATAAGCTTTTATTAAAATGCTCTGTCCCTAGCCAATCCTGGGTGCAGGAGCCATGTTATAGTGGAACGGGCTATCGTAATTAATTGCGTATACAAAATTTCGTTTCTGTGCTGTCGAACATTGAGGAGTCCCCTCGTTGGAAGCCAACCCTGGGTGCAGCAGCCCTGTCGTGGTGAAACTTAGAACGGGTGTAATGATCTGAAAATCATCACATGATCGCTTAGCAGCTCTAAGCTAACCGGAAATAGATTAATCGAATTTTTAAAATTAAATTGTACTTTAAAAAGATCATAGTGACATCTAGCGATTTAATTAGGAACTAAACTTGACAGATGAAGAATGTCAGTTGCTAAACTATAGAGTGCAGTGCCAGCGTCACATAAATAAAGGGGTTTTGAGTGGTTTTTGAGAGTTAAGGACATCATTAGGGGTTTAAAAATAGACAATCAGGAGTATTTGGCAAGAAATTAGCATATTTTGAGATTTTTACGAAAAATCGACGTAAATATCAATAATTGACAAATAGACAATAGAAGCATGTTTATGGTCTTAAAAAGTCGACCGATTGGTTTTTCAAAGAAATATAAAAGGGGTTCATTAAATAGTAGGAATTATGGGAGAATTAATAGCAATATTGATAAAGTCATTTGAAGAACATTTGATTTATTATTAAGAGAAATTGGAAAACATAATCGACATCGATGGAAGAAAGCCGAATTAATGAAATTAAAAGAATTTTTCACCAAATAATTGCCAGTCAAAATAAAATTTAATAGTTAAAATGAGGAAATTTAGAAACACTTAATTAAAATAGAGGAATTACTAGATAAAAATACTATCAATAAATAAAATTGAAATAAAATAGTTATATTATTTCGCTTTCAAATGCGAAAGCGGAAACGACGCGAAAGAAAGGCGGCAAGATTAAGTCAAAGTATGAAGATTTCCCGCCGAATATGAAACATCAATTTCTCATAATACGTAAAATAAATACTTAAAATCATATGTAGAAGTAGAAGCACGAATTATCGTTAAGAAATTCGCTTGTTAGCAATGTGGCAGAGCGTTATTTAACGAAAAAATAGATAAATCAGATCGTTTTATGATTGATTAGTCAATAGTTGTGGGTTAAATTATCAAAAAAAGGTCACATCGATAAGGGTGTTATAAAAGGGATGGACGTGTTGCTTCCGGCATCCATTAAGAAATTTTAGTTGCACGCACTAAAGCTGCGAAAGTTTGGGAAAGAAAAGTATATCTTGGGGCTCAGATGTGAGGATAAAACAGTTTAAAATAAGGGCACTGAGATGCTGTGAAGCATCTTAGTGCCCAGTTCATTTAAATTCGTATAAAGTGTGCAGATCGTACATCACAGAAACGCTTTATCGCACTCGTCATTGAGGCGCTTTTTACAAAGACACTAAAACGAACAAATAATTGAAAATCCAGTGCTAAAAATGAGAATCGAGAGAGCTACGCGAGTTGGCATGTAAAAAATCCAACATTTCAAATAAAATAGAAGTACGAGATTTCGTCGGGTTGCAATACGGAAATTATATCAAAGATGGCGACGAGGCAAAGTCAGATTAATATATCACAACATTGCGAGCGTTCTTCGGAGGTGCATAACATAGCGGTGAAATACAATTAACATTGACGAGAACGCAGTAACGGCTTGGAATTGCAGTACGATAGCGAAGAGGTTGGGGTTTCTAAAAAGGCATTCGTCGTGGTATGGCAGATTTCTAGGAATGCAACAACACATCGAAGATTGACATTTAGTTATAAGTGCATAATTGTGCAATGCAGCTGTAAATACGGGAAGTATAGCCGAGAGTCATTGTCGGCAAAGATGTACTAAAAATATGTAAGTTTATTTTGCCGAAGCTGGCGTTATTTAATTATTTGGGCCGAAGCTAGCAACCAATATTGTCATTGTTGTATATTTTTTTTGGGGTTATAAATATTAGAGTTTGTGGGGTTTGTTGAGAATTATTAGAAATGATAAGTAGTAGTAACGTAAAAGCGTGATTTCTACATATTTGCACGTTAACTAAAAATGAGTCATTTAACATCGATTGACAGGAAGAGTCGTTGATAATTCTACGAGGTAAACCTCTAGTCAGACTCTCATTTAATTTGGAAGAGAGTTAGCCTTTCTAACTCCATTGATTCAGACACCAGCCATTATATAAATGTGCTCTTAATTTGGAAACTAGTTAAGGAAACATTCGAATTATACTGAATGTTAGATTAAATTTAAAGATAAGGAAAATTGTAGATTATATTGTATTAAGGTTTTTTGTTTTGACTGATCGATGGGGTTCCACGGATAACGGGGAGGGAATAGTATTAATAGAAATAATAGAACGAAAACCATATGGACAACCAGTGGACTGGAAGGTAACCAGGTCGTAGTTTATATCGGGCATTAGCGACTGCGGTCATTTAAATTCATTATATCACTGGAACGCCATCGACTAGTTGACAGTATGTTAGTTATAAGTAATTTTATTGTTGTATGTAACATTACGATTCATGTTTCAATATAAATTGACATTGAACATATTTAAGTAAATAAGGCACTAGAACCCAATTATCGAATTTTGGTGCATCGTATTAAACACATGCCATTTGTATTAATATTAGTATTTATTACCAATCGATTGAAAATATTATGGCATCCAATTATTAGGGCACCCAACTGGTGGGGCCTAAGGTTAAGAAAAAATCAACGCTACATATGCCGTCCCAACGTGTGGGGCCTTGATAGATTCTAAATAAAATAAATAGTAAATTATTTCGATCGATCGTAATTTGGGCATTTAATAAATAAAAAATATAGAAACATGAATCGTGTGATATAACTGTATATTTAGCATTGCGAATTGTTGATATATTGTATATGTGTGTTGTTTCTGGAAATCTGCCTATATACATAATTTAATGTTATTGTACATTATGTACACATATTGACTACAATCGTCGTAATTGAATCGGTGATTAAAATAGTACCTCGGGAATAAGAATAGTTTAAAAATAAAATAAACAAATTTGATTGGAAATAGATTTTATTAAGAATTAGGCTGGAATTAAAATAAATTAAAATAATTGTAATCAGGACGCCGCGGATAATAACCTTTGGCACGATAGCAATCGTCAACCTTTTGCTTTGAATAAAATATAATAAATTAAATTCGTTTAATTAAAAATAAAATAAATCGAATTAGTTTTGAATCAAAATAAAAATAAATAAAATAAATTAATTAAATTTATTTAAATTAAAATAAAATAAATTAAATACGACAAATAAATTAAGAATAGACATAGACATCATAATGTCTCAAACAGCTTCGTCATCAAAAAAAAGAAGGCTGGAGAGAGATATATCTCAGGGACGTGTGGAACCATTATTCGGAATTAGGCAGAAAGAAGATTTTTATAACACTGTGTCTCAATGGAACCTGGATGTAGACCAGAAAAAATACGAATAGAGAACTCGATGGCTGGGAGGGGGTCGTCGGTTCGCATTTTTAATAATACCCTAAATAGTAATGATATGGATCAGAGACCTTATATTTATGTAAGGTTAAATAATTTTAAATTAAAAGCATTAATAGATACAGGATCTTCTGTTAATATAATAGGGAGAAAATATATAACATTATTTCAGGGTTGTGCGTTTGATAACAAATGCAATAATATACAATTGATGTCGGCGGAGGGTACGATACAGAATATTATAGGAGAATTGAATATAGATATCAAATATGAGGACGTTTGCCGACGTTTAAAATACATACTTAGTAAATACATACTTGAAATACTTACTTATATATAAAATCGGAAGGTAAAGCCATAGGGCGATGCCACATAAAAGATATGGTAAAAATTAGTAAGGGGTGATTAAAGAACCTTACGATTCTATCGGTTGAGTGATTAGTTGTAGAAGCTCAATAAATTATGGGGAGTATAAAAAAAAAACTCACGGTTTTGTTGATGGTATGTTTTGTGGTTGTCATAGCATTATAATATTATTATATTGGCTGTCATGGCGGTTATTATTATTTTATTGAGAGAATAACCGGCAGATTATTTTGAATATCAGAGTTATTGATTGTAGCGGGGTGTGTGTTCTTGTGTATGTATTGTATTATTATACTAAGATAATAAATTATTTTAACACGATATATCAAACATTGGATTTCATCATTTTTCAAGTTATAAATTACATTACAGATAATATCATTTTCCTGTTCCTTACTAGTAATAGATATTATCCTATCCATTATCCTATCACCATTCCTATCCTACCATCCTATCCATCATCCTATCACCATTCCTATCCTACCATTCTATCATACACTACCTATCCTATCACATTCCTTATTTCTATTCCATTACCAAAGTCTTAATAGCAACAAATCATTAATGCCATACACCAAAAGCAGTATACAATAAATCAGAAATATTTTAATTACAATACATATTAGCTTACACATTTAGTTGAGCAGTATAGTTTAATTTTTTCACATTAGAATCACACATTATTTTGCGTATATATATAGCATACAGTTACATTTTACTAAACATATTATCCATTTGATACGTATATGTATGGAAGAATGCACCTCGTGAAATCGTTGGGTTGTAAAATATTGTTAATAAGCTGACAGTTTTTTTTCATTTGGGTATCTAGGGGAGTGATATTGTTTTGCAAAATTGGGAAAAGAGTTATAACAAGGAGAGCGTTGTGTTGTTTGAATCTCTTCGTTTTAAGCAACAAGTATTCCTTTCCTATCCTATCCTATCTTATCCTAAATCCTATCCTAATCACCTACAACTTGTTGTCCAATCATTCCTACCTAAAGCGAAGAAATACAAGCGAACACGATTAGGAATCTCATTAGTGTAATAAGTTTTTTTGTTTGTAAGAACTAAATGGCAAAGCAGTATCGGGATACGATTATTATATTAGAGAGAAGATTCCAAAGTATTATTAGTAAAGTCGATGGATTATTGTTATTGATAAAGTTGGTTGATCGTTATATTATTGAGACTGTATAGGGCCAGATTAAAATCATTATTATAATTATTATAAAATATAATATATTTTTGGAATTGAGTTATAGTGCTATATAGGAAGCGACTATAAGATGAATGAAGAGTCATATTAATATTGTTATTGGTATAGAATATTTGGTGGTATTGTCGACGTCTCGCTATTTAGAGCGGGATGAAGAATTTAGAATCGAAAAATAGCGCTAATTTTAGAGCGACTATAATATTATGGGAATTTTATCTGAAGTGGGCGGTCTTCGGAGTTGGAGCCACTGCTCGGGTCCATGTTTTGTTGTATTTGGTAACTTGCGAGGGAGTATATATCGAGGTCTCGGCAAGGTTGAGGTCGCACCTCAACGCGTGCCCCTGATCAGGTCTACGCTTTTGGACGAGTTGACACCCAGAGTCGGATATGGTCTAGATTCGACAGGGAGGAGCTCAGATACCCAATGGGATTATTATTATTAAGGTGGCATTATGGTTACATGCACCAAGGGGGTTATTATGGAGTTGCGAAATTAGAATAGGCCGGATATTGATTTAGTTTATGTTATGAAGGAGATAAATAGTAGCGATCCAGGAGGGTGAGAGTAGAAGGACGATAAATACATTTGTTAATTAGTAAACCAACATAAGTTGTGATGAAGGAGGGGATTGATTTGGTATGAAAGATAGGATAAAAGGAACCATGTGAAAGGAAGAAGTAAGTAAGGGGTGAAAGGATAAATTCAGTTTCCAAATTCTGAAATAACGAATGAGAGTTAGAAACCATTTACAGTGTACGTTAAAATCACAAACAATAGACTAGTGAAGAACCTATTAACAATCGTCAGGTTATCTAACTTGAGATTGTGTCTAAGTAAATAGCAGAAAGACAAGCCCAGCGTGAAATAGCATACTATATTAAATAAAAACTTACTATGCGACTGGTTGGGACAATGTCACGATTTTAAAAGAATCTAGAACATTAAGGGACGACCAGAGCCTGTTCAAGTGCATTGTTCTGACTTAGGCATATTCAAACTATATTTTTTTGAAGAGTAGACAGTTAAAATGTTCACCATCGAGGACTCGGGAGAAATCCTAATTGAGCGGAGTGGGTGAACGGAGAATAAATAAACGGAATCAATTTAAATTTTGCAACGGAGAGAAATATTATAATTATTATATTGACGTATTGAGATTATTTATAGATTGGTCGATAGAACAGAATAAGTAGGTGGAGACATGGTCGAGGACTCGGGTTTATTTCCTAATTGAGCGGACGCATGTTGAAGCGAAAGAGAGGAGGAAAAGTGGAATATATTATATAAATTTTAAAATTTGCAACAGGAGTGTTTGGAATCTTCATCATTATTATTATTATAGGTATCATATTATTGAGGTGAGATATAGAGGAGAAAGTGAGAAATTATATTAAAAGTATTATCATTAAAAGATCTGGGTTAGGAGATTGGTATTATATGGAAACAAGATAGAAATTATAGACTTGAAGAGGGAAGGCAAGCCACAAAACATATCGTAAGGGTACGAGAATTAAAAGTAAAATATTATCATAACATTATAGTACAAAACATATCGTAAAGGCACGTGAATTAAACGTAAAATATTATAATTAACATATAGCACAAAACATATCGTAAGGGTACGAGAATTAAAAGTAAAATATTATCATAACATTATAGTACAAAACATATCGTAAAGGCACGTGAATTAAACGTAAAATATTATAATTAACATATAGCACAAAACATATCGTAAGGGTACGAGAATTAAAAGTAAAATATTATCATTGACATTATAGTTCAAAACATATAGTAAGGGTACGTGAATTAAAAGTAAAATATTATCATAACATTATAGTACAAAACATATCGTAAAGGTACGTGAATTAAACGTAAAATATTATAATTAACATATAGCACAAAACATATCGTAAGGGTACGTGAATTAAAAGTAAAATATTATCATAACATTATAGTACAAAACATATCGTAAAGGTACGTGAATTAAACGTAAAATATTATAATTAACATATAGCACAAAACATATCGTAAAGGTACGTGAATTAAACATAAACTATTATCATTGACATTATAGTACAAACATATCGTAGGACTTACATAGTTATTTCTATAAAATTATTAACATTAATATTATATTACAAACATCATGAATAAGCGGTTGGAGATTGAACAGATAACAAGAAAGATATGTGATATGATTGCTTGAGGGCAAGCTGAGATTTTGGGAGGGGGTATTGTAATGATCTGAAAATCATCACATGATCGCTTAGCAGCTCTAAGCTAACCGGAAATAGATTAATCGAATTTTTAAAATTAAATTGTACTTTAAAAAGATCATAGTGACATCTAGCGATTTAATTAGGAACTAAACTTGACAGATGAAGAATGTCAGTTGCTAAACTATAGAGTACAGTGCCAGCGTCACATAAATAAAGGGGTTTTGAGTGGTTTTTGAGAGTTAAGGACATCATTAGGGGTTTAAAAATAGACAATCAGGAGTATTTGGCAAGAAATTAGCATATTTTGAGATTTTTACGAAAAATCGACGTAAATATCAATAATTGACAAATAGACAATAGAAGCATGTTTATGGTCTTAAAAAGTCGACCGATTGGTTTTTCAAAGAAATATAAAAAGGGGTTCATTAAATAGTAGGAATTATGGGAGAATTAATAGCAATATTGATAAAGTCATTTGAAGAACATTTGATTTATTATTAAGAGAAATTGGAAAACATAATCGACATCGATGGAAGAAAGCCGAATTAATGAAATTAAAAGAATTTTTCACCAAATAATTGCCAGTCAAAATAAAATTTAATAGTTAAAATGAGGAAATTTAGAAACACTTAATTAAAATAGAGGAATTACTAGATAAAAATACTATCAATAAATAAAATTGAAATAAAATAGTTATATTATTTCGCTTTCAAATGCGAAAGCGGAAACGACGCGAAAGAAAGGCGGCAAGATTAAGTCAAAGTATGAAGATTTCCCGCCGAATATGAAACATCAATTTCTCATAATACGTAAAATAAATACTTAAAATCATATGTAGAAGTAGAAGCACGAATTATCGTTAAGAAATTCGCTTGTTAGCAATGTGGCAGAGCGTTATTTAACGAAAAAATAGATAAATCAGATCGTTTTATGATTGATTAGTCAATAGTTGTGGGTTAAATTATCAAAAAAAGGTCACATCGATAAGGGTGTTATAAAAGGGATGGACGTGTTGCTTCCGGCATCCATTAAGAAATTTTAGTTGCACGCACTAAAGCTGCGAAAGTTTGGGAAAGAAAAGTATATCTTGGGGCTCAGATGTGAGGATAAAACAGTTTAAAATAAGGGCACTGAGATGCTGTGAAGCATCTTAGTGCCCAGTTCATTTAAATTCGTATAAAGTGTGCAGATCGTACATCACAGAAACGCTTTATCGCACTCGTCATTGAGGCGCTTTTTACAAAGACACTAAAACGAACAAATAATTGAAAATCCAGTGCTAAAAATGAGAATCGAGAGAGCTACGCGAGTTGGCATGTAAAAAATCCAACATTTCAAATAAAATAGAAGTACGAGATTTCGTCGGGTTGCAATACGGAAATTATATCAAAGATGGCGACGAGGCAAAGTCAGATTAATATATCACAACATTGCGAGCGTTCTTCGGAGGTGCATAACATAGCGGTGAAATACAATTAACATTGACGAGAACGCAGTAACGGCTTGGAATTGCAGTACGATAGCGAAGAGGTTGGGGTTTCTAAAAAGGCATTCGTCGTGGTATGGCAGATTTCTAGGAATGCAACAACACATCGAAGATTGACATTTAGTTATAAGTGCATAATTGTGCAATGCAGCTGTAAATACGGGAAGTATAGCCGAGAGTCATTGTCGGCAAAGATGTACTAAAAATATGTAAGTTTATTTTGCCGAAGCTGGCGTTATTTAATTATTTGGGCCGAAGCTAGCAACCAATATTGTCATTGTTGTATATTTTTTTTGGGGTTATAAATATTAGAGTTTGTGGGGTTTGTTGAGAATTATTAGAAATGATAAGTAGTAGTAACGTAAAAGCGTGATTTCTACATATTTGCACGTTAACTAAAAATGAGTCATTTAACATCGATTGACAGGAAGAGTCGTTGATAATTCTACGAGGTAAACCTCTAGTCAGACTCTCATTTAATTTGGAAGAGAGTTAGCCTTTCTAACTCCATTGATTCAGACACCAGCCATTATATAAATGTGCTCTTAATTTGGAAACTAGTTAAGGAAACATTCGAATTATACTGAATGTTAGATTAAATTTAAAGATAAGGAAAATTGTAGATTATATTGTATTAAGGTTTTTTGTTTTGACTGATCGATGGGGTTCCACGGATAACGGGGAGGGAATAGTATTAATAGAAATAATAGAACGAAAACCATATGGACAACCAGTGGACTGGAAGGTAACCAGGTCGTAGTTTATATCGGGCATTAGCGACTGCGGTCATTTAAATTCATTATATCACTGGAACGCCATCGACTAGTTGACAGTATGTTAGTTATAAGTAATTTTATTGTTGTATGTAACATTACGATTCATGTTTCAATATAAATTGACATTGAACATATTTAAGTAAATAAGGGATTAGAATCTAATTGTCGAATTTCACGGCGGAGATTTAAACTCATGCATTATCATTATTAATATTATTTTATTAACAATCGACTGAACGCAGCCATTGTTGTCATCGACAAATGATCGATCGAAAATAACTCAAGAAGAAATTGTAAATATTTGTGGTGAATTAGGCGCTCATTATAATAAATATAATTCACAATAGTAGTACTTAAACTAAAATAGAGAATTTATAAATTTAATTGTTAATATATGCATTTGGGTTAATATATGGATTATTAATTGGAGAAGATTTGTTTCATTGAGGAAGTAAATACAGAGGGAAATTATTAGACAAGGTGTTGGAAGCCTATCCCACTGGAAGGTAATATTATCACTGTCGCTGATATGGTAGTGAAGTAAGGGGATCAAAAGTATAACTTACAATTGTGGAAATAATATATAAACATCTTCTCTGCAAATGACATATAAATCATAGATAAAGTTACAAATAGTATATTAAGGAAAAGTCCTTTGTGACAAATGACGTCCCAATGTGGTGGGCCAATAGACTTTGAAAGTATCTTAACATAACGAGAAATAGATTATAAAATCATAACTCACAGATGGAAGTGAGAAGTAGTAGAAAAAATCAACGCTACACGGGATATCATAACTGAATGTGTATACGAAATTTAGTTTTATTGCTGTTGACCGTTGAGGAGTCCCCTCACCGTGAGCCAACCCTGGGTGCAGCAGCCATGTCATGGTGAAATTTAGAACGGTCTATCATAATTGAATGCGTATACAAAATTATGTGTGCCTGCTGTTGGCCGTGGAAGAGTAGCCTCGTCGGGAGCCGATTCTGGTTGTAAAATCAGGTCATGCTCACCAGAAAAATTCATTGTCATCGGAACTGAACCAACGTGTGAACATTTCAACTTCATAGGATAAGAGGAAGTGGTTCTAAATCAGCTTGCAAGATTTAACTTAAACAAATATACATACTAACTAACATACTTTACATTATAAGGTAAATAAAAGTTTGTAAAAAGTCTCCTATTAATACCCATGTGAAATTTAATACATAATTGAGGTCGAGTTGAGGTCGAGACTTAAAAAAGGGCTTTAAATAGACATAATTAAAACAATTAGCCTACAAAAAACGATAGAAAAGTAAAGAAAACTACCTGTTTCAGCTGTTTTTTTTTCGGTTCACACGAGGGTGCACTCCAGTTAAGGTGTATTTAGAAGTATAGAATAACGCATAATCATGAAAATATAATGTTTACATATAAATCTTGTCATCTTATCGGTGCAACTTGAATGATAATCTAAGCCATTATAAAATAATCATTAGCATATTCTATTGCTCTGGCCTTGAGAACCATGCACCCATTTATCCTTTTCCGAATAATACGTTTCAAAACGAATGCATCCACAAATGAAGAACTCAAACGCTGCTGTGATCTTTATATAAACCCATTTAAATGATATCGACATTTTTAATCTATACTATCTACACTAATATTATAAAGAGGTAAAGTTTGTGAGGTTGTAGGAAGTAATCTCTCGATCTGCTGAACCGATTTTGAAAATTCTTTTACCAACAGAAAGCCACATTTTTTGTGTTTGTTATAGGGCTGTATGTTAGTCCGAAAAATGAAAAGACTTTTTCGTGGTAGTTGGATTTGCAAAGTAAGTCGAAGAAAAAATGGTCTAATGAAAAGGTTTCTTACGAACGCTGCTTTAACAATGAGAGATATATGATTGAGTTCTAACGAAAAGTTGTAGAGTTTGGTAATGCCTACAAAAAAAATCAGCGACAGCATATGTCTAAATTTTATATTTTAGTCACAAAAAGTGTTCTTATATTAAAAAATAATAATTTAAATCGTTAGGTCAAGTTTATTGGTCATATTATCAACAATTATGAATTCATATCAAAATAAGTATATTTATCGTCTCAAGTGTTTAAAACAAAAGACTTTTCCCTTTTACTGCACATAATTTCCCTTTTACTGCATAAATGGTTAAAGAGATAAGACACTCACAAATGACACTCACAAGAAGACACTCACAAATAACGGTAATATAGTCAAATTGGCATGCAAATACATACATACATATGCAGTAAAAATATAACCCTTCTTTTGGGAGTCAGGAAATAAATCATAGCACTCAGTACTAACTGAACCATACTCATAATTTCATCACAAGTAAAAAGTTTTAATTGTGAGTGGCTCCTTGTGAGTGTCTTGTCAGCGTATTATCTCTTAAACTATGTATGCAGTAAAAGGGAAGTTATATGCAGTAAAAGGGAAAAGTCTTTTGTTTTAAACACTTGAGAAATACTAAGTAAGATCCAGAGAGTAGATACAAACTTTACCTCTTTATAATATTAGTATAGATTACGACACGGTCGCGGTTCCATTCCTATGTCGTATTATCTCTTTAACTATTTATGCAGAAAAAGGAAAAAGCCTGTTGTTTTAAACGCTTGAGACGATAAATTTACTTATTTTGATAAGAATTCATAATTGTTAATAATATGACCAATAAACATGACCTAACGATTTAAATTATTTTTTTAATATAAAATACTACTTTTTGATACTTATATATAAAAGTTAGACATATTCTATCGCTGACTTTTTTGTAGGCATTATCAAGCTCTACAAATTTTCCCTAGAACTTAATCATATATCTCTCATCGTTAAGGCAGCGTTCGTTAGAAACGTTTTCGTTCGACCGTTTTTTCCGACTTACTTTGGAAATCCGACTACCACGAAAAAGTCTTTTTATTTTTCGGATTAATATATAGCCTATGACACTCACAAATAACGTGGCTTTCTATTGGTGAAAGATTTTTCAAAATAGGTTCAGTAGATCCAGAGATTACTTCCTACAACGTCACAAACTTTACCTCTTTATAATATTAGTATAGATTAGTATAGATTTACCGACACGCAAGGAGTTTGCTTGCGGCATTCAGTGATATCTACTCAACAACCAGTGTATGTACCTGCCGAGCGTCGGCCCAGCCTTTTTAATGTGCCCGCGGAGGCTCATTTTACCGTGGATTTGTTAAGTAAATAGTAGTCGGACGTCGCGACGCTGCGACGACGCTCCGTACCCCGCCGCGAAACTCGACCTACCTCGGCCCTTTTGTTTGCGAGCACTGTTTCGACTGAATGTTTATTATGCTCTACGCGAATGCTCGCCTTCATTTATTTTTATCTTCCCGCAAGAGTAAACTCTTCCGCGCAAAAACTGGCTCCGCTTTCATTTGAATCTTTTAACATAGGACGAATGAATAGTTGGCAGAAAAACTTTACGTCTTTCTCAACAATGACTTTATGTATGTATATTCGTTTTTTAACTTTCTCTTGTAAATGAGTTTCATTAATTAATTTTTCTTTTCTGCTGAATTCCTTGAATAAACAGGTGACTTTTTAATTAGTGACGTCCTTGTGAAGTGTGAATCAGTAAGACGAAGTAAGCAACCTTTGATATAAAATTTTGAAAAAACAAAACATTTTTTTTAGCAAATACATTTTTTTTGTCAAATTTGTAAATTTTATTCATTGAAGAAAATTTCAAGAAGCATTGAGCTCGCTGTGCTATCTAGCGTTTGGTTACATATCGCTAATAAACAATATTAGCGATATTTTACCTACCGCTATATAGCGCATCGTACTCAGAACGTTTTACGCTATTTTTCAAAAACAAAATTTATCCTTTTTTCTTTTATTTTTTCTTATAAAGAGTTGCTTCGTTCGTCGTACTGATTTACCCACTACAAGGATGTTACTAATTAACAACTCACCCTGTAGAGGTGCAACGCATATATCTATGTATGTAACTAGGTAAATACATTTACGATGCTTTTGAAATTCCCTTTTACATTACAGTTAGTTGTTAGTCGGCAGTGTTTTTGTAGCTTTCTTGATTGTTATCTATAAATTGAGTATTTCCCTTATTAAGTTTATTGTGTAAATACTTATAATCTCTTACTTAATTATTTTTTTTAATTACCCCAAGACTTTTCAGAATCAACAGCAACGGGCATATAAATGTTGTAAGATACGCTATCTTTGTAAACAATATTAAAATTTATAACCATAAATAACATTTCATATTATTAACATTTTTGTAATAGCCTAGCTGAAATCCAGTGAAAAGGTTTCGTAAGCGCACGCCGGCGTCTGAACAAAAACATGAACAGCAGCCGCGGTTCAAAGGTAGTGCGCAGTGACGTAGGTACGCGGTAACAGATGGAACTGGCCGCCCGCAACATTAAGCCAAGAAAATACAATTATAACAAATAAAAGCAGGTGGACCGATATTAATCGCAATCTTTTCAACTCTTACCACGACAGGGATATTTCTGTCTGGAAATGATCCCAATTGTCTCAGAGGGGTCAAAATGAATATTTCTGTCTTCATATCGCTTTTTGTAGCGCGTCCACAATACTTTCCTCTTCCGAGAAAGTAGAAAAAAAATGTTCGTAATATAACTATACATATTTTAAAATACCATGTCTTTCTCGTATCTAAATGATTCCCCTACCATCCCAACTTCTTCCCGGTCACATTATCCTGTAGCATCTACTCAATCATCTCCTTTCTTGTCCTTGTCTCCTGCATCGCCTATTTAGAATACCTACAATAGTAGCTGATATAAACGACTGTTACTTTTATTCATCTGAAAGGCCGCAGGATTTATGATAACCTGATCGAGTTTAAAAAATCTATCAAGATATATTTATTTAACTTATTAATCCCCCCGCCCCCCCTCTCCAACGGCCTGTCACCTAGCATATCCTTATATCCAATCGAGATATGTTATAATTTCTGTTTTATCCTCTTCTTATGTTTATCTTGTAATTGTACTCATTTACTATGACTACTTATTATTAAAAAGTCGCTTTTGGTACCCCCAAGACTTTCTCGGCAAGCAGACACCCCCTTCCCGCCAAAACCCTTAAACCACCCCCCTCCCCCGCAACACCCTCCCCTACACCTCACCAACTTCCCAAGATAGTGATTATGTGAAGTGACTATGATAACAAAATTAGCATAATGTCAGTATTTTGTAGGTTTTTTCGTGGTATTAAAATGGTATTCTTTCAAAAAATATGAAGTATTTTCTTAAATACGGCGGCATATATTTTTTTTCAGTTTACTTAAGACAGAAAGAATTGATATGGGCCTATAATTACAACTGTGTTTTTACAGCCTGTTTTATGAATCGGGACTATGAGTGCCTCTTTTCACTTTCTAGGGAAGATTCCTTGAGCTAACGACAGACGGAGAAATCATAGAGAGAGGGCGTGTTAGCTCAAGGGCGCAATTTTTTACGAAGACGGGGGGGACTAAATCACTTTCAGCTCCTTTATTCACATCCAGGTCTCGAATACATTTGAGTATAAACTCCTCAGTGATGGCAATAGAACCCATGCTATTGAGCGCACGCAGTCGCTTATCCTCGCTGTTGATGACCTGGATTTGTGTATAATTTGTGTAGTAACAGCAGCATTAGGCCTTTTACCCTCAGAATGACATTGACAGTATTTTAGTCAGCCCTCGACAACGGTGGTTGTAACATGTCAGGTGCCATAAATTTCACGATATAAAATCCGTTTTAATCTTATCTATAATAAAAATATATTAGATAATAATTTATCATTACTTTAAAGTCGTCAACTACTACAAGGTAACCCGTCAACCAAAGAAGGTATAACGATATAAAATATTTTTTTATAACCGTGGGGTGGACGCAAATACAGAGACAAGACAGTTCACCTTCTAACTACGCCAACACGTCCGTGAAAGACCAACGCCTTGCTAAGGAGGTACTGGGAAGTGAACCAAGCGGGCAGCCAGCGACCTAACTACTAGATTTGACAAGATTTCTGTTAGCGGTAATTCAGTTCGAATTCGAATGTATCGCGGACCGTGCCACCCTTTGCCCGTCTTTCACACGGGATTGGGTGGCCAACGGGTTGGTTAAAGCGTAGCTGATAGCAGGTCAACAACCACTCTCGCTTGTTAGAAAACCTATAAGATCATTTCCATTACTTCCGGTTAATAGTCTGAGTGCATAGTCGATTGGCAGCCCAGCTGCGTCTGAAGGTCATCCCCTGGCCTAGAGGATCTGATCCACAGTCTTTTCCAGGTTCGACCACGACCCTTCCTCACGAGGAGGCTACCGGATGGGAGTTGAACCGTGAGTTGAGACAACCGAAAATAATACGCAGGTCATATGGAAAAAGATGCACAGAAACCGTTAACTGCCGGTAAACCTTTAACCCCTTGAGTATGATACGACCAAATCTGGTTCTGAAACAATTATCCGTTGAGTATGATACGACCAGATCTGGTTCCGCGTTTTTTTCACTTCTTTGACGTTCTCATATTTATTAATAATTATCTAATTGTTTTACAAAATGATATTTCAATATTCTATATTCGAAATTTCAATGCAATCATTGTGCAGTTGTTCTTTTTATGATTGGTGTAGTAGTTTCGTAGTTATAGTACTTTAAGGTCGATGTCGCCGAAAATCCTGCAAAAGAGACAGATGCATCCATGAAAATACCCATTTACTCCAAGGGTTAAGAACCATTGGACATGAATGTCCCATAATTTTAAAAATCATTTTATGAATTATCGAATACGATTATTTCATAAATTATATTCCATGTTATTGGGATATCAGAGTCTTATTATTAGCATAAACATATATCATTGTTTAAAAATACACCGATTTTTTTTTTAATATTGCAAATGACCAACCAACTCTGGTGATTTTAAATAAATAATAAAATTTTTATGGCGACTTTTTTAAATCGATGTTTTTTTTAAACATTTTTTAGAACGTAGAGTCACTGAGTTAAATAATGAAATAATCAAATTTTGGAAAAACTTGTAGCTTTGCATATTTATGGATTATAGGGACACTTCTGTCCTATCAATTTATACAAAATCTATCGAACCAATTTTCACAAAACGACATAAATATATAAATAGGATAGAAAACGAATTTACCGCGTGAAATTTGTAGGACCCGACGTTTCGGTGACGTTGCAGCCGCCGTTTTAAAAATTCCCGCGCTCCGAGCCCGGCCCCCCACCACCGTTATAACCTACGCAGTGGCGGCAGCGGTTTGCGGCCTACCCGCAAAACAACGGACTGACAGCTCTTCAGTCTACCCTAGACAACGGCGGCTGCAACGTCACCGAAACGTCGGGTCCTACAAATTTCACGCGGTAAATTCGTTTTCTATCCTATTTATAATGTCAAACAACCGCGATAGTCTTCGACATAAATATATATTATTTACATCGACCATTAATAGTTTTATCTATCAACAGATATCACACTCTACCTCAAAGCTTATGTTATTCAAATGTTTAATTTGTCATCACTGTTAAATTACATTATCAATCATTTATAATATAGTTAAAAGAAATGTAATTTTGTACGTTTCTAAATATACTGAAATCGATATTGGCCGGCCCTGTATGTAAGTGTAATAATTTTGTCTAAAATAATGATATCAGCGCTTTTATATTTCAGCAGCTCGTGCCAAAAATATCTCTCACGACCACCCTCTCCTCTTGCACTTCGTAATTGCATTCGTAAACATCTCGTTTAACTGCCTCCCTAACTAAATTGTCAAACGTTATTTTAACTTACTGCAAATGAAGTTGTGCATACCCGAGTGCATTCAATCAGTGTCGTTCCTCTCACGTTTGAGGCTACATACCTTTCTTGTTCGTCTACAGTCAGCGTCGCAGACACTGAGACCACAAGAGGGTATCGATAATGTAATTTGACAGTGATGACAAATTAACTGGATGACTGGTTACGAGTTCGAGGTCGCATGCGCGGTCCTCTCTCTTACGTAGCGGTGAAACAGTGTCAACCGAATCTATCGCAGACCAAGGCGTCCTTTGCCCGGCTGTCCACCCGGAATCGGGTAGCCAATGGTCGTTACAAGAGCAGTCGCCGTAAGGTTAGCAACCACCCCTAGTCTATAGGAAATAGTAATATTTCAAGACTTCCCGACCCGACTAACAATCAGAGTCGGGCAAAGGACGCCTTGGTCCGCGACAGATTCGGTGCACTCCGTTTCACCGCTTCGTAAGGGAGAGGACCGCGCAAACGACCTCGAACTCGGAACCAATCGAGAGACCGGAGAAATCTGGTCACAATTGGAAGTGAGGGCGCGAGTATCTCGAGCCCGCCGGGTTTATTCCTGGCTCACTCGCGGTAAGGCGTTGGACTCTCACGGGTTGTGACGTAGCTGGACGTAGAATTGTACTGTCCAAAGTCTTCTACGTTCACTGCAGGGCGACAGAACGACTAATCGTTAAAACGTCCTGTGGTGATGGGCTCGCCCGTTGTAGTCGACAACGCAAGATGTTATTCATAATGCGGGAGCTAATGGGCCCATGATGAGGTGGCCACGATGACCCATGTGTTCAGGGTCGGTCACACTCACGGGTCAACACCCATCCGATGGCCTCCACGCATGGGGTGCGAACCTGGGTAGGACACTGGGTCAACCAGTCTCCCCTGGGAATCAAACCTCTGGCGCCCCTGGACGGTCTGCACACCGTGCGGTGCAAGCCAATCGATTGTGCCCTCCGACTAACAGTCGGGGGAGTCTGGGAACTCTATTGTTTCCTACAGAGCAGGGGTGGTTGTCTACCTTACGGCGACTGCTCTTGAAATGACCATTGGCCATCCGATCCCGGTTCAGAGTCGGGCAAAGGACGCCTTGGTCCGCGATAGATTCGGTGCACTCCGTTTCACCGCTTCGTAAGGGAGAGACCGGAGAAATCTGGTCACAATTGGAAGTGAGGGCGCGAGTATCTCGAGCCCGCCGGGTTTATTCCTGGCTAACTCGCGGTAAGGCGTTGGACTCTCACGGGTTGTGACGTAGCTGGACGTAGAATTGTACTGTCCAAAGTATTCTACGTTCACTGCAGGGCAACAGAACGACTAATCGTTAAAACGTCCTGTGGTGACGGGCTCGCCCGTTGTATTCGACACCGCAAGATGTGCTCTCCGACTAACAGTCGGGGGAGTCTGGGAACTGTATTGTTTCCTATAGAGCGGGGGTGGTTGTCTACCTTACGGCGACTGCTCTTGAAATGACCATTGGCCATCCGATCCCGGTTCAGAGTCGGGCAAAGGACGCCTTGGTCCGCGATAGATTCGGTGCACATCGTCTCACCGCTTCGTAAGGGAGAGGACCGCGCAAGCGACCTCGAACTCGGAACCAATCGAGAGACCGGAGAAATCTGGTCACAATTGGAAGCAAGGGCGCGAGTGTCGGCCCGCCAGGTAACATACTGGCTATCTCGCGGTAAAGGCGTTGGTCTCTTGCGGGTTGTGGCGTAGCTAGACGTCGGATTTGTAATGTCCAAAGTCTTCTACGCTCACTGCACGGTCGATAGAACGATGAATCGTTAAAACGTCCTGCGGTGCAGGGTTCGCCCGTTGTGGTTGACATCTCAATATATGTTATTCATAATGCACAATCGATTGGCTAGAAGAATGACTCCTGGGGGAAACTAGCCCTCAGGCCAAAATCATACCCGGGCTCGCACTCCATGCGTGGAGGCCGCCGGATAGGTTAGTTTAGACCCGTGAGTGTGACCGACCCTGTACAAATAGGTCTTCGTGGCCAACTCAGCAAGGGCCCATTTGCTTCCTAGCTTCAATAAGCTAGGAAGCACTCCTAGGAAGCTCAACTCAAGCTACACGATGGCACAGTATCTTGTTTTCACAACAACAAAAAAACATGTATAATTTTTCCCCGTAACACTTCCAATTATTCTTATTGCATACTTATATTGATTCATTTTGTATCGGCCCATAGCGACTGACCATTTTACTACGTACGAATGGTAACATTATATTACTTATTGCTTTAATTTTGTGCGAGTAACAGTTGTAAATTACAATGTTGAATGGACTTATTTGAATTTACGCGACCCAGTAAGGTGGTCACGTGATTTTTCATGTTGATGTTTGAAGGGTAGGTCTAGAAGCCATTACATAAGATTACATAATGGTTTCAACTGGTTTCAACTGGTAGTTAACCAAATATGTTGGAAATAGAAATAGAATAATAATAATAATAATTTATTCGTTCAAAAAATTACATTTAAATTCATTACATTGCAGAATTAACCTAACTCGGCCATATCCCGTACTAAGATAGATTCCATGTATGACAATGTAGAATAAATATATAATAGTTTAAAAAAACACTAAAAACACGCTTTAAATGATCTACCACGACTATGATACGATATTCCACCATGGAATGCCAGTTCCTGTCTTCTGGCTTCATCATCAGACCTTGAAACTTAATCGTGGTTAAAGTTCATTACAATACCTTTCTAACAAGTCCAAACACGGCTATGATACGATATTTCATCATGGAATGCTAGTGCCTATCTTCCGGCTTCATCATCAGACCTTGAAACCTAATCGTGGTCAAAGTTCATTACAAGGCTTTTCTAACAAGTCCAAACACAGCTATGATACGATGTTCCATCATGAAGTTCCAGTTTATATCTTCCGACTCCATCATCAGATCAGTTCGACAGTACCATATTATTGTATTGTCATCAGAACTACATACAGCTGCCAATTTTCATGACGCTACGATCCTTGAAAGATGGATAAATTAGTTACGTTAGATTCCATTACATAGTTAGTTACATACAGGTCGACCTAATAAAAGCGTGTTAAAATACATAGAATTAGTAGGACAGTCGAATTCGGGCTAGTATGTCTAATTATCATGAGTACTTTCCATTACACATGATGACGAGGGTTTGAAGATGGAGCTGAAAGATTGTCAATGGAACTCCCTGGTGAAAAGTGCTAAGATAGTCGAGTTGGAGCTCGTTCGTTTTAATGTCATGAGTACTTTCCATTACTCAAAATGACGATCGTCTGAAGATGGAGCCGGGATATCGCAACTGGAACTCCTTGATGGAAAGTAAAGCTTGTTTTTATTAAAAAAATACTCCTAATTGATTATTTCTCGTATTTTAAGAGTGTTCCAAATTGTATAAATTTTCTTCTGCTTGTGGTCCCTCACAAACACAGTGTTCTACAGGGTGCATCAAGCACTATTCCGCAAAGAAGTCTGATACGCTACTTTGGAATTTTTAAGATTTTATCGATATCGATATCGATATCGATACCTGCTACGAATATAATTTTAAGTGCATTAAGTAGGTATTAGGTAATGTAGGTAAAATATACATATGTATCGAACTTTTAGTTTAATTTAGTAATTGCAAAACTTTTATTATTTAACAAATGTGTTAGTCGTATTACATTATATTTTCGTCGTGTCCAATTGACGGCTAAAGACCGCTCTTGGACGTGTCAAAATAATTGGGTTAGGTAGTAAGTCTACGTCAAGTCCAAATAGGCACTTGACGTAGGCTGTGGTATATATGGAGAGCGACCAAACTTCGAAAGAAGCGTAAACTTGGGGAAATACGCCTCCATATCCCAAGCGGAGGTATACGCCATTATTGAATGTGCGGATATCAACCTCCATAAGAACTACGCCAACCACCGTATCTATATCCACTCGAATACCATTATTTCAAAGCTAGTGCAAAACTGCGTATCACTACTGAATTCCCTGGGCGAAAAGAACAGGGTAATTCTAAGATGGGTTCCCGGCCATGCAGGAATCGAGGGAAATGAAAAAGCCGACGAACTTGCTAGGACGGGAGCAAAGGGAACGTTATACGGCCCTGAACCCTGCTGTGGCGTACCAAAAAGCCTTGCAAACCTAATGCTCAAACAAATGTGTTTAGAACAATCCGTCAACCACTGGAACAACACGCCAGGGTTGAATCAATCCAAAACGCTAATTAAGGCCTACGATCCTAAGACGGTCCCGTGAGGCCTTATCGCTAAATAGGAACAATCTACACATACTGGTGAGGGCGCTCACGGAGCTTTGTGGCCTCAACAAAAACATGTACAACCTCAAGCTCCGAGACACAAAAATGTGCAGGTTCTGTCAAGGGGCAGAGGATACTCCTCTGCACCTCATGTGCGAGTGTGGCCCGCTGATGCGTAAAAGATACACCCACTTGGGTGGTCATTACCTCCAACCTAAGGAGGTAAAACAATCTGGCGCCAAAAGCCTGTTGCAATTCTTAAAAATGACACGAGGCTTAGCGCAGAACTATAGTAGGTGGCGAACACAATAGATCAGCAATGGTCGCAGTGTTACAAGGCTCATAAAGACCTTAGAAAAGCCCCACACAACAAATTAAAAAAACAGTCTCGTTACTACTCTTTACTGAACATACATCGGTAGTCAAGAATTAACTACTAGATTGTCAAACTATAAATATAAATAATCAAAA
Source organism: Micropterix aruncella (assembly GCA_944548615.1). Taxonomy (NCBI): domain Eukaryota; kingdom Metazoa; phylum Arthropoda; class Insecta; order Lepidoptera; family Micropterigidae; genus Micropterix; species Micropterix aruncella. The sequence goes on along the minus strand of OX155955.1, from coordinate 36,120,066 downwards.
TAGAAGCCAAATATTTGAAGTAGTTAGTAATTCGAAAAGATACGTAGTAAAATTATTCGTCGTAATATTCAAGTTGTCAGTATAATATTAAATAATCAAATTAAAGCTACATTATGCATTTTAAACTAAAAGTACAGATATAAGACCATATAAAATAATCAGACAATAAGGCTCTAAAAGTTTCTTAATCTGTCTCTATGCTATTACACCAGATACAAGAATAATTTCATTCTACCATGCGTGGTTTTAAACGCTGCTAGGCAAAGTACCCAATTCTCAGGGCCTTATTATTTTAACCGCCTATCAGGTAACATAAAAGACAATAGCAATCTCAGAACGTTCCAAAAACTTTTAAAGGATTTTTTTACAACCAATACGTTTTACTCTATTGAGGAATTTATAAATTTTACAAAATGACTTTTTTTACAGCCCCTTTATTTTAATGTAATGCGTATATTGATTATTTCATTTGTTGATTGTTTTAACTTGAATTAATAATTTTATCGATTGTTTTAGTTATATGGTATCTTATATTTAAATGTAATTACAATGTATTTAGATTCTTCTTGGACAAAACATTATAAAAATTAGTTTGTGATTATGTGATTATTGATGATTATTTGCTTGTGTTTGATCATTTCTGATATTGATTATTTAAATTGTTGATAGTTTTAGTTTTACTGATTGCGCCTTATATAGCTTCTTCTTTATGAAGTTTCTTCTGAAACAAAATGTTGTATGCTCTCTGGGCAGTTTGTTAATTAAACATTGTATGTTTGTTAATAATTTCCACAATAAAGAACTTTTACTTTTTACTTTACTTTATTGTATACTTCCCACCGCTATTTAAGATGTACCTCTGTGAAACTATCGCACTTATCAGTGCCGTTCATTTCTTCGTATTGTATATATTGATTTGCTTAGAAATAGTGTTATATACACCCGTTTCATTCCTTCTCAGTATAAAAATGTTTGTAACCCTTGCTTTCGCCGCTGCCTCGCTCACTCGCCGTTCACAGGCGCAGGATGATCACGTCAGATACCGGTTTCCATACTGCATGTTCACTAGTCAACTATGCTCGCCTATATCGTCTGCCAACCCTGATCGTACTAATTTTATTGTTTTATATTTAATAATTCATTTATCACTCACAATGCTACTTACTAAATAAAATTAATCTCCGTGTTCCTTCCAACCTAATAGATTTAACCCTGCTCTTCATGTTCCTCATGCTGGTACCAACTATAGGCAAAATGCATTTCTGTGGCGAACAAGTGACAATTGTAATTATTTGATCTTTATGCTTTTACTTTGATCTATTCTGTATGAGTATTAACTCAGCTAGGCAGCAGCTGCACAGTGAATTCTTTAGAATTAATTGTTGAATATTTTTTGATGTATTTTTAATCGATAGCTTTATTTGAAAGGTCGCACTTGTTTCTACAACGTTACTTAAACGTGAAAACCTTTAATTCGCTCTCTGTTATCCTACTCCTATTTTTGTTAAATTATAATTAGCTGTTGGTTTTCCTAATAATAAATAAATAAATTTAAATTACTTAAAAAATTAGGTACCTAATTTAAATGGGCACAATATTTGAGAAATCATGGCCCTCAAATTGAGCATTTTGATTTGATTGAGTATTATTACGTTGTTAGAAAATTGCTCGTTGCGAACTCCTGAAAGTGGTTAATCACTAGACAATCATTTCAGTTCGTTGAATACGGAACTATCTGCCTATCTGCATTATGAATAGCAATTTTAGAGTAAAATGGGCGGAGCTTGTATGAATGCGATGTGACAGTCGCCTCTATACGACAAAAGAGGGGATTCGCACTTGTAGATTTTAGTCTGCGATTTATATAATTGGTTAAAATAGTAAAAAAAGGATAAAATATATTTAAAATACAAAGAAATAATAATAAAATCAAAATAATAAAAAAATATATATTCTTAATTTTTTCCTTTACACAACAACCGTGGTACACTAGTGGGACTCCCGAAAAAAACTCGCCTTAACACAGGGGTGCCTAGCAAGGCGGGTTCGGTTGTACTTTGCTTACTATAATAGAAAGATAAATATTTGCGTTTAATGTATGCGCTATGTAACCTGGGCTCAGACAGATATGTATATAACTTTAGAAGCATACAGCAGCATTTTCCTAATTGTAACTTCATTTTGTGTTGTGCTCATGCTTTTAAATGTATTATATACGTAAATAAAATAAAATAAATAAATATGGTAACCTGCAAATTTGTAAGGGACCGAAACAAAATACAATTTGTACGACTTTTGAATGTTCGAGTAGATTATACAACTTGGGTTGTCGACTACAACAGGCGAGCCCGTCACCACAGGGAGTTTTAACGATTAGTCGTTCTAACTCCCTGGAGTGAGCGTAGAAGACTTAGGACAAAAACAATCCACCGTCCAGCTACGCCACAACCCGTTGGAGACCAACGCCTTACCGCGAGATAGCCAGTTATGTTACCTGGCGGACCCGACACTCGCGCCCTAACTTCCAAATGTGACCAGATTTCTCCGGTCTCTCGATTGGTTCCGAGTTCGAGGTCGCTTGCGCAATCCTCTCCCTTACGAAGCGTTGAAACGGTGTATACCGAATCTGTCGCAGACCATGGCGTCCTTTGCCCGCCTCTTACCCAGGATCGGATGGCCGATGGCCATTTCAAGAGCAGTCGCCGTAAGGTACGCAACCAACCGCAACCCCGCTCTATAGGAAACAATACAGCTTCCAGACTCCCCCGACTGTTAGTTTAGGGAGCTAACGGGCCCATGATGAGTTGGCCACGATGACCCATGTGTTCAGGGTCGGTCACACTCACGGGTCAACACCCATCCGACGGCCTCCACGCATGGGGTGCGAACCTGGGTAGGACTCTGGAATCAGTTTCCCCTGGGAATCAAACCTCTGGCGCTCCTGGACGGTCTGCGCACCGTGCGGCGCAAGCCAATCGATTGTGCACTCCGACTAACAGTCGGGGGAGTCTGGAAACTGTGTTGTTTCCTATAGAGCGGGGGTGATTGCGTACCTTACGGCGACTGCTCTTGAAATGACCATTGGCCATCCGATCCCGGTTCAGAGCCGGGCAAAGGACGCCTTGGTCCGCGATAGATTCGGTGTACTCCGTTTCACCGCTTCGTAAGGGAGAGGACCGCGCAAGCGACCTCGAACTCGGAACCAATCGAGAGACCGGAGAAATCTGGTCACAATTTGAAGTAAGGGCGCGAGTATCTCGAGCCGCCGGGTTAATTCCTGGCTAACTCGCGGTAAGGCGTTGGACTCTTACGGGTTGTGGCGTAGCTAGACGTTGGATTGTTTTTGTCCAAAGTCTTCTACGCTCACTGCAGGTCGATACGTCCTGTGGTGACGGGCTCGCCCGTTGTAGTCGACATCTCAAGATGTTAGTCGGAGTGCACAATCGATTGGCTTGCGCCGAACGGTGCGCAGACCGTCCAGGAGCGCCAGAGGTCCTTCGCCCGAACGTCCTACCCAGGTTCGCACCTCGTGCGTGGAGGCCGTCGGATAGGTGTTGACCCGTGAGTGTGACCGACCCTGAACACATGGGTCTTCGTGGCCAACCCATCATGGGTCCATTAGCTCCCGAATATACAATAGAATAACTTTATCGTGCTATAAAAAACATTACTTAAGACAATTTAGGCACAAATGGCGGACTTATCGCCGTAGCGATATGTTACAGTCAATGTTGATTATTTCTTAGACTCTTGAAATGTTATTATGATTGAATTTGATTGGTTATTTTAAACTGGTTGTTATAATTTAAAAAATGTAATAAACACAAATAGTGATAAACATATAAGATATTAAACATGTAATTGAAATTATACTCCTTGGGGCGTATTTATATAACCATTCTGTACCAAACCATCTGTACCTCTAATATACAGTTATACAATAAAGATCTACCTATCTTTATATCTATCTATCTATTTATCTAACTATAAATTCATGCACCAGATAATACAGCGCGTAATATTTCACATTCTTCGCCAAAGTTCGCTGGCTTAAAATTGCGAGCGCACAATTTGCATAACTTAGCGTTTCTCTATAATGTTCTTTATGGCTCGTGTGCTGCTTTTCTTCTCGCGCTCTATTTAATCCTTGCAGTATTATTTTTACAGTTTTCTCATTGTGAAATCAGTATATATGTAGTACTAACGTTTCAACCTTTTATAACTACGCAAAACAAAAACCGAAGCGAACAGAATTTAAGGAGCTTTCTTTTATTCGCTCCGTAAATATCAATTGCGACTATGAAAATCCAATGTTTCACTTTGACAATTCCAAACTATGAACTCCATTTGCTTACACGACCACTGGGATTGCATTTTATTACTTTTCTGGTAAGGATAGTATTATGGGCGCTCTTTTATGTGTCTGTTTCTGTCTGTATGTCTGTGTGCATTCCTCACAATAGCGCCGAAACTCTTAATCCGATTGAGATTTGGCATGCAGGCATCATTTTGTCATAGCCAGATTTGGTAAGTTTTACATTGCTAAATTTTGGTTCTAATATTTTTCATACAAGCGACACTAAAGAAATCGACATACATTTTAATCAAACAATAACGTCGAGCCGCCGGAGGCTCGCCGAGAATTTATTTTATTTATTGATTTATTTGAATTTCGGGAAACATACAGCGCTTCATTAATTATTACTAATTATTCTATTACAGTGTTTCGCTGGCCGATTAATTGTTTCCTACATTATTTTCTTATACGGTAAATCAAAAGTTGCATTGCACTAAATTAAATTAAATTAAATTACAATTGAACTATTGCAAGGTTAGGAAAGGAGAGGGATGGGATATATGTAGGATAGGATATAGGTATTCAAATTATACTCTTTGCTATTCTCATTTTCGCTCTGAATGTTCTGAAATAATTTGTATACTCACTATGTAATCACTTCCTAGACGCCTAGTGAGCTAAGGACAGCCTCGCTGAATTTAGGTTGATTCAAGTAAAAAATGTCGATATCTTCCAATCGACTATTATATGTGGTCATCAAGCGGTGCATAACAGAGTTTTGGGCGTAACTAGTGTTCACACGAGGGATTTCGAATGTACGAGCTGAGCGAACCCTTCGTGGCGGAACCAACAACGACAGTTTCTTTATCAAATGAGGGCTATCAATTTTGTTATGAATTATTTTATGCAATAATGTCATATCAGCCGCTGTGCGGCGGTCTTCCAGTGAACACATACTGAAATAGTTCTGCCTGCTCTCGTAGGTTCAAAGTCCCAAGTGCTCACGATAGTCCAGGTATCTAGTAAAACAGTCTTTGGACGCCATCCACCCTATTTTTATACACGCCATATTGCGGATTCCAAATCTGCGATGCGAACTCTAAGGTGCTACGAACATAGGAGAAGTAAAGCGTTTTAAAGAAACGAGATATATTGGAAAATAGCTATTTTAAAACCACGAAAATATTATAATACTACTAGATTTTCTGTCGGGAGAGGCAGGGAGATAGTTGAAGGGGGTGAAGGGCGCAAAATATTGTTCTTCTTCCAGTATTCTGCTTTTTCACTGGGATTATCCCGCTTTATCTAGAGTGCTAAATTGTCATTATTTTTTATTTTTTTCTTACAATCTCCATACTATAGACTATCTTTCCCGTATAGGGAGATTTTGATAAATATTTGTTTTCTCCGTACAAGAGCGATCCACCCAAGTGTGCGTGTATTTCTCCACAACAGCGCTCAAAAGCTTAATCCGATTGAACTGAAATTTGGCATGCAAGCATCATTTGGCAAGAGTTAATAAAATGTGATTTTGGCCCCACACGGCATCTGTGTACCAAACTTCAAGTCTATACGTTTGTTTGTTTGTTTGTTTATACCCTTTATTATGTATTTTCACGATTGGTGGGTTTATTGACATACGACAGTCTCTTCCAACCAACCTACAATGAATACTTATAAGTGAAATATTTCGAGATTGAATAACCGATTACAACCACAATTTTAACGCCACGCCTAAATGGACCTGCCTGAATGGACCTTCAAATTTCAGCTCAAGCGGATTAACACTTTAACAGCGGAGCACGTACTCAATACAAAATATTCTCTAACTCGAGACTCACGTACTGAGGGCATGATCGAATTTCATGCAGTTTGTTTAAAAATCACGTAATCTGATCGTTATTGGCGTTGTTTCAGCGAGTAGCTTAATCCTTTATCTATACATACATATGCAATTCATTAGCGTAAATTAACAGCGTGAACAAAAAATAGCATGAATTCATAGCGTAAACATAAAAAACGAAAGTGTCGAGAGTCTGCAAAGTTTGCGCAGATATTGGAAAGAAGCAAATTGGCGAACAAAGACGCAAGGAGACAGTTTATTGCCCAGATTGAAACGTACTACTATGCTACTATCCATGTTTGTAAAATTTCCACACAAAAAATAATTATTGTTAATGATTACGTATGATTACTGCATGTAGGTAAACCTTTTTTTTGTATAAAAATGCCCATTTTAAAATAATTAATTTCATAACTAATCATAATATTTATTTTATTCTATTTTATTAACCAGAAGATATAAAAGTTATCTCTTCTAAAAAATTTAAATGAGATGATCGTACTTCCCCGTAGCTCTTCATGTGTGTATGTGCGTTTCTTGTAATTGCATTTGATCAACAGAATTGATATGCAATTCTGTTAATTTTATCCTATCGAAAAATGGTGACAGGGATCGAACCCGGAACATTACAACGTAAGATCTGCTTAGGTTATGTAACTACGCCACCTATCAAATAGAGCTAAACTTTAACAGCGAGAGATAAGAAGTTGACATATTCGTTTATCTCAAGGCCGGCATTTGAAGTGGTGCCCCGTCTCGGAATGACATTTGTTAGCTTTGAGGTCGTAGTCACCGAGTGGAGCTGCTAGTTGGACGGCGCGGATTTTGGCGGCGTTTCAGCTCGTAAATATTTCACGGTCTGATGTCGCCAGACGTCGCGACGCTGGGCTACGTCGGCGTCGGCGTCGGCCGGCGACGTGTCGCGACGATCACAGGACCGAACTCTCAAATACACAGCAGCATTATCATACTGACGTATAGAAATCCATGAATGTGTACATGTGTGTATGCATACGATTCGTTTTCGGCATACATAAGAATGATCACGTGTCCGAATGTAGGGCGCGTTTAAAGTGGTTTCTCGTACGCCAAAGGAGAAATGTTCATATACTTGTTCTTCTAGAGGAGAGTCTTGCACCATGGACACAGAAAGAGTAGGAGTACAGATCAGTATTGTGACCATGAATTACGAGTAAATTGTATAAGGCTGACCGAAGTACGAGTCCGCGGGAAGTTATTGGCTCTTGGAGATGGGATGGTGTTGTTTGGAAGAGTACACGATAGATCGTGAAATGACACCAACGACACCAAAAGACACGATCTATCGTGTACTATTCCAAACGACACCATCCTATCTCCAATAGCTTTTCGAACCAATAGGTTTCCACGGACTCGTAATTCGGTCAGCCACAAACAATTTACTTATATTTCATCGTCAAAATAATGATTTCTACTCCTACTCTTTCCTGTGTCCAAGGTGCAAGACACTGGAACGATCTCCCAGCTTTAGTATCATTAAAGACTTACTTGAAAAGGTATTACTTTCCTAAGAAGCAACTAGTTCTTCTCTTTATCTCTCCTTCCTCTGCCCATTTTCTCTTCTCAAACATTTATAATTTTAAACAGAGTAGTTTGTATTTTACGAACAATAACTTATGAGTTTAATGATACTTACCTACATAACGTGCGCATGTACCAATGCACTCTATGATTTGGTTTGTTGGAAGATATTTCCATGTGGCAATAAGCTCGCCTTCTGCATTATAATTTTGAAATGAATAAAAGTATATTCACATTCAGAAATTGATGCAACTGGACGGTCACTGTTCGCCCGACTATCCAGCGGTTGGCAGACTAATCCTGCAATTACATATAAAGACTATTAGGGAGTGACAGGACAGATTTATCTGTTCGATTAATTAATTAAAATCTATACTAATATTATAAAGAGGTAAAGTTTGTGACGTTGTAGGAAGTAATCTCTGGATCTACTAAACCGATTTTGAAAATTCTTTTACCAATAGAAAGCCACGTTATTTGTAAGTGTCATAGGCTATATATTAATTCGAAAAATGAAAAGACTTTTTCGTGGTAGTCAGATTTGCAAAGTAAGTCAGAGAAAAAACGGTCGAACGAAAACGTTTCCAACTAACTCTGCCTTTAACAATGAGAGATATATGATTAAGTTCTAGAGAAAAGTTGTAGAGCTTGATAATGCCTACAAAAAAGTCAGCAACAATATATGTCTAAATTTTATATTTAAGTCACAAAAAGTAGTTTTTTATATTAAAAAAATAATTTAAATCTTAATGTCATGTTTATTGGTCATATTATCAACAATTATGAATTCATATCAAAATCAGTAAATTTATCGTCTCAAGTGTTAAAGCAAAATACTTTTCCAATTTACTGCATATAATTTCCCTTTTACTGCATAAATGGTTAAAGAGATAAGACATTCACAAATAAGACACTCACAAGAAGACACTCACAAATAAAGGTAATATAGTCAAATTGGTATGCATATACATAAATACATATGCAGTAAAAATATAACCCTTCTTTTGACAGTCAGGAAATAAATCAAAGCACTCAGTACTGACCGAACGACACTCATAATTTCATCACAAGTAAAAAGTTTTACTGCCCAACGAAGTGGGCACGGGTCAGCTAGTATATTATAATTTACAAAATATACGCACATGCTTGCACTTTGTCAAAATCCAGCTGTTCCTGCGGGTCAATAAATTGGATAACTGAATCAACCTATCTATGTATCACGATAACCGAGAGGATAAATTGGGAAAGTTAAGTCACTAAATGAACGACAACAACTCGCAAATTGGTGTATGGATTTATAAATTCAACAACATTTTATCGATAAGATAATAATGAATTTCGAAGACTATCGCGGTTGTTTGACATTATAAATAGGATAGAAAACGAATTTACCGCGTGAAATTTGTAGGACCCGACGTTTCGGTGACGTTGCAGCCGCCGTTGTCTAGGGTAAACTCAGTTTACCCTAGACAACGGCGGCTGCAACGTCACCGAAACGTCGGGTCCTACAAATTTCACGCGGTAAATTCGTTTTCTATCCTATTTATAATAATGAATTTACTGTTGTAAGCTTGTAACACGACGTTTCGGAGATCGTTTCGACGTTTCGAAACGAATGACGAAACGAAACGAGACGTTTCGTTTCGTCATTCGTTTGCGATGACGTTCCGGACAAGCGCTGTTGTCTAGGGTAGTCTGTCTTCCATGGACAACGGCGGTTGCAACATCGTCGATACGTTGGGTGTTACAAACGTCATGCGGTAAATTAGTTTTTATCTTATTTATAATATGAAGCAACCTCGACAGTCTCCGATTTCAAACATTTATTTGTTTGCAAACACCAAAACAGTGAACAAAGCATTGTGCCAATGTCTATGGATCAATGGCAAAATTACATGGGGTGCCAGCACTAAGGAAGTTTTAAATCAACTTTTAATACACAGAAGCTCGTATTAAGCGTTTTTGAAAAAAAAACGCGTTATTCTTCACTACTTCTGTTTAAACAGTTCCAGCTTTTAAAACCAAATTTTTGTTTTCTTGAAAAAAAAAACAACCTATTAGCAAGCTCTTACAAGCTCATCCACAAACTACCTGCTAAATACCACCTTTGCGCAAAGGCAAATGTGTTTTGTGACGCCTAAAATATTTAACATCATCGGTGATAACTTGAAAAGTATTACCGGTATTGGTAAGTTTAAATTTAAAATGAAGAGATGGCTATTTTAATATTAGTTTCATTCAGATTTTTAGTAGTCCAGCCCTGTGCTGAAATAAAACATGATTTTATTCGCTGGGCAATTATCACTAAAACGGATTACATAATATATCCCACTTTCACACTCGACTGTCCCGAAATGTACCTCTTTCCCTATTTACCACGCTCTGTGTCGTCAAATGGAGTGCAATAAAAGTGATTGCATTTTTATTAGGTTTAGAATAACTATATGATATCTGGGAATACTGATTTATAAATTCTTATACTCAAAAGTAACTATCTCTTAAATAACTAGTATACTTTTATAAATAGGATTGAAACGAATTTACCGCGTGAAATTTGTAGCACCCGACGTTTCAGTGACGTTGCAGCTGCCGTTGTTCAGGGTAGACTGAAGAGCTCTCAATCCGTTGTTTTGCGGGTAGGCCGCATACCGCTGCCACCACTGCGTAGGTTATAACGGTGGTGGGGGGCCGGGCTCGGAGCGCGAATATTGAAAATTCGTCTTGCACACAACACTCACTGTATCCTGTCTTAAGTCTTTGCGTTCGGCGTTCGGCGGCGGGAACATTTTAAGAAAAGGGTTCCACGTAGAAGAGAGTTTGTAACCGTCATCTCTATTGATGTTCGGGGTTCTTCTTATTTCAATGGCTTCCCGGATCATGCCAGGAAAGTAGCATTGTTCCTTGGATAGTAGAATTGTTCCTTGGATTTGGTTCCGATAACATTAAGGAGACTAACATTGTCAGAGATTTGGGGGTTTTACTCGATTCCAAAATGAAATTCGACCAGCACATTGAAATTATTGTCACCAGAGCATATAAATCGCTAGGTTTTCTATTACGGGCGTGCAAGCCATTTTCCGAGACATCCCCCTTGATAGTAATATATGGAGCCTATGTTCGTAGTATACTAGAATTTGTATCCTGTATTTGGTCCCTCCAATATAACTTGTACAAGCAACGAATCGAGCGTATTAAAAAAAAACCTAAAACACTTGTGCTTTAGGGAAAATAAATCTGCCGAATCGAACAAGGATAGATTAGCTCTCTTTAAACTCGATAGTCTTGAAGATAGGCGTACAACCTACGATATGATGTTTCTGTACAATGTAATTAACAATATTTTTTACAGTGCGTATCTGGTCGAAAAGGTATCTATTCTGGCTCCTCCTCGTATTACCCGGAAACCGCATCTGTTTTATGTAAAAAGATATAACTCTAATTATACGAAGCATTCCCTAATAAATAGGGCTATGACAACGTATAATGATAGATTCGCGTACATTGATATTTTTTCATCAGGTAAAAGTGAATGAATGAATGAATGAATGAATGAATGAATGAATGAATGAAAATCTCTTTATTGCACAATAAAATAAGGTACAATGGCGGACTTATTGCTACACTACAGCAATATCTTCCAGTCAACCAACATATCTTCCAGCCAACCAACAAAAGTCACTTTAAAGAAACGATTAAAAAGTCTTATCAGTCCTTTGACCTCCCTATTTCATCTAATGACTATTAATCCCTTAAACGGTTTACATGAATAGTTTTTTGTAATATTTTTAAAAATATATTTTTGGTACAAAGTAATTAATAATGGTTATAATCTTAAAATTTCATTCTTAAAATTTCATTCTCATTTGTTTTTTGTTCTTTCTCTTTGTCTATCCGTAAATAACTATTAAAGAAATGTAAGTATAAATAAGGTATAATAGCGGAGATATGTAATGTACACATAATATTAACGGTTAATAGTGTTAACATATAATTAGTCATAGTTTTATTGTTATATGTTGTATTTGTTATATATAAACGCTGTTTGTTAACCGAATAAAATAAAATAAATAAAATAAAATAAAATAGCACAATGGGATTTTGAAACTGCATCCAGTGGTTACTTCCGCTATCCAATATATGTTCGCAGATCGCTGATTTTTCTCGCTGAACGTTTTTAACAGCTTTGATGTGTTCTGTCAGTGGCGTGGCAATGTGCCGTTTCGTTTGTCCAACGTAGGCTAGACCGCAACTGCATTCGACTTTATACACACCCGGGGTTTGCAGTGGTATTACATCCTTTACAGGCCTCAACATTCGAGCTATATTTTGGGTCGGTTTGAAAATCGTTTTAATATCGAATCTGTTTAGCATCTTACTTATTCGATCTGTCACGCCCTTGACGTATGGTAAGGGTTTGACAGATCGAATAATCGATCCGGCCTCCGAGCCCGGCCCCCCACCACCGTTATAACCTACGCAGTGGCGGCAGTGGTATGCGGCCTACCCGCAAAACAACGGATTGACAGCTCTTCAGTCTACCCTGGACAACGGCGGCTGCAACGTCACCGAAACGTCGGGTGCTACAAATTTCACGCGGTAAATTCGTTTCTATCCTATTTATAATGTCAAACAACTGCGATAGTCCTCGATTTTATAGTATACTTTCATATTTTTATTGCATTATTAGGCGTATTTTATTGCATTATTTAAAGATTCAGCATCAGCGTTTATTGTATGGACTGATAAAAGTTAACCTGCGGTGAGTTATTGGGCAGGGATATAAAAAGGTGTTGATCTTGTACACAGGGATTTATATTTATTTTAGACAGATACCATACTCAAGTTACAAATTGTTATCGAGGGAGGTTTCAAATACGACGCACAATACTTGTAGAAAACAGCAGTCAAAGGGTGGGAAACGGCACAGAGAGAAAAAAGAAACCTAACCGACAGAACACAGTGGTACTCTCGAAGCCTTATTAAGAAGTGAAGTAAGGAAGTGAAGTTATTAAGAAGTGAAGTAAGGAATTTAGGATAAAGTGGAAAAATGTTAAGAGGAAGAATGTAGAAACTTGCGATACTTCGAGCTAATTGGCGAGACATAGTAAACAGTACAGGTGACGGCATTGGTAAAAAAAATAATAGCATGAAGAGGACGAATGTCGATACTTTTGACTCTTCGCCGAGATACGGTGGTATCCTACCGTGCATCGCCCGGTTGAAAAACAGCATTAACAGCACTGGATGAAAAAGAAGAATAATGGGAAGAACGGAAATGACCATATTTTCGAATGATCGGTGAGATCCAGGAGCACCCTGAGAATCGTCACTCGGGAAAGCAGGCAAGGATCGTAAGAGAAGCCGGAGCCATGTTACCGCTAAGAGTAACATGGCTCCGGCTAGAGAACGAACCGAGCGAACTGATTGTGTACCTTTACGCAATTCGGTCGACGAGTCTTGTTTAAGACCCGTGACATCTTCCGCTGCTCAATTTCTTTTTAGCTTTGCAAGGCTTTGTGTGAATCGGACCTCTTTAATCGTAGATTATAAAGGACTGATTAATCGTAGATTATAAAAACCCCATAATAAAAATAATAACATTTAATTTATAGTACCATTTTTAGCATTTTGATATAGGCTGATTACATCACAGAAATAATACAGAGATAAAGAATGCCATTTGAACATTAAAGTGCGTAGTTATTACGTTTTGTTACATGTATACACGATTTAAAATTGACATATTTGTGTAAATACTATTAAAATAATAAAAGTTATGATTTAAAAAATCGATTTTTATAATATCAGTATTTTTTTCGAGATAGGATACATTGAAAGCGTGTTTATAGCGCCATCCGTGAACGCCGCTATACTAAACATAAAAAAAGATAAATCAATATTTGAAACTAGGAGTGCTATCTACACGTTGCGTTTTAGAGTAAAATCCTAGCTGCCAAAACGTAGTATGACGTTGAGCAATCTAATATTTCATATAATCAGTGCTCGAACTATAATACATAACTACTACATATTTATGAACCATACGACATATATTAACCCACATTTTTATAGCCATTTCTTTTCTGGCAAGAGAGACAAAAAGAAAGTCACTCTATCGCAGTATTTATCAAACTAAATAAATAATGTAAAGCATCTACTCGACTGTCGGGAAACAGCTACAGCGGGGATTAAAACAGCACAGACAACCGAGGGATAGCAGAAGAACTAAAAAGGAAAAACAGCTTTTCTTAAGATGAAGAGCATCCATTTTTCATGGGGTTTAAAACAAGCAGTGGAGAAAATAGTGCTCAGAAGGAGTAGGTACCTAAAATTGAAAGTTATTGTATACATTTAGGATATTGTTTTTATTTTGTTTTTAAACTAGTTTTTATTTTTCTTCTTTACGACTAGTTATTCAAAGTAGATGGTTATAAGCAAGAGGTCGGTCGCCAATAAGACAGCTAGACCAGGTATAAAAGCCTGCCTCGGAGAAATTTAGTTGATGGAATCCGATGATGCCAGTGTGTTTTTTTATTTTTTTAATTTTATACATAAAACCGGTTTAAAGGAGTTCTTAAACTAGGCGACGTTAAAATGTAGAGTCTAGACATATAAGAATTTATTTTATAGAATATTACCTTGCTCAATACCGTACTAAGTTTGGGCAGCTAGGATTTTACTATGATACGCAACGTGTAAATGGCACTCGTAGCTCCTAACATTGAATTTTTTCTTATGTTTAGTAGCCTAATAGATGGCGATCTAAACATACATATATGTTACCCTATTCTAAAATAAAACAATATTGTATTAACAAACGAAATTTTAAATCGTAACTTCTATTATGTTATTATTATTTATGTAAAGATGTCAATTTTAATTTACTATACAGGTTTCAATTCATAATAATTAGGCGATTTAAGTTCAATGGCCTTCTAATCTCTCCGTATTTCTGTGATTAATATCAGATTATATAAATGCGATAGATGGCACTAACGATCAAATGTTTGTTATCATTGGTTAAATAATGTTATAATAAATATTGTAATCACCCCTATAAAAAACATTCATTATCACTGTTATTATAGATGGCCAAAAAACTGCTATAAGCGCCCCTGCATGTCGTTGGCGAACAAGGGTTGCCAAAACATACTATGGCATTGAGCAATCTCACACTCCATATAATCAATGACAATCACACCCTATATAACACCCTATTTAATATAAGTAACAATAGATCTATATCTTTATGAACATAAAATTAAATTATATTATTGTACGCTTTAACCTATTCTTCTTTACCATTTCAGGTAAATAAATACATTAAATACTACAAAATTAGAATATATGTAACTATCAAGCATATAGCTATTATACCGTTAATTGAATAAACATAATAGTAAAAATAGAAAGAAAACTCAATTACAGTTAATAGATTCGATTTGATGGGATTTAAGCTACAGTTATCTTTATAAAGACAGAAATATATTGTACCAAGAGAATTAGTTCCATAAATAATAACAAAATTAGATGTTTGTAGAAAGTCAAAACAAATACCAAGGAATATTAGCAATAAGGTCCAAGATAAAAAAAACATATCAGCTCTAGTGATCGATATTCATTAAAAATTGTTACAGACAACAGAAAAAAATATTGTATCAAAATCTTTGATAAAATAAAATGCTGTCTTCGATTTTTATTTTTAATTCATCTTCTGATGGACCCATGATTTTCGATACCTATGATACTTATTGGTAGTCTCATTGTACTTCAGTGGTAGTTAGTCATCTTGAATTACTATATTCAGTCACGATGAACAGATTTGAGGATATCATAAATTAACACCATAAATATGACACGGTATAATCAAAATATAAATTATAATTACAAATGTTTTAACAACAAATGACATAGTTTTAGTAGAATAAAGCTTTTATATTAAGCACTAGCTGACCCGGCGATCTTTGTACCGCCTAACAGTCAATGAATGTCGTGTTACAGATTAGCTGACTTAAATTATGATTTTATGATATTATTACATGAATAAAAAATAAATATTAAGTTCACTACTTTATTAAGATAATAACACAAAAAGAAATATAAAAGTACAAAAATTAAGTATATCAATCGCGTGTCAGCAAGACATGATTGAATTAAACTATTTACATCTTGTGCAGCATGGGATGCCCTCGGTTAAATTCTCTTCATCGAAGCACCTTGTGCTATACGACATTTTTTGCTTTTTTATCAGGCGCAAGAACAAATAAAGCAGATGATTTACTGACACGTAATCATGCTACGTACAATTGACCATGAGAAAAACACGGACTTATATTTTGTATGGGAAAATGTTTTTTCTTTTATTTTTTTTTTCGATAATTTTCCAATTTTTGTTTCTAATAGTTATTCTGCTATTCGGGTAGGAGACAAATACTAAAATTAAAAAATCCTGAAAATCGGTCCAGCCGTTCTCGAGTTCGAGTATTCGAACAAACCCGACTTTGTTTTATATATATATATATTTATATTTCTATTATTATTTGACATGTTCTTGTGCCGATTATAACTTACTTTAAAAATATATTGAAAAATATTTTACATATAGGTACATTAAAAAATATTTTACAAATTAAATTGAGGAAGGAAATACATCCGTAAATATTTATTACTTAAAAGGAAACGGAGTCTTATCGGGCGAAACAGATGATAGTACCCCCGAAGTTTATAAACGTAAATGTAACTTTGCCGAAACGACGGGAAAACCCATCGTCCAATTCCACACGGCAAGAACTCTTCCTCCCCCAAACCAAAAAATGACAAATAACCGCGAAATTTATAGAGTTTAATTCACATACATACATTATTTGTACATGTTTTAGGTAACTACGTTTTCCTCTTCCATAAAAGCAAAGCAAGTTCTAGTATTAATCATCACAAGCTTGCGAAGTGCTCATGCATATATGTGGAGCTGAAATAAAAACGCATTATGTGCTCAACCAACAATTTTCTGAAACAGTCAAAAACTGTATCTCAAAATCTTGCAAGGATTTTTTTTGTTTGATAATCTAAAAGACTTGTCGCTTTAATTCCTATGTACAAAAAACTCTCGTTTGTTTTTCTTTGTTTTAGAGTTATTAAAATTTGAATTTGGACATAATGCTGTTTGAAAGTAAAAATGGACAAAATACGTTTTGCAACTGCATACGAACTACTAGGCCTGCAGAACTCATTTTGTCCCACATATTTAATTTGCTTATACGGGGTGTTATTACTGCACGGGCATTTTTTTTGTGGGTGATCCAGTACAACGAAATAAACAATTTGTAAATAAAAAATAGAAAAAGACTGTTTTTTTTAATAGTATGTAAAGCTATGATTACGATGGTAAAATGACGGTTCATCTAGCGGTTTGTAAAATGACGCTGATATTGTTTACTTACGACCTATTACCTACCGCTGGATGGCGCAGCGCGCTCAAACGCTTCTTAACCATTTATTTAACAGTCAACTTCTCCAAATTTTCAAATAAAAAAAAACATTTTTTTTGTTTTTTTCCAAAAAAAATTATCAAAAGTTGCTTACCACGTTGTACCGATTCACCCACAGAAAAAATGCCAGTGCAGTAATAACACCTGTTATAAGTAAGACATACAAAAATAAGTAGGTACTATATGGGAATTATTTTATGAAAACAAAAATAATCATATTTGTGATATATTTTTAATATCTTTCATTTTTTGATATTTTTATTAAGTAAAAACGAATACTAACAATGTTGCTTAAAGTATTAGGTACTAATAAATAAAATAAACTATTACTGCTGACTTTACAATAAAAATAATTAAAAAATATGCACACATAATCTGCCATTAAAACTCTTGATGAAGGCCTAAAGAAGCAACAGATCCCTGTTATTGAAAACTTGCAAGCGCATCAACCGCGCAAACGCAGGATTACTTGTTCCCTGACACAGACTTATTAGTTCCCGAATAAGTCTGTGCGCAGGATTGAATGGTCAGCCAATCTGACGATTGACACATTTAATCTTTAACGGCAATGGAACCATGTTTAATGCACCAATTCTATTATATGTATTAAGCTATAATGAATATCCAAAAAAATATCTCACGATTTTATATGAGTCAAAATGTATTTTGCAAGTTCAAATTTTTATTATGATTTAAGATGCGTTTTGAAAGTTCACCTTGTTGGGACATAATGCGTTCCGCATATCCAACCAATATTTAAATCGAATTTTAGGCGTCTTTCAATGCGTTTTGAAATGCCAATTTATGATATAATGTATAAGCAAATAGGCTAAATGAAAGAACTGTATCATTGGTTTTTTTTAATAAATGTGACATAGTGCGTTTTGATTAAAGGGCATAGTGACTCACTAGGCAACGACGCGGCAGACGAACTGGCCAAAAGGGGATCAAAGATAATAGTATATGGAGCGGAACCCTTGATGCCCTTACCCCAGGCCCAAATAAAAACATGGCTACGCAGGAACACCGACGAAACACACCTTACAGAATGGAAAAAAACGCAGGATGTAGGCAAACAAAGAATGCGGTTCCGGAAGCGTCTAAAAACTTGCCCGCAACCTCACCAGATTAAAAAGGGACAAAATCCGTAGAGTCATAGGTACTATGACAGGCCACTGTCCCCTAAACAAACACCTGTTTACCATAGGTGTGACAGACAGCCCTCTATGCAGAGGATGCATGGAGGAAGAAGAAACGCCACAGCATGTGCTCATGGAATGCAGGAACGTGGCAGAGCAACGGGCAAAAATACTACAATCTCCAGTATCTGTCCCGGAGGCCTGTAGCAACCCAAACAGGCTGCTAACCTTCTGGGACAGCCTGGGTAGGCTGTAGTAATATAAATAAAAACATGAGCTTCGCACAACATCCCAATCAAGAGGCCAAGTGCGGAAAAGAGCCCAGACTAACTAATTAACTAGTGCGTTTTGAATTTCCACTCCACATATGTGCGCTGAAATTAATTAGGTAAGACGCAGACAGTTCGGCGCAAAAACAACCAAGTAAAGTTGGCAACATCGTAGTAATTCCTAATTATCATTAAGCTAACGAGGAGTGTTCGTTTTGACGAATTAAACCTGATAAATTCACGGGTCCAAACGAACCGCGTATTTATCACGCGTGTCAGGGCGAGGGCTAATTCAGCTTTAAACAAATGTGCACAAAGCCGTATTACCTCCCGCTGCATTACGTCACCTGAGACTGACATTGTTACAGGAATAACGAGGGATTTTCATACGTCACCTAATATTTTGAAGCTAAACAAATTTGGGTATATTATACGTGGACGAGACTGTCGGCAATCAATATCCACGAGTAACGATATAAGTTGTAATGATTTAAAAATGATTGTATCTTACTGTCTACTGGGAGCTAAGAGGCCCTTGCTGAGTTGGTCACGAAGACCCATTCTGTTCAGGGTTGGTCACACTCACGGGTCAACACCCGTCCGGCGGCCTCCACGCATGAAGTGCGAGCCTGGGTAGGACTCTGGCCTTAGGGCCATTTTCCTCTAGGAATCAACCTTCTGACGATCCTGAACGGTCTGCGCACTGTGGGGCGTAAGCCAATCGACTGTGCACTCTGACTAACAGTTTAGTGGTTTCAAGGCGGCAGGTGAGGGTGGAGAACCCACCCACCGCCCAGTTAGTTATAACGACGGTGGTCGTCTTATCTGCCCGGGATATCATGCAACGACACCCCGCGCGTACCAGAAGGGTATACACGCGGGGGGGAAAGAAAGGTAGCCACCCCCCCCCCCCCGTACCACCCCGAGAACCCATTTATTCAGTATAAAAAAACAAAAGAAGATAACAACAAAAGAAGATGACAAATAGTCGTAGAAATAATAATAAAATAAACACAAAACAGAATTAAAGCTAAACGAAGACAGGCTACCAAACACAGACAGGATGTCGGGGGGACTAAGTGGTTAGTGAGGGGGTATGTAGACGTATGGGTCATGGGGCGGTCTCGTGGGGGACCGCCTAACCAAGGTTCTCAGGCAGGGGACGCGCCCACGGGGGCGCGCCCTGGGTAGGACTCTGGCCTTATGGTAAGTTTCCCTCAGGAAACAATCTTCTGGCGCTCAGTGCGGCATAAGCCAATCGATTGCGCACTCTGACTAACAGTCGGGGGAGTCTGGAAGCAGTACTGTTTCCTATAGAGCGAGGGTGGTTGTGGACCTTACGGCGACTGCTCTTGAAAGGACCATCGGCTACCCAATTACACCGTTTCACCGCTTCGTAAGTGAGAGGACCGCGCAAGCGACCTCGAACTTGTAACCAGTCCAGAGACCGGAATAATCTGGTCGCAATTGGAAGTAAGGGCGTGAGTGTAAGCCCGCTGGGTAACATACCTGGTTATTTTGCGGATAAGGCGTTGGCATCTTACGGGCATGTGGCGGAGCTTGTCGGTGGACTGTTTTGTCCAAGTCTTCTGCGCTCACTTCACGGGAGATAGAACGACCAATCGCTAAAACTTCCTGAGGTTATCGTTAAACCAACTCTATTTGTCTACCTTACTGTCTATATTTGGGAGATAATGGGACTTGTTGCAGTTCGGCCACTAAGACCCATAAGGTCCACGATAAATTCATATTTAATTGCCGCTGTAACACGACAGGTAGAGGCCGCGCAAGCGACTTCGGTCCGATAAGCACTCGGGCGGATGGAGGTATCCTGAAGGTTAATTTAAGACGGAGATATCCTGCCAAAACTGCTAGCCAAGGGGCGAGGTGGGCCACTGGGTTACCTTCCTAGTGCCTCGTCGTTGGACTCTGGCGGGCTCGTGGCTTTGCTGGACGGTAGATTTGTACTGTCCCAAAGTCTTCTACGCTCAAACCACGGGAGACAGAACAAATATTATCGTTAAAATTTCCTGGGGTAACGGGTTCGCCCGTTGTAATCTACATCTCCATAATACAGTGGCGTCAACTAGATCTTCATTTTATAAATTTTATTATTGTACTTCTGCAATACATGGCCAATCGGCCATTCTGATTATTTTCATTTCATTATCAGAGTGAGCTAGTATGAATCATTCTTAATTAGCATATTTTGATAATTTGTATGTAGGTAATATTGAATATAATATTACAGCCATGACAACTATCACGATAGTTATGTTTATAATAATGAAATTTTTAGCATTTAATTTTGTGACGCATCCAAGTGTAGGAATGCCTATCTACTGGAGTAGTTGGTTGTATTGTATAATGATTATAACCGATCAAAGATTTATTGCCAAATTAGATTTTAATATTTTGTAAATATTTTGGGATATTATTTGGAAAAAATGAACCCAGAGTGGTCAGTATAATTTTGTATAATAATTAACATAAATTGATCCGTTCCTGGTTTTCGGCAATAAGTTTTTAATTTATTTCATCTCAGGTTTCCCTCTACACACTTCGAAGAGGAGGACGTAGATAGATATAAATCTGATAAATAACATTTTTGATCTGACCACTTCTTCTTCTTAAAGTGCCATCTCCTATCGGAGGTTGGCGGTCATTATGGCCGCTTTGGCCCTTGATGATGCGGCGCTGAACAACTCGGTGGTGCTTGAGTTGAACCATTCAACGAGGTTTTGTAGCCAGTGGGTTCTTCTTCGGCCAGGTCTTCGGCGGCCTTTTATCATCCCTTGCAGAAATATAAAAGATTTGACCACTGCTCTGACATAAAACACTGAATAAAGACGTCATAATCAATAAATTCAATAAATACATACTCTTTAAGTCAAATCAAATCAAATCAAATTGTTTATTGTCTTAAAAACTAATACATAGTTGTATAGACAGTAGTATTACATTTGGCCGTGATAACATTGAATTCTTTTTTAATGATCAAATTCTTCTACTACTAATCAAAACGTAAAAGGTTACTCGTAAGAATGAAGAAGGTATTATTGTAGAATAAAATCGAGTCTCACCATTTAGTTTACCAGATTAAAAACACAGAGTAAATTATTCTTTAAAATACCGATAAAAATAAGTTTTTTTAGTATAAAATTAATAAATGTAATGTCAAAAATAACAAAAAAAAGGGACGGTTGTCAAAAGTAAGTAAGTTATATCTTTAAGATGTCCATCTTTAAAAATGAAGAAAATAAGCGTAACTTGTAGCGGCATACCTGAAACAACAGAAAAATAACTTAAATACTCCGAGAAATAAGTAAATATATTAAAAACAATTCAAAACACGATTGACGTTACATAAGTGAACTACTGTATATATAAATTATTTTAATTACAGTTTATTAATGAACTATTTGTGGTTTATGTATTTATCTATATACATAGATGCATGTGCATTTCTAGAATGTACACAATGACACCTTTCGTTTGAGACTAAAAACGATATATTTATGTTAATATATTGACATTTACTCATTTGGACATTTAGACAACAAGAAACGGAAAATATACATCGATGAACCCTGAACACATTACACTCCTTTTGTGTTGGGAAGTCGTTTAAAAACTTGTCTACACTCTGCCGCTTCTAAACCATTCTGAAGTTTTTTATAGAATAGCTGGCTTGCTCCGTATTTCGAAAAACATAAAAAGGTAAAGACAGCGTGGATTTCTTCGGCATTAATAAAGCTGCAATGTGAGCCGAAATGTTTTGGGGCTTTGGCGAACACGGCGTTGCGGCGCCGACAATAAACGCCTGAAACGAGAACAGGCACTCGAGTACCTACGCGCACTTGTGTATTTTAAGTAGATAGATGGTGACGAAAGTGTGGTTTTAAGAGAAAATGCTGGAAGACATAGAATAAAAACGGTATATCAATAAATGTGCTAGACTGCGTTTTTTTCTGAATAAATATCGGAAAATAGTTCATCCGAATGAGACAGAGCAGTGCGTTCGAGCAGAATGTAAAATGAATGATCGTACCTTATCCTGCACATAAAATACCTGCCGAAGATAAAACTATCTAAATTAGTTTCAAAACATTTCGTCCGGTCTTAGATTATGCCGGTTTACGTTCGATTGGTAGTCTATGCTCCAAAGCGACAATCATTTAATCATATTCCGCTCTAATGTATTGGACTCTCTCGTTCGCATGAACTAATTCCGATTTTAGTTCACAAAGATACGCAATCGGGCCAATATGGTTGCGCAGGCAATACTCGTCCACTATTATTAATGATTTATCTAATACTAGCTGACCCGACAGACGTTGTCCTGTCCAATTTTCAATAAATTTGTTTGTGATCATTTTATGAATTTGAGAAAAGCTATTGGATTATATAAACAAAGGTAAAACAAACAGCTGTGTCACCCCAAGACTTCCCTGCAATCATACAATACCCCCTCCCCCCCCCACCCCCCTTCGGCGCTAAACCCCTCAACCCCCACCTCCTCCACCCCTGATTAATCCTATTTCCACCCCACCCACCAACTCTACGCCCAATTCCCTCCCCCAACCTACCTACAACCCCCACAGCTCCCCACACAAACCCCATCCCCTAACCCACCCCCTCCCCCAAACTTATGGCTGGAATTAACCAATAGGGATACTTCCGACTTTCCGACTGGTCACGGGTTCTAAGTCGCGGTTATAAAAATACAGATCGAAGTTACGATATCGTTCTTCTGTAAAATGCGTACACGTGTGTTGGCGCCTTTATGCATTACGCCATCAATTGAAAATCACTTTTCGATGAACTTAAATTCTACTTAAATTTCTCTTCTCCTTAATGAATGGTCCCTTCAGTTCAGAATCGATCTCTCAGCATTTCATCTTCAATTTCCTTGACATTCAATTTCCTGATGCCCAGATATAAATTTGATAACCCGATTTCATAATAAATGACATTACAATTAAATTACTTTGCAAATCGATCTTGAAACTTTTTGATCGGTTGACTAGATTTCGTAATCAATCTTCCGAGATATTCATTCCGAGTGGCGCGCATTCAATTTGAAGTTAAGATCCATACTGATTTCGATGTTTTCCGTCTTCTTCAGCCCCCGCGGCGAAACATTGGGCATCTCGGTCGCTCGCGGGCCGCGCTATTGTCAGAAAATGCATGTTTTTATTTTTGTACGGCAAAATGGTTCAGTTATCATATCTTCATTATCTTCTCCCAATCAACACAACTAAAACGTTTACATAAAGTTATGCAAACGATAACCTACATATTCAATCTGCGGAAGTATGACCATGTTTCGGAGTACCGAGCGAAATTGCAATGGCTTCGGATACGGAACCGGAAAAATTTACATATCTTTTCATTACTACATATGTCCTACAAAATCTTGCATCTCCCCCCTACCCCAACGAGGCTTTTACTGCGTTAGGAAGTCATGGTCTCCCACGTTCAAGTTAAAATAATACTTTACGTATCCCAATCCACAAAACCATTTTTTGTCCTACCCCTTCTCCGTACAGGCAGCTCGGCTGTAAAATAAAAGGCGCTAGCTTGTCTTCCTCATTTAAGCAATCGTTGAAAAATACTTCCTTTTACAAAAAATATGAACCACAAATTCTAATCTTTCACTTCACTTTCCTTGCGTTATTTATGCAGTTTCTTTATTTCTTTATGTATTATTGTATGTAGGTATAGAGTAGAATAGAATAGCTATAGGTATATATGTATTTATGTATTATTGCATATTTATTTATTTATTTATATACTCCTTGTTTTAGATACGCATAAAAAGCAGATTATATAAAAACACAATTGCTTAACATTTTAAATCGTTGAGCGTCTTAAGCTCTGGGAAAAGGAGATAGAAAACGCAACATTACTCAAATACCTTAGAGTATATCTAGACCAAAAGCTTAATTGGAAACACCACTGAAGCGTAAAAAACAAGCTTTTATGCCTCCTCGTGGACGTGCAAAAGAGCAATGGGGAAAACCTGGAGGAGCAAACCTAGGGTCGCGTTATGGATCTACAGGGCAGTACTTCTGCCTAGACTAACTTATGCTGCAATAGTCTGGTGATCCAGGATAAAAAGCTCGGGACAAAAAACATGCTGAAAAGCCTGACAGATAACTTACCTGAGGGCTGCAACTGGCGTCATAAGGACCATCCCAACAGAGGGATTAGAGGTGGCACTCTGCTGCCCGCCTCTGGACAAGCTTATAATACACTCCGCCAGAATTACAGCATACAGATTGAAGTGTTTGGGCGAGTGAGTGAGGAGGGCCCAATCACTCTGAGCTAAACTTTCTCAACAAAAGGCCATTCTTGCAAAAGCAAAATTTTTGGTAGAGAAATCCTATAAAATCCTTATTCTTACCAGGGAAGACTTGAAGAAATCGCATTGGCTCCAAAGCCACAATACGGACTCCTGTTTTCACCGACGGATCAGGAACAAATGGACATTTTGAGGCAGGCGTGTACGAACTCAAAACCAAACACAGAATCAGCGTCCCCCTTGGACAATATCTCACGCTTTTCCAAGCCGAGGTCTTTGCCATATTGGAATGCATAAAACTCCAAAGTCGACTTGAGGTAATAAATACAAAAATCCTCATCTGCTCTGACCTGCAATGGACTCTCTGGATAAAGCCACCACAGAATTTTCTGTGGTTTCGGGACTATATCAAAAAGCTCAACAAATTGGGAAAAATCAACAAAATCACCTTAATATGGACACCAGGCTATCAAGGCATACCCGACAACGAAGAAGCCGACAGACTGGCGAAACTAGGCCCACTGGAATACCCGGCGGAGCCAGTTGTTAGGGTGCCTTTCGCCATAGGTAAGAAAATCATTAGGAACCGCTTGTAGCAGAAACATCGAGCATCCTGGAAACAGATCCAATGATGTCGCCAAGCGAAGGCCACGATGGAGCAACCACTTCCTGAGAAAACCAAGGCCCTACTTGACATGGGCAAGAATAACCTTAGAACTACCATCGGTCTCCTCACCGGACACACGACCCTTAGAGCACATCTGTTTAACCTTGACTTGACCGAGAGCAAGGACTGCCAAATATGTGACGAAGAACCAGGAGACAGCATACATATCGTTGGTCGCTACCCAGGCCTCGCCGCAAAAAGACACAGTTTACTGGGACGAGCCTTTTTCGAACCCAGCGACCTGCCCAACCTGAAGGTCAGTGATCTGTATGGGCTGGTAAACACTACCGTGCTTCTAGCAGAACACTGACCCAACCACAAAGTGGGTAGTTACAAAAGATCTTATAGATCCAGTTACATCAAGGGCTGGATACAAACCCACACTCCTTTTACTACTACTACTACTACACAGTGTAGCCGACTTGGTTGACCTATAGACGGTTGTATGTTTTTCCAAATAAATGCGATGAAATGAAATAAAAATAAATACTATTCTACTATTCATTTCTCGTTAACCAATATGACAAAACCGTGTATGCGGCGATCCGGTTTAAAAGGTCACCGGTTCGTTCATCATGATTAGTAATCGGATGACGTGACCTGACTCAAATTGACTGTCCGGGCGTGAAAATACAAGTACAGCACCGCACTGACGCCGCCGCGCATAGCTCCCAACCACTTTCCGATAAACCAGTAATTCGAAATTCCGACCGTGTCGCTCTCGTCAGATTTATTAGTGCCACTGGCATGCAGCCACGATCATACGTTAAAACCTTAATTAAATCGTTGGCTTCGTGACGGAGCGATAGCTCAGCGGCGGTCATTTCGGCAGAGTGGACAATTGGCCAACGAAGCTAAAAATATTCAACAAAAATACTTCAGTAGGATTTGATGAGACAACCTTTTCTACTGAGACTAGTCATGGACGATTTGGTTTGGTTGGATGGTTCGGGTTGGTTTGGTGGCGAACGGTTTAGTGCAGCTGGGGTCATAATATCCAATATGTTCTCATGTTGGTCCAACTCACGATTCAACTCCTATTCAGTAGCCTGCTCGTGTGAAGGACTACCCCGGGAAGGACTATCGCGTCCCATGCCTCTAGTTTAACATACTATGGAAATAAACTGTTTTCTAGGCAGTGGATGGGTGAATGTTGACCTGTCGTCTTTCACTATTGAAATGACCAGTTGGCTACTTGATCCTGAGTTCAAAGCCGGGCAAAATATGGCATTGTTCGCGATAGATTCAAACTGAATCACCTCTGAGGCAAGCGACATCGGACCCGTGACCAGTCGGGAGGTTGGAGGTATCCTTATGGTTAATTGCGGACGGAGATATCCTGCCAACACTGGTAGTCAGGGGGGCGAGGTTCCCCGCTGGTCACCTTCTCGGAGTTATATAATATTGAATACAATCAATTTAAAAAAGAATAAAGACCTATATATATATATGTATATATATATATATATATATATATATATATATATATATATATATATATATATATATATATATATATATATATATATATATTATATATATATATATATATATATATATATATATATATATATATATATATATATATATATATATATATATATATATACATTATATATATTATATATATATATATATATATATATATATATATATATATATATATATATAATATATATATATATATATATATATATATATAAATATATATATATATATATTATATATATATATATATATATATATATATATATATATATTATATATATATATATATATATATATATATATATATATATATATATATATATATATATATATATATATATATATATATATATATTCAAAATAAAATTAGTAAAAGCTACTTAAAAAGCAGCGAAGGAAATCCCAGCTTAGATCGGGAAATGCTAATATTTGAATGAGATTTATTTATTTATTTATTTATTTATTTAAGAATTAATTACTATGAAACATTGATTAGCTTATAAAAATAACAGGAACCGAATGGCAAACCCTTAACCTTTTGCTTATTTGTTTCTGTCACCCAACTGGGACTAGCCCGTTCTAGGGTGGACAGGACTCCAATATTACAATCAAGATTGCTTGATTGCTTGGTTGCTTACAAATATACAAGTTTTAGTAAAAAGCTAATGACACTAAATTACCCTAAAATGTGGTCTTCAGAATAAAATAAAAAAATAATAATAAAAAAAAAAAAATAAAAGATAATATAATAAATAAAATGCAATTCCATTATTTAATCTGCAATAAATATCATATAAAATTCGATTAAATAAAATAAATAAAGTTATATGTGAGAAAAGGAAGAAACAGTCATTAATATTTATTAATATAAAATTACCTAGTCTAAAAAGTATACTTCATTGTCAAAGTCAAATAATTTTTGGTAGTTAGTTCAATGTTAAAATATACTTAAGAGCCTTATTACAAAATAGCGTAGGTATTCTTTTAAAATGAGTTGAAAAAATGAACGCATTTTTTTTTGGATGTAACTATAAAAGATAGGATAAATAAATAAATAAATAAATAAATAACTATTCAACCTTGGGAGAAAACCGCGGCACTGAGCGCTCTTCTCTTGCGCAAGCAAATATATACACAATTTCTAATTGTTTTTTGCAGTGTTTTCTCCTTTCTAATGACAATAATTTATATTATGTCGTATTGCTAAAAGAGTGAACTTTAATATAGTATAAGTATTATATAAGAATCTTATTTTATTTCTAAGAAAATTAGAATGATACAGGAAGATTTTTTTTTCATTTTGTGTAATTGTAAGTAATGTATACCTTGGATATGTGGTCAAAAAACGAAAAAATAAAGCCGTAGTGTACATCAAGAATACATGACGGACATAAAAAAAAATAGTATACGGTTTTCGTTGTAGTGATATTACTGTATTAAGGAGCTCAAAGTTTGCCTTCCGAGCGTTTTACGAATAACGACTTTCGGAAAATGGGCTGAATAAGTAAATAATATTCGTTATATTTAAAATTAAAGGCCGCTATGGTCAACATCAAGAAATGGTCCAGGTAATTCAGTAATTAAAGTTTGTAGAAATCTCTTCATTTCTTGGAATTAGAACGCCAAAAATCCACTTTTCTTGCCTTTCTGGAAAAAATATGTGATAGGGCTCTTAACATATATGTTTAAAAATATGTTAATAATTTGTGCACCTAAGTTTTATTATACTATTATTTCTAACATTTGATGTATGGTTAGTCTGTCATGATTCGATAACCATTTCTTTAGTTTATTTTTGAATTCCCTAAATGTCAAGTTCATTTTTATTTCCATATTGATCAGATTGTAAAATCTCGGCGCAATGAAAGAGTAATGTCTTTGTCCAAATGATGTTTTCCTTCTGGGTATTATTGAGCTATTTTCTAAAACTTGTCTCGTTGGTCGCCGGTTCTGAATTATTCCTAAATTTGAGTTACTGTCCAAAAATAGCCTTAAGAGGGAAGTTTTTAGAAAAAGTTGCCTACAGTCAAGAACTTTAGCTTCCTTATAAAGTTCATTAGTGGGATGGCGATATGGTCTACGTAGAATATACTTACGGATGTGCAGGACTTTCGACGGTGCAATGTAAGTTCAAAGGTCCTTTCGCAGTCGACTAACGATCACTATTCATCCATATATCTCAAAAATCAAGCTCATCCTTTTGCAACACAAAATGCCTCCAATTGAGACGAATTAAAGCGAAAAAATAAAAAATTAAAGGAATTGATCACTTCGGCAAAGCCGTGACATAAATGAAGGTGACATATCGAAATAATTCAAATTTTGAATGCTATATATATGTATATATAGCCGTCGTCTCTATTGCAGTTCGGAGTTCTTCTTATTTCAATGGCTTCCCGGATCATGCGAGGAAAGTAGAATTGTTCCTTGGATAGAACAATGGGATTTTGAAACTGCATGCAGTCCTGCTACAAACTCTCTTCTACGTGGAACCCTCTTCTTAAAATGTTTCCGCCGCCGGACGCCGAACGCAAAGACGTAAAACAGGATACAGTGAGTGTTGTGTGCAAGACGGATTTTCAAAATTCCCGCGCTCCGAGCCCGGCCCCCCACCACCGTTATAACCTACGCAGTGGCGGCAGCGGTTTGCGGCCTACCCGCAAAACAACGGACTGACAGCTCTTCAGTCTACCCTAGACAACGGCGGCTGCAACGTCACCGAAACGTCGGGTCCTACAAATTTCACGCGGTAAATTCGTTTTCTATCCTATTTATAATAAGTTTTTAATTATTTCATCACTGGTTTCCCTCTACAAACTTCGAAGATGAGGACGTTGATATATATATATATATATATATATATATATATATATATATATATATATATATATATATATATATATATATATATATATATATATATATATATATATATATATATATATATATATATATATATATATATATATATATATATATATATATATATATATATATATATATATATATATATATATATATATATATATATATATATATATATATATATATATATATATATATATATATATATATATATATATATATATATATATATATATATATATATATATATATATATATATATATATAGTATATATATATATATATATATATATATATATATATATATATATATATATATATATATATATATATATATATATATATATATATATAATATATATATATATATATATATATATATATATATATATCTGTATTATCGTATATATCTTTTGTTTTAGTGGTTATTCTCATTTAAAAGAATTTACCCTCATTCTATATTCAATTCGTACCATTCTATATTATGCCCATCTTTGATATCCTAATAATTCAGTTATTATTGCCATTTATTATAAAGCGTATTAGATTGCTCGATTCCGTACTATGTCTTGGAAGCTAAGATTTTTTTACAAAACGCAACGTGTAGATGGCAGTCATAGTTCAAAAAAATTATATATATTTTCATATGTTCAATATACAATTTCATATTTTCATATGTTCAATACACGCTCGTTCTGAGATAGGCATTTTATTTACAGATACGGCGCTCTAAACACGCGTATAGGGTATCCTATCTCCAAATAAAATAATTTTATAATAAAAAAAGATTATTTAAATCATATCTCTTATCATTTTATTATTAATTGATAAAAAATACAATTTGGTTTACAGGTTTCAATACGTAATAATTACGCATGTTAATGTTCAGATATACTAATACTGGCTTCCTATATTTTCGTATTATTTCTGTAAAAAAAAAAAAAAGCATATATTAAAACGCGATAGATGACATTTATATTAGAATGTTATTGTTATTATTACAATGTTATTGTGAAATTATTGGATTTTTATAATCAGTCAGTCCTTTATAAAAAAACCATTCATATTCAGTGTCATTATAGATGGCAAAATAAAATTTCTAATAGTTTCGCCGTCAATGCTATTAGCGCCACTTGCATTTTGCTGGCGCAGAAGAGTTACCAAAATGTAATATGGAGTTAAACAACCTAATACCATATATAATCAATGCTATTCTATTATCTAATATTAGTTCTAATGTTCGAAGCGAACGCCTAATATTTGCGTGATTTGCGCGCCAGGAAAAAGTAATGTTAATTTCTTAGTTTACCATAATCTTAAGATGAAGTTTTCATAATTTTTAAGCTCATAATATCAGACAATGAAAATGATAATTATAAATACTGAAAGTAATATTGATATCAAAATTTTGAAACATTTGGCAAGAAATCGACTATTTTAATGTTGTAAAAAAAGCTTTAAACTGAGACTAATCTTATTCCTCAAAATCAATATAAAGCTTACTAAATATCTTTCTCTATTACAAAGTCAGTAGTATTTATAGTCAACCTTAATTACATATAAGTAGGTTTTTCGTGTGTTTAAAAAACTCGTTTCTTAATTTAAAAGAAGCGTTTAACGCTTTTAGGAATTAGAGAAATGTCTGCCAGATATCACATCTAATCCCATCAATCGCTAGCTTTTAGAAAGAGATATATGATAAGACCGTCCTGTCACCGCCGCACATCGGGCTGGTTGCATATCGAGCGGGAATTAATTAAATTGATGAATTTCTAACGCCTTAAAAACCTTAAAAACCATTTGTGGATATTCCACTCTGTCCATTTCAAGATTTGGGAGCTAATGGGACCAGTGCAGTTGTTAGGATCGGCCCAACTCACAGGTCAGCACCCATCCGGTAGCCTCCACGCAGAAGTGGGAGCTGGGGTAGGACTGTACCTGCCGCCCAGTTTCTCTGGGAATCATCCTTAGGGCGCTCGTGGACGGTTTACGTACCGTGCGGCGTCACTTAATCGACTGTGCATTTCGACTGATAACCGAGGGAGTCTGGAAAAAGCTGTGGTTTCTCTATTTTGAAGTCGTGTCCTCGCAGATAATGTATGCGGTTTTGCTCAAAGATTAAAAACAACTCGAGGCCGTTATAACATCCGTGAGTCTATCTTGTACGTCTTAATGAGGTCACCCCTGTTCCGACGAACCTTGAGTGTGAGCAGTTATTATCTGCCGAGTTTTTCTGGGTATTCCCAATTTTTAAAACCCAGTGGCATATTGGTCGCTCTGCGCTGGACTTTCTCGAGGAGATTGTCGTATTTCACAAAGTAAGCATTTCAGATTTGGAATACAAAACGAAATATTGGTATCAGACCAACTCAAAACGAAATATTGGTCTGATGTACTTATTTCATAATGACAAAATTAAGGCTGGTGTGATTTAGTGGAATCATTTGCGGATGAGGTAGGTACATAATTAAGTTGGCCTATTTTACGATCTTTTTTACGATGCTCACCCCACTTCAGGTCGCTCACTGTCATTATGCCAAGATCGTTTTGCGTATATATCCGATATACTGTGTGGGTTTTAGTTTATTACTGAATTTATATTTACTGTATTTTTGGCTTAAATTGGGATTATTTTTATGACTATATTTTAAAAGTTTAATAAACAATTTGATTTCCTCAAATCATTTCGATTTGAAAACGTCTATTCGCTCGTTACAGTGGTGACCCCAAGACTAATAATTCATAAGCAATGGTTGATCCTACAACCAATAAATCATGAGTGGAAATATTTATCACGTGCGATGTCGTTTGCATGTGACGTCATCACGCGAGTGTAGACACACGCGCGTGAAAGTCGCGAATTAGCTTTGTGTAGAATTTAATGTGTAGAGCTAGCGGGTAGTTTTTGGTGTTGTTCTAAAAAGATACGGAGCACTACAGTAGGACTTAAACAACAAAAAACAACACAAACATGAAGCAATGTAAAAAATCGGTTTTTTCACCCCAAGACTTTCCTGTCAGCGGTGACAGGAAAGTCAGGCAGGAACATAATTCATCTGAATATTAATATCATAAAATACTACCACAACCCCCTACCCCAACCCAGCGCCACCCTTTAACCCTCAAAAATCGAAATCGTCCTCGACTTCGAATTTTTCGACTTTTCCGACATTTTGACTTTTTCGATTTTTTCGACTTATTTGACTTTTCGAATTTTGTATCTGCTGTTGACCGTTGAGGAGTTCCCTCGTCGGAAGCCAACCCAGGGTACATCAGCCATATAATGGTGAAACTTGGAAGTTGCTATCATATTTGAATGCGTACACAATTTTTTTGGGCCTTAGTTGTTTACCGTTGAGGAGTTCCTTCGTCGGGAGCCAACCCAGGGTAGGTACATCAGCCTTGTCATGGTGAAACTCGGAAGTTGCTATCATAAATGAATGCGAATACAAAATATGTCTCTGCTATTGACCGTTGAGGAGTTTCCTCGTCGGGAGCCAACCCTGGGTGGACGGATTTCAACCACAACCTTTTAAGCTCATACCATGACCAAATGATGTCTGCATGCCAAATTTCAGCTTTTTGGCGCTATCTTCGGAGAATACACACAAAAAGACACACAGCAGTGCGTCCACAATACTTTTCTTAACAGGAAAAGTGATAGTGGCCGAAATATAAATGAACAAGAAAATTGCAAAATAACGATATCTCATACGACTCGTGAATATGTTCGAAATTACAGAAACCTCTATTTCTAAATGGAATTCCTCTCAATGCGACCTTTCCTCTAGGAAAGATCGCATTGAAAGAAATACAATAAGCGTAAAAATAATAAAAATAATAATAAGCGCTTGATTTAATACAATAAAATCTTTACAGCTTGTAAAACAGCATATATGTTCACCGGTACATATAAATATTTCAAATTTGGCACTAAAATACAATGCCATCAATAACATATCATGGAAAAAAAAACAAAAAAGAGATACATTGCATTCGGTCTTTCAGATTTTCAGTTTCCTACTTCTTGGCTTGTTGCATCGCACAAAAGTAAATTTTCACTATTAAAATAAAAGTGATAATATCAATGATCTAAAAATAAAAAGTGATAAATATTTTATAATATTGCCGACGGCCAATATTCTATGCTAAGCGGTACTGATTTGCTAACATTCTTTGCGAAAACGTGCAGTGCCTAGTGAATACGAGACATACGGCAGCGTGGAATAGATAACGAGAAATCGACGCAAAGCGAGTATGTAGCGTATAGTACAAGAGCCAGCGACAAAACATAATTTTGGAAAACTGATACTTTTAGGTCAGACAATATTTTGGCCATAGAATGCCGGGGTAAAGTCAGCAGGCCAGATTCCAGGATACCCGGCGCTGCCGTACTAGGAAAGATTTAAATTTAGTTAGTACCCCCAAAGTGTTTGGGAAATGCTGAAAATTCATCAGTACACAGTGGATGCAATACAGAACTGGAAACAAATGGTCAGACTGCTTAACAATAGAACTCGTGGCGTCAGTATTTTTTCATACATGTCACAAAAATAGATAACGAGAAATCGACGCAAAGCGAGTATGTAGCGTATAATACAGAGCCAGCGACAAAAAAGAATTTTGGAAAACTGATACTTTTAGTTTAGACAGTATTTTGGCCATAAAATGCCGGGGTAAAGTCAGCAGGCCAGATTCCAGGACACCTGGCGCTGGCGTACTAGAAAATGTGTAATTTTAATTAGTATCCCCAAAGTGTTTTTGAAAACCTGAAAATTTGTCAGTAGATTAGTGGTTCCAATAAATAACTCGAAACATGTGGTCAGACTGCTTTATAATAGTACGCGTAACGTCAGCATCTTCATACCATTATATTGCGCCATTGGGAACATTATATTGCGTGGCAATTGACCGATGCGTGACATGTATGGAGATGCTGACGCCACGGGTTCGATTATGAAGCAATCTGACCATATATTTCGAGTTCTTTATTGCAACCATTGTCTACTTAAGAATTTTCGGATTTTCCAAAAAACGTTTGTGGTACTAATTAAAATTATACCTCTCTTAGTACGCTAGCGCCAGGTGTCCCGGAATCTGGCCTGCTGACTGTAGCCCGGCATTCTATGGCCAAACTTCTGTATGATCTGAATGTATCAGCTTTTCCAAAACTTGCACCTTTTTGTCGTTGTCTCCCCGACTATTGATACATCGGGCATACAGCAGCCGGCGAAAGCTCAATTTAGTATAATATAACCGATTGAAGATTTTACGAAAATAACGGAACAGCGTCCAATACTGCTTATATTAAGGTCCTCAGGGGCTCTCTAGACGATCAACCATGCTTGTTAAGGATCGCGTCGCGGGCTGGAAAGGGATAGTAAACCACAAGAACTAAGCAAATATATTTTTTTAGTTTTATATCAGGAAGTCACGTTAATTAGACGTACTTGATTGATGAATGACGTGACTCCCAGGTATAAAACTACAAAAATTGGCATTTTTAGTAAATATTTCAAAAAAATATTTGCAAATTTCCTGCGGTTTTACGATCCCCTCCCAGTTCGCGACGCGATGCTTGACAAGCATGCTTGGTCGTCTAGAGACCCTTACATAATAATATGAAATTGGCGTTTTATATGAACAAAGTTAAACGATAAAAATATATATTTGATTAATTAAAGTATGTACCAATGTGATCTATGCACTTTCGCCATTTTATTGGTAGTTCGTTGATACCTTTGCTGTAAAAATTGTGGGAGCGAGAATAAATAAAACCTTTGAAGGTGGTTTGGACTGCCTCATCGGAATTGTTTTTTTTTTGCAAGAAATTTTCTAAATCCGGAAGAAGTCGTAATTTGTTGGAGCAAGGTCTGGGGAGTATAGTGGATGTCGGAGTCATTCGCAGCTCCTACAATCGCAGCTTCTCTAATTTAAATATTGTATTGTACATTGTTTGGTCTAGCATTGTACTGAAGCAGCAGTGAGCTACAGCAATTGAGCAGTCTCGGTTATTTAATAGCTAGCTTTTCCATCATGGTTTACAGTTGTTGACAATACAGATCTGTTGTAATCGTTTGGCCAAATTATAAGAAGCTGTAGTGGATGACACCAGCACTGGTCCACCAGACACTCACCAGTACCTTTTCAAGAGTCAACTTTCGCCTAGGACAGGATTTGACCGGTTCTCCTGGGTTCAACCATTGTGATGAGCGTTTCCGATTATTCCGATTAATATTGTATGTACAGAATACATTTTTTATCACAAGTAACGATACAATTCAGCATTTCCTAGTTATTGTGACGGTTGAGTAATGTAACGCAGCACGCGACGCGTGTTTGTTGATATGCTTCACTCAATTCATGCGGTACCCATTTTCGAGCTTCTTCACTTTTCCAATTAGTTTCAAGTGAATTACAATTATTTTATCACTCACACCGAAGCCTGCCGACAACTCCGCGTGGTTTGCGATGGATACGCTTCCACGATCACTTTTTATTATTTATTCTCAATTAGGGTATCCGGGACGCCCATGGCGTTTGTTCTGTAGATCAAAATTTCCAGGACGAAAACGTTTCCGGAACCAAAAATGTACCGTGCATTCTTTTACAGTAGCTTCCCCATACACATCATTAATCCTTCGAGCTGTTTCTGCAGCGCTGAGGCCCCAATAGTAATCGTATTTATAAATATAGTAGAACTCCAATCAACCGAGTCAATTGGGACCGGATCCCATTCGAGTAACCAAAAAATTCGGAATTTAGTTCCATTTTTTTTAATTTAAGGTTTTAATACTTTATTGATTTAATTTTTGCACATTTAGCCCCATTGTTATCAATGTTATAAGTAACTCGGAAAAAATTAACACCGAAATGCAGCTAATGCACAATGCCCACCTAACTAGGACTGAACTGTCCCGTATTTAGGCGGTCAGAGTAATTAAAATAAGTAATACAACTTAAGTAACAATTATCCTAATTAACCAAAGAAACTTTTTATTTTTATGAATAATAAATGTACTTAATTAATATTGAATATTATATAATAATAAATAAATAACACTATAATACACATCAAAACACTAATTTTTACGAATAATACATTTTTGGTAATACAATATGGCAAATACACAACGTAAATACGATATCAATAAATAATAAATGATATATGGTAAAAACATATTTATAATTTAATAAAATATATAAATACAATTATAAAAGCAGTGCTAAAAAATGTGAAATAATATAAATAAAAATATGATATGATATTAATATATACATAATAATTACATAATTATTTAATACATAATAATTACATAATTACTATTAATATATACATAATAATTTATATAAATATACAATATTATTACTGTATATAAATATACAATATTAATTACTGTATGTATGTTGAAAATGGGAGAAAAATATTTTTAAAGAAATAGCGTGTCTGTTGCAACTTCGACATTAAGGTCAATCATTCAAATATTATTTTTTTTGTGGTTAGCGAACACACATTTTTTGTATTCGCCCTCTACCAAGTTTCCTTAGAAATTGCCGTCTGTAAGGGCATTTATGGTTTCGGTAAAAGACTGGTACATTGGTAGCAACAAGCTTGTAATGTATGGGGGTAAAAAGATTGTTTTAAACTAGCCTATCCCTTTTTCCAACAAATCTTTGGAGAGATGAGCTAGTGCATTATCAACAATCAGTACGTTTCCGTCTTCATTAGTTTTCCGTTTTAATTTTGGATAATCAGCGTTTCGGATAGTCCGAGTTCGGATAATTTATAATTGAAGTTCTATTGTAACGCGATATTTAA
>OX155955.1:35934824-36077324 GCA_944548615.1 Micropterix aruncella | reverse complement strand
TGACGATATCCTTGATGAAATGGTATTACACTAAGATATGTCTCATCTTTCCCATTCCTGTGTCGGATCGTACGTTTGGTTTATTTCGACTATCGTACATTCGTTTTGGGTTGATTATCGTACGTTTATTTTCCAAGTGGTTATCATATCTTAGTTAGTTGAGGTCGTTTGAGCAGGAGCTCAACAAATTGGGAAAATCCAACAAAATCACCGTAATATGGATACCGGGTCACCAAGGCATACCCGGCAACGAAGAGGCCGACAGACTGGCAAAACTGGGCACACTGGAATGCCCAGTGGAGCCAGTTGTAGGGGTCCCCTTCGCTACAGGTAAGAAAATCATCAGGGACTGCTTGGAGCAGGAACATCGGGCTTCCTAGAAACAGAGCCAGGGATGTCGCCAGGCAAAAGCCATGATGGAGCAACCACTACAGAAGAAAACCAAGGCCCTACTTGACATGAGCAAGAAGAACCTTAGAACCACTATCGGTCTCCTCACCGGACACACGACCCTTAGAGCTCATCTATTTAACCTTGGCTTGACCGAGAGCAAGGACTGCCGAATATGTGGCGAGGAACCTGAAGACAGCATACACATTGTTGGTCGCTGTCCAGGGCTCGCCGCCAAAAGACACAGTTTACTGGGACGAGCCTTTCTCGAACCCAGCGATCTGCCCAACTTGAAGGTCATTGATCTACTTGGACTGGTAAGAAGTACCGGGCTACTAGCTGACCACTCACCTAACCAAACAGTGGGTAGTTACAAAAGACCTTACAGATCTAGGTGACATCAAGGGCTGGAAACAAGCCCCCACTCTATCTACTACTACTACTACTAAGAAATCGAAGAATATAGCAGTTATTTCACATTGTAAACTAGACAAAAACGAGTTTTATAGCCTGGAGTTTTCTAGCACCCGTTTCGACGATGTTACAAGCGTTGATTTCCAGGGTGGACAGAAGTTCTGTCATCTTCTGTAACCTAAACGATTCTTCACACATTCAACACACCATAAAGGGAAACGAGTAACAACAACCAGACAGCACTCAATCCAAAAAAAGAGAACAAGTTTTGCGCAAAAACACTTTTCTTACATTGCTCCTCGACTGTTCAACAAAATGAATAGTGTTTTCCCTGCAGGACTAAAATCTAGGACTAGTCACGGCGTAAAGAAAAACCTAACTAAGTCACTTTTGACTATGGGTCGACAAGAAACAGAGACATTAATAACATATATATTTAAATAGAGCACGATTTGTGAGATATGTATATATATATATATATATATATATATATATATATATATATATATATATATATATATATATATATATATATATATATATATATATATATATATATATATATATATATATATATATATATATATATATATATATATATATATATATATATATATATATATATATATATATATATATATATATATATATATATATATATATATATATATATATATATATATATATATATATATATATATATATATATATATATATATATATATATATATATATATATATATATATATATATATATATATATACATATATATAGAATTATTTTATATTTATATATATAGCATATATTTATTTATGTATGCACGTGTATATTTATATGTATATACCTAAATGTAATATTATTACGCATTATTATTTTGGAGACATATCTATCTTCTTAAATGTATACAAAGATAATACAGCAAGTTACGAAAACCACTCTACCTTCTTTTATATTAAGCCTACCTTAGTACAGGCGAGGCCTAGTTAGGATGGCATTGAATTTTTAAAATATCTGTAATATTATAGATCAATAAAGAATTTTGAATTTGAATTTGATTTCTGAGTCATCTGAACTACATATATGGAAATTAAAATTCACCTATGAATTAAGCAATGGTCGACTCCCTGGCTTTTTTTGGGTGTCTAGTTCAGGAGGAGTAATTGCTTTTGGACATACGGTGTATCGAAAGCCTGCACAAATGGCCAGATATGCATATGCCTGCTCACACTATCATCCCTAATATCGACGCCCAGTGCAATCGTCGATAAAGCGACACTGGGTATTATCTGCAGGAAATGGAACACGTCAATAATTGGATACTAAAATCATCACGACACACCAAGAAACCCAGAAACTGGGCACATCACGAGAGCTTTTTACCATACGTCAAGTGCGTAACGGATCAAATAAGTAAGATGCTAAAAAGCGATCTTTAAACCGACTCAATGTACTTGGTCTCTGAGGCCTCTAAAGGCGGTAATGCACTAATATTGTGTAATATAACGGTTTATGGCGACTGTGTGTCCTGCCCTCTATGTATAGGAAGACTGAGCGGAGACTTCAGAGAATGAAAAATTCCTGCGCAAGATTTTGATTCAGGATTCTTCCACGTCATCATGTGTCTCCATTCCTTGCCAAGGCTTCCATGTTGAATATGAGTAAAAGAAGGCAGCTCTATCTTACAACTTTTGTACTGGGGGTAGTACTTAATAAACAGCCGCGATATCTTTACTCGTTTATGACGTGGTCCCGTAAACGACATGACAATTCAACACGGACACGTGAACAACTTGCGATAATTTCCAAGCACAAACTACAAATTTCTAGTTCAATGGTTGTATGAAAGTGATCGGGAATGGCATTGCGATTCAAATCAACTGAAATAATTAGAGACCACTACGATAGTAAATTATTAAACGATAATATTTAGAAACCGAAGATTTTTAGTTTTTTTTTTATTCAATAGAATGATATTAGGTACTATTGTTTTTTCCTTTTTGTTATATATTTTTTTTTCACGTGGTTAACTCTGCTTCTATCTTATTTATACGGAAATTTAAGAAGGTCCATATCCACAAGTAAATATATAAAAAAATACTAAAAAACACGACTGCAGATACAGAAAGTGAAATATTGTATTTATAATTATTTTTGTTACGGTTTTTTAGGAAATAAATGTGGTATATGTATTTATCCATATATATAGATGTGTATATCCGAAATATACTCAATCAAAACTTTCATTTGACACTAAACATGACATATATGTTAATTTATTGACATTTGGACATAACACAACACAAAACAACAACTATTTATTTAATATTTGTACAGTGTATCCTATGCCACTTGGGATGCCATAGCGATTCTAGCAATACCACATACTTCTAATTTGGTTCAAGCGTTTAGATGTTATGGAGGAATAAAGAAACGGAAAATATATATAGATGAACCCTGACCACATTACCCTCCGTTTTTGTTGGACATGCGTGTTAAAAATAGACCGTACAAACGTCGCAATGATTCTTTTCCTTCAACAATATTCCTAGACTATATATTGCGGAATTCACCTTTACATAAAAGGTCTAATAAATCAGGACAATTGAGCAGGCCATTGATTACGTTGGCAGCGGTGCGACGGGCGACCAGAGCAGTATTTCTTTTCTAAGGGCTGCGGTAACGCCCTCAATCGCCCGCTGTGAAATTACATGGGAATTTATGTGCAAATCCTTTTTTGTATGTAGTTAGTTGTCGCAAACGTTGCATACTTAACGGAAAGTGAGTCAGCGCTAATTTTAGGCTAGGAAGGCCAAATATCGACGTAATTCTCTGGAGAGATTAATTACCTATACTGTCCGCTTCGTCGCCATCATTGTTTGCAGTTCTTGATAGCGTTCTTGATAGCGAT
The DNA here is from genome assembly GCA_944548615.1 of Micropterix aruncella. Classification (NCBI taxonomy): domain Eukaryota; kingdom Metazoa; phylum Arthropoda; class Insecta; order Lepidoptera; family Micropterigidae; genus Micropterix; species Micropterix aruncella. The sequence goes on along the minus strand of OX155955.1, from coordinate 36,073,611 downwards.
AGATTCAGCTTCATTTGCGTTAAATTGAGTCTTCAAATAATACGGCAGAAACGGTCACCTATGAAAGTTACACGCAATTAGATTACTTAGATCAGATTACAATAAAAAAGGTACCTACATTGTATTTTAATCAAAAACCCAATTTACGGCATTAAGGATTTTGACAATATTGAATTTTCTTAGTTCTCTTGACTTTCTTGACTATCTTTATTCTTTCTATTATTGACTATTATATCATTGTGAATGTTTATTCCAAGTATTGGCGATTTCCTATTATTATGATTACTACTATTATTATTTTATTAAAATATTTTATTTCTAACCACAAATTATAGGATATACAGATGTAAAATTATAGATATACAGATATACATATTAAAATATTTTATATTTTATTATGTTATACTATATTATATATAAATATGACACATTATTTTATATGTTATAATATATGATATTATATTATATTATTGTATTATGTTATGTTATAATATATTATTTATATTATATTATCCTAAATTATATTACGTATTGTTTTTTATGAGACGGAGGAAGGACAGCAGGCAAGGCTCAACAAATACAACAGAACTTTGTATCATCACCCCAACACAGGCGTATACCTAGTGGGGTGATGTAATCCTGACAAGTAATGCCCTTTCGCGATTTTTATAATATGTATTTTTTTAAATGTGTTAAAAAATGAACGCAGTTTATTTTATGTAACTATAAAAAATAGGATAAAGTATAAATAAAGAAATAAATAATTTGTTATTATTTTTATTACAGATGTAATAATTTTTTTAATTGTAATTATATGATATTCAACAGCGGAGTGAACGAGCGGAGTGCTCGTAATGATTTATATCTTTTTCCGAAACTGAAATAATATCTGCGAAGTTAAAAGTTCTAATATGATTAAGAAGTAGACGCCGCGTTGCAGTTTTATTTAGGCGCTTCGGGTGAAGACTTTTTAGGAAAGAAATTCAAGTTTTAAAAAACTAAAAGGCGGGAAAAATAACCTTTAATAAAAGCATGTAACATACCCATTTTTACTATTATTTGAAGAAATTCTAATAATAATCCACCTTATCAAAAAAACTTAGTGTAAGTTATTTTATAATTAGTTATTTAATAAAAAGCTTTAATTACGCATTTCCCCTCAACGAGGCTCCGAATCCCTGTTTTCTCCGAGCGTGACCCTCCGTTCATGAAACAAAAAGCAAGTATTATATGAAAAGAGTAGAATGAATTTCAAAGCCTCCTAATCGGTCCCAGCTTCGATAGGCAACTTCATCAATCAAAAAGACATTTTAATTAATTTTGTTTTTCTGACAAATTACTTTTTAAGAACCGGGGATTTCTCGTGGGTGCTTTAACATGGAGACTTTCGATTTTGCAATAAATAATTTTTTTCAAGAGGAACCTCTTCTAAGATATACTTTATGTATTCAAAGACATACTCGAACAGTGATGGTGGAGTGAATATACTGAGTTTTGAAATGACTACGACGTCATTCAGTACGGTTCAGGTTCATCAAAATTCTAATGGCTTGTTTGCGGACAAGGAAAAAATGTTGCCCTAAAAATGCGGTACAATTCGTATATAGTTCATAAAAACCATACTTCACTTTCATAGATGACTGGAAAGGAGGAAACCCTTCGGCTACGTAACGACCAAATTTAGTTGCACATCAGAATACCGTTGATGTAACGACAAAATTGACGCTTTGCTCCCGGAGCGCACAGTAATATTATTTTCTTATTCGAACACATCCTAAAATACATACCAATATCTCATTATTACCATAGATTCATAGACGGCCGCTAGAATAATTTCGCATGTCATTTCGCCGATATGTCTGGTAAAATTCCATTGTCAAACATCATCATTTTGTTTTTTCGAAAAATCATCAAAATTTTTATTGGTTTTTATGAGCTAATATCTAAATATTTTTGTATGTAAATAAGCAAAACGAAATATTACCTTTGATATAGAATCTAATGAAGAGCACGATAGTATTTACAAATTCTAAATAGGGTTCCGTATTTTCCGTAAGATAAGTACAAGTTAGAAATACCGAGTTTTTTTCACTTTTTCGTCTTTCTCATATTTATTCATAACTATCTAATAGTTTTACAAAATGAGATTTCAATATTCTATATACGAAATTTCAATGCAATAATTGCACAGTTATTCGTTTTATGATTGCTATAGTACTTCTATAGGTATAGTACTTTTTGTTGAGCACGGCGATATTGATATAGGGTCGAAGGGTTAATATAGATATAGCGCTGAGTGTAAACATATTAATGGTAGTATGGAATAGTATATATGTGTAAAAAAGTAATTTTCTTAAATTTTATTAAAAACATATCTGTTTTGAATTATTAATACTTCATGACCTGAAATGTTTCCATTACATTTTATTGGATTGCAACCCTTTAATTAATTTATTAAGAATACTTAAAAAATCTACTTTTTGGTATGATTATTTTAGCAATTATGACTATTTAATTTATATCCTTTTTTTACATGCTTAATGTAATTATTTAATATTTTCATTCTATCTGGATTATTGACTGATCAAATAATAATAATAACTATTATTACAATATCATCTTATAAAATTAATTATGTGCTATTTTCTTTCTCTTTTTATAGCTAGATAGATACATATGACATTGAAAACAATATCGGTTGTTTGACATTTTAAAAAGGTTTAAAAACGAATTTACCGAGTGAAGTGTATAGTGCCCGGCGTTTCTGCAATGTTGCAATCGCATTTGCCCAGGGTAGAATAAAGCGCCGTCAATCCGTTGTTCCGCAGGTAGGCGGCAACAACGGTTTGACACATCGCCGAAACGTCGGGTGCTAATTCTTATAAAAACCCATTTATAATAGCTAGGTGCATATTCATAAGCCGTTTAAATATCCTAACCATGCTATATCTTAGTTTTGCTATGTTATCACTTTTGTGCTGTTGGATTTTTGTATGTATTTTAATTTTACATTTAACTGTAAATTAAAAATTACATAATTATACAAATCGAAGAAAATATACTAGGAAATTTCTGGGCTCGTCTAGTAAGTCTATAACTATTGAATTGATAATAATATATTTTGTACCACTCAGGCAACAGAAGAAGTAACTTACTAGGAATCACATATACAAATAATACAAAATGTTAATAAAAATAAACCGACGAAATGTTTGTATCAGTGCAGCAGCCACGTTGTGTCTGTGCTGTTGACCAGTGAGGAGTTCCCTCCTTGGAAGCCAACCCTGGGTGCCACAGTCCTGTCTTGGCAAAACTTAGAACGGGCTGTTGTAATTGAATGCATATAAAAAAAACGTATCTGTGCTGTTGACCGTTGAGGAGTTCCCTCGTCGGGAGCCAACCCTGGGTGTAGAATCAGGTCATGCTTACCATAAATAATGCATTTTCATCGGAACTTAACCGACATGTAATTTTCAACGTCATATGATAATATTTGAGGATTTTTCTCAATCCCTCATGGATCATATAATCAGAGCAGGATTCTGATAAAAATGGGACCAATATGAAAGTATATCCTTTCAAATAAAAAAATAATTTTCGAAATCGGTTTATAAATGACGGAGTTCGGAGGTAACAAACATTAAAAAAAGAGATATAACCGAATCGATAACCTCCTCCTTTTTATGAAGTCGGTTAACAAAACGTTTTCTCTTTTATAAGTTTTAACATTAAAACAATTTTATATTCGTAAGCACAATTAACAAACATTAAGTAACTAGTACAAAGTTGAGTAGCTATTAGTATTGCCGCTCATTTATTATTCACTTGTAACCGTAAAGCCGTAAATTAACTGAAGCCTTATTGAGTAAAAACATACCTTGACCCGAATTCTGTTCACTCACGAAAAGTCATAGTTCATATATAGGGTTATATAATAAGGGCGGGTCGATGTTGTCAGTCTTTGGCGGCTATGTTGTTTCGGCAGCGTTTTCAAATCTGTTGTTTATTATTGAGTCACTGATGCAAAATCACCATGGCAAGTTACACGCCTGAGCAGCAAGTTAAAACTTTATTATCGAAATGAGTGTTCGTTAGTTCATGGTTATCTCTCGCGGAGGTGACGAGAATTGACTACCAAGATCGTGCGATTTTACCCCGCTAGACATTTTCTTGTGGGGCTTTCTGAAGTCGCAGGTCTATGTCAATAAGCCGCAGTTGACCGATGCCCTCAAAGTCAACATAACCAAGGCGATCCCTCAAATTCAGTCGGATTTATGCGGAATAGTCCTTAAAAATTGGACCTCTCGGATCCGTGTCAACGTGCGAAGCCGCGGCGGACATTTGAACGTACACTGAACTCGGCTACGAAAGGGAGGGGGGGGGGGGGATATGTGATATATAGCAATAAAAAAAAATATTACGGCGGTAGAACACTTAAATACATTATACATTATTCCTAAACAAAACAATCACTTTTCAGTAAATTTCGATTAGCAAATATTTACTTTTGTAAAATTTATATAAAACTTTGAACCCCAAACTACTAAGCAACTTTCATAGTAGTTTATCTAGGAAAGCTAAGTAAAACAATATATAATAAAGATATGATAACGGTGAAAGTAAAAATTCTCTCAACTTATAAAGAGGTTTGAAAACGAAGTAACCAGTGAATTTTGCAGCACTTGATGTTTCGGAATTGTTGCAACCGCCGTTGACCAGGATAGAGGTCTAACCCTGGATAACGGCGCAAGCAACATCACCGAAACGTCGGGTGCTATAAAATTTACGCGGTGCATTCGTTTGTAAACCTATTTGTAATATCAAAAAACCGCGATAATTTTTGATCTATTAGGTTAAATTAGCATTAGGATAAATGTGTATAAAGAAGTAAGTACTTATTTTTATTGTAAATAAACCTATTAATAGTATTTAAAATCAAGCTAAACTAGGTAAAATATATCCAAAATATTGAAAAGGCACAAGCCATAGTTGGGAACTGTCATATGCAATTCGTTTTTTTATCAATGAAAAAAAAAGCGTATTGTGAATGTTTCTCTCTCGGGTGACTTTTTGAGGTCCTTTCACGTATCACAAGACGTTTCATTAATATTATCAGGAAGTAACAAAGCCAATACAAATATACAGATAAATTCTACGAAACATCCACTGAAAATTTGATTAAAAATGGAATATTGCTAATCTTAAAACAAAAATACAGCACTAAATAAGTTAACCTGAAAATTAGTTCGCATTTGTAGGATAAGGGTATGCAAAAGAATATAATAAAAACATCGATATTGTTCAGTCACTTTCGACATTGTTCGAAGATGTCCAACATTGCAAAATCATCCCAAACAATACATTAAAACTCTTCCTGAGCGAAAGCGGGAAAGGCAATTTTTAATTATAAATGAAAATATTAACATATCCTTATCCAATACTCTGTTTTTAAAAAAGATAGTCTGATTGATTTGGAGTTCATCGTTGTAAAAATATTTTTTTAGGGGATCCTTACAATAAAATAAAAAAGACAATCCATTTATTTTTATTATAAAGATCATTTGGATCTTCCGAAACATTAACTTAATATGCGACCTTGATAAAGGCTAAGGAAGAAAATGTTAGGACAAAATAATTCACTAAATAAGTTAACTGGCAAATTAGTTTACATTCCTTAATTAGGGTATGCAAAGGAATATAATACAAAAAAATCGACATTGTTCGACCATTTTCAACAATGTTCGACGATGTCTGACATTGTAACATCATACCAAACATTGTAACATTTAAATCTTTTTCGGAGCGAAAACGGGGAAAGCAGTTTTCAAATAATAAAGAAAGTATTGACATATCCTAATCCAATACTCTGTTTTTAAAAAAGATACGCTGATTTATTTGGAGTTCATAATTGTGAAATGATTTTTATTGGGGATCATCACTAAAAAAAAGATACGATGAAACAGACGTTCCATATTTTTTTTTACTACATAAACCATTCGTGTCTTTCGAAACATTAACTTAATAGACGGCCTTGATTAAGGCTAAGACAGGAAATGTTAGGACAAAAATACCTCACCAAATAAGCCGGCGAATTAGTTCGCATTCCTTGATTAAGGTATGTAAAGGAATATAAAAAAAATCGACATTGTTCGGCCATTTTGAACATTGTTCGTCATTGTCCGACATTGTAACATCATCTCAAACAATACATTTAAATCTCTTCCCGACCGAAAACGGGGAGAGCAGTGTTTTAATTAACATAGAAAGTATAAACATATCCTAATTAAATTACTCTGTCTTTTAAAAAAAGATAGACTGATTGATTTGGAGTTCTCATCATTGTTAAATTATTTGTTTTAGGGGTCCTTGATAAAAATATATTTTAAAAAGATACGATGAAAGATACGCTCTATTATTTTTTTTATTATATAGCCCATTCGTGTCTTCCAAAACATTAACTTAATAGACGGCCTTGATAAAGGCTAAGACAGTAAATAGGAGGAACGTTATTCAAGTCTTGGACAGATTCATTCAAAAGTCAAGTACAAATTTATTTTATACAAATTGTAGGATATTTTATTGATGCACGGCACGATCTCTTCGCTTCATCCGCCTCTGGGATGAATGTTATTAATGCCACTGCTTCGGGTTAAATTGTAAAGTCGTCATAACTTTGAAGAAATTGTATATTTTACTCTCCACAGACGGAATTCGTTAACGACTATTTAGGAATGAATACTAATTGGCCATTAAATAATTTTATTGGTCAAAATGACTTATTCCATTTGAAGTCCACAGAAAACCACATCCGTTATTACTTTATCTTTAAATATAAACCAATAAGCATTTAGTACTTTATTTTACACATAGCTATAGTATTTAGAGGAATTGACATTTCATATGTTTTCATCCCTTTTTTGGAAACTTTGCTCCTAGCTTAGCTGCTGAATGCCGATTTTTATACAACAAATTCTGCACCTTTAAGGATGTGTTAATGGAAAAGTAAAAGTCATCGACCGAGCTGAGCGAAATATAATCTTAGGTCTAAACAAAATTAGTCATTTTATACTGAAAATTAAACAATTATTCCAATATGCAAAATACCCAGCGCACCATATTGGTATTTCAAGGTAAATATAGTTCATTTTAAATTGTATGCAGCCAATGTTCAGAAATAAAAAATAAAAAATACAAAAAAAACAGGTGGCATTTTTCGACTACATCTACTACAAACTACAAACGTTATATGAACAGATAGTTAAAAAAACCTTAAGTTTCATGCGATTATATCTAATGAGAAATACGCATAAAAAATCGATAACATGTAAATATATTATTTTATTTATTTATTTATTTATTTTATTTATCGCTAGTATTACATGATTAATTCTTCTATAGTATATTTTACATGATTTAGTCGTACATACAAAATGTGAACCCTGGAAATTTACTAAAGGTGCGGCTTCGGCAGGATTTTATCACCTCACTAGGCAGAGCCTGTATTGAGGTGATATTTAGTATTTTAGTGTCATCTGCCGGGCGTATAGATAATTTATTTAATCTTGGGAAATCCTACAAGTGTATATTGTATAACTATTATAGTATATATTTAAAATAAAATTAGTAAAAGCTACTTAAAAAGTAGCGAAGGAAATCCCAGCTTGTATTGGGAAATGCTTATCTTTGAATGAGATATACTTACGGATGTGCACGACTTTCGACGGTGTAATGTAAGTTTAAAGGTCCTTTTGCAGTCGACTAACGATCACTATTCATCCATATATCTCATAAATAGGGCTTATCCTTATGCAACACAAAATGCCTTCAATTGAGACGAATTAAGCGAAAAAATAAAAAATTAAACTATTGATCACTTCGGCAAAGCCGTTTTATAAATGAAAGTGACATTACGAAATAATTCATATTTCGAATGCTACTAACATTTAAAATATGATACAATTGGCTGAGTTTGTTACCAACGAGCCATTAAATCAAAATAAAAATAATTTTTTAAAATAAAAACATAATCCTATAAACGGATTTCTTTACAAACCTTATCAAATATAACAATATTATAGTATATAGGTATATATATATTAAACAAAAAATATTTATTAAATTAAATGAGATATAATATATATGAATACAGTTATGAGGCTAATGAGATAATAATAACAATAATAAGTAATATAAGTCATCTGTGCACCTATTTAATAACGTTAGTTACTAACGACTCACAGTGCTCCCTTGTCGAGTGTAACAACCATAATGTTACCAGTCTTTTGTAGTAAGCGTCATTTTGAATGATTGTAGCTTGGCCTAATTGCGTGGTAAATATGTTATGGAGTTTTTTCGCTAGGTAAATATAGTGTCTTTGTCCAAAGGTCGTTCTCATTTTTGGTTGTACATGTGTGTCTTTATGTCTTGTGTCGTGTCTATGGGCGTTACTGGTCGGCTTGCTGTTATCCCGTTGGAGTTCTTTCCTGTAGCATATCAAGACCTGCCGTACGTATAGCTGTCTTGCATCCAAATGGAAATATTAAAAGGAATTAAAACACGACTGCCTTTACAAAAATGGACTACTGTATTTATAATTATTTTTATTACGGTTTCTTATGACATATTTGTGGTTTATGAATTTATCCTTATAGATTCATATATATTTTCAAAATGTACTCGATCAGACATTTGATACTAAACGTGGTATATTTATGTTAATTTACTAACATTTAGGTATATGGACATTTAGAACAATATTCACTTAATATTTGGAGAGTCAAGGTACTCGATATTACATAGCGATTCTAACAATAATCATACTTCTAAATCGGTTCGAACGTTTAGAAGTTTATGGTGGATTAAAAAACGTTTATGGTGGAATAAAAAAACGGAAAACATACATTGATAACACACAGATAACCTGAACACATAACACTCTTTATGTGTTGGGTAGTCGTGTAAAAATAGGCCAAAAAATGACTGATGGTTTTCTGTCTCAGATTTCTCTTCTTCTTATTTTGTAGAAAAGATAACCTTGCAATTTAATAAATAACTAACATCGCAAAAAAATTAAACTATTTCTCTTTAATTAGTAATCTACTAGTCTCTTTAATGTAATGTTTACAGTTATACAAATAAATATATTTTCATTAAAAATATATTAATTTAATAAAAAAAAATAGGAGCGAAGTTTTTTTTTCGACTTATGACACGATATAAACTTTTTATTATGCTATGTGATGTTTGGAGTAGAACGGGTCCAGTAAAAAATGAGTAAAGGCACATTTGCATTAAGTCCATTACAGGAGGCAATTTTTGAAAAATTTAGCATGCCAAATTTGACCGCAGGCGTAAGTAAGGCGCCGGGAACTGACACACTGTTTACATGTGTCTCAGTCGTGTTTATTTCTTTACAGTACCCACGTTATTATAGTCAGTGGGAGAAATGACCTCGAAAACGGCAGCATTTTATATTAGGGAATTATTTATTCAGAAAATTTTCTAATCTACTGTTAAAAGAGTTGACTACAATCTTAGAAAAAGAGGTACAATCTACAACTAAAATTAAGGCTTCTTGGGATGTGATTAGGTCAGAGACCTCGCAACAGAAGTCGGTGGCCTCCAGCGTCTCTTTGAATGTAAATAATTACCATTACGACAATCCCAATACAGTTGCTGAATTATTTAACTATTATTTTGAGGCTATCGGCGGTAGCACATCGTCTAAAAATTCCGACCCAGAACCGCTGAGTGTTGTCTCTTGACTTCGGTGACTAGGGAGGAGATTATTAAAGTAGCCCAATCACTTAAGCCCAAGTCGTCATGTGGTATGTGTCTGACATGTCTGACATCTTTGCGCTCTCTTCAAATCATGTATAGCAGAAGGCTCCTTTCCGGATAAATTCAAAAGGGCTAAAATAATACCTGTGTTCAAAAAAAGGTGTCGTGAAAACATAGATAACTATAGACCGACATCCATATTACCGGCTTTCAGCAAAAATTTTTAAAAAATAATATTAAACCGGCTCACAAAATTTTTCGACACTCATGACGTTATTAACAGTAAACAGTTTGGTTTTCGGGCAGAACTATCGACTATTAATGCTGCATCGAAACTACTCAATAAGTTATTAAATGGGTTGGATGATTCAAAAATAGTAATTGGTCTATTTTGTGACTTATCAAAAGCATTTGATTGCGTTAATCACAATATTCTCCTGAATAAATTAGAACACTATGGAATTAGAGGCAAAGGGCTAAATTTAATTCAATCATACCTTCAAAATAGGTATCAAACGACAGAGGTAAATGGAACAAGAAGCAAACCGATTCTTGTATCAAAGGGTATACCTCAAGGCTCCATATTAGGTCCATTTTTATTTTTAGTGTACACCAATGACTTGCCGGGATGTGTGTCATTCGAGAATGATGACATTACACTGTTTGCAGATGACACATCCCTTCTATTCTGTGGCAAGAACAAGAAATCATTAGTAAGTAGAATTAGATATACAATTGAACAACTCTTAATTTGGTTTAATGCTAATGAATTACGTCTAAATATTACAAAGTCAAAAATAATTCCCTTTCGCTTAAGACCGACCAATTTCGACTATTTAAATGAATTATATGACTATTTTTAAAAATTGACATCACAGAAGATATACATTTTTGAGGTTTAAGAATTGACAGCAAATTAAAATGGAATACCCATATTGATGAATTAGCTAGTAAGTTATGTAGTTCTATATACTCAATAAAAAAAAAACAGAAGTCTTTGTGGCTTCGCGGCAGCCAAATCAGTGTATTTTGCGTATTTCGGCTCATTAATGACTTATGGACTACTATTTTGGGGAAATGCCGCAAATAGTAAAAGAATCTTCCGATCGCAAAAAAGAGCACTGCGCAGCATGTATCAGCTAACGCCCAGAACCTCATGCAGAGCATACTTCAGTAAGGCAAAGATAATGACCATGTATTCGGTCATGTACATTACATTCACGTCGTGTCCAATTGGCGGCTAAAAACCGCTCTTGGACGTGTCAAAATATTTGTGTTTTAAATAGTAAGTGTCATTACTACCTTAATCTTTACGTTACATACATATATTTATTTAAAACAATATATAGTATATCTAAGAAACTTTGGAACCTACTAAAAGTTATTCGTCGTAGAATCGTATTACAAAACAAATTAAAAATATAGTCAATAATTCTAATGGCTCCCTACTAAACACACAAAAGATCCAGAAGAAAGATCCAAAAGATCCAGACACACAAGGTATCAAAAAGAAATGTCACTTTCGCGAGTTCCAGCGATTGTCCGGGTGCGGGCGTTTAAACAAAATCGGTGCGGCTGATGCGGGTGACGGGAGAAGCGGACTGACTTCAAAAATATACATGTGAATTTTTAATTAATGATATCCTTGAAGCCGGTGAATCAGTAAGAGCAAATCAACAACTTTTGATTACAAAAAAAAAATAAAAAAAACTTTTTTTTCTTTTGGTTAGTTTGTAAAACTTGACTGATAAATAAGAGTTTGACAATCGTTGAACGCGCTGCGCCATCTAGCAATAGGTAAAACATAGCAAATAAACAATATTCGCGATATTTACTTATTGCTAGATGGCGCAACGCGCTCAACTCTTTTTATATTATTTTTCAAATTATTTTTTTAAAATTACAAAAATATTTTTTTTCATTTTTTTTCCGTTTGCTTTCCCATTTTTTAAAATAATATTTGCGTATTTGCTCGTACTGATTCACCCAGTTCAATGACGACACTAATTAAAAACTTTACTGTATAGGGGGAATATTGGTTAGCACTGACGCGACAGCGCTGTACTGACTTAAATTTAATTTACACGATGGCAGCACCGGGTCAGCACTGAATTGTTTTGAATTTAAAGTCAGTAACTGACTCAATGTAAATCTGAATTTATATGTGTATTTACCCAAATGTTCAAGTAAACGAGTATGATTTAATCACTGACATTGCCATGTACTAAAAGTCTATACAATTTGCAACAATGTAACTGAAAATATTTGGAAGGAAAGTTTTCAAAAGAGCATGCTATCATGAATCCTATTACGATCCTTGGATAGAATAAAATATCCAAAAATAGAACGAAGTGCTAATCACATTAACGATACCATTAGCTGTAATCGCCGGGAGTGAAATAATTATCATTATCATTAATCAAGTGCCACCTTTTCGTGGACGATTGAGCAAAACGATACATAACAAAATTACATTATTTTGGAGTTAGATTATGATGTTAATCTAATGCTAACTCTTATAGGATTTTTTTTATGAACCTGAATAATCTTCCAAAAAATTCTTCATTTTTGTACATTCATTCAGAAATTCCGTTTTTGTACCTGCCCCGGGCGGCAATTTAAAAGGGTGCCAAATTCATGTGTTGGAAAAAAATATTCACCAAAGTGCCTAGCATTAAGGGAGCGTCGTACTATCGTTTGTTCATTTGTTTTGGAACGCATATTGTTAATAATTGAACTCAAGCGCAGTCTGGGTAATGTCTCAGCCAGAGGAATTCCCGCCACCATCTAGAAAAAACCTCCCCACAGACAGTAGGCGACGGATTTACACGAGCAGAGCTGGATAGACCCGAACGGCCGAACGTCAAGCGACGGCCGGTATTTATTACGGGCTACACGAGCGGAGCCGAATGAACCCGAACGAACATAAAGCGACGATCGGAATGTATGTGTCTGAATAGGTGTGTTTGCAATTATAGTCAACAATTACCATTTGAGAAGTGTCGCTATAATGATTAGCTGATGTGGTATTACATTCTTTTGCGATAAGGAAAGCTCGACGTGTAAAACTTTTTATCGAACGTGTCCGATAGTACCGAAATGTTTTAGGAGCGAATAGGCCCTGTTGCAGTCAAGCGACGGTCGGTATTTATTACGGGGCTACACGAGCGGAGCCGAATGAACCCGAACGGACGAACATAAAGCGACGATCGGAATGTATGTGTCTGATTAGGTGTGCTTGCAATTATAGTCAACAATTACCATTTGAGAAGTGTCGCTATAATGATTAGCTGATGTGGTATTACATTCTTTTGCGATAAGGAAAGCTCGACGTGTAAAACTTTTTATCGGACGTGTCCGATAGTACCGAAATGTTTTAGGAGCGAATAGGCCCTGTTGCAGTTCGGCCACTAAGACCCATCTGTTCAGGGTTAGTCAAACTCACGGGTCAACACCACTTGTCAAACGATCACTTGAGCGGCTACTCCTGGTGTGGCATCCCTTTTCTTTTTCCGATTAAGGTAGTAATCGATAAAGATGCTTTCAGGCTGTGCATTGACTATTCCCTTAAAACACACCCTTTAATACCTGCGTTAAGTCTCGCCACCGGCGCTACCTGGAACGAGCGATATCGGGCGGGCTATTTTATTTTTGTTGTTGTAATGTTTTCGGAGGTCAAGGTCAACTCCTTGTGTCTTCTCCGAAAGGCTATATTATACACTTTCGTTATATGTAAAATTCATTTGCTGTGAGCCTCAAAATAAAATAAAAAAGTAGGTTCCAATGAAAATGTTAGGGGTGTGCGATTTTTTTGCTCTCAAGTGTACATACCTAATCTTTAAGGTATGTAGACGTCCATCTTTTATAATGAAGAAAATACGCGTAAGTTGTACCGGCATACCTGAAACAACAGAAAAATAATCTAAATACTTCGAGAAACAAGTAAATATAACAAATTTAAAAAAACACGATTTACATGTATATTTCCGAAGGTATTCAATCAGACCTTTTATTTAAGACTAAATGCGATACATTATGCTAATTTATTGACATTTATACATTTGAATATTTAGAGATCTAGTTACTTTACATTTGAATATTTAGAGAACTAATTACTTACATTAATATGTAACTTTCAGGTACCTCATTTTAGTTTTTATTGTTTAATAATAATATTATGAATTTAATATTTAATATGTAGATTACAATGTTTAACGTAACATACCTGACCATATACATACGTTGTTTTTTTACACTTTTGTTTTGATACTCTTTATTGTGTGATTATTTTTTATATAGAGTGCCTAAGATGACTATTAATATTCTTATAATAATTATTTATTTTATATTTATACTCATGTACATGGATTCAGCTCTATTTTTTTTATTCGTCTGCCTTGTAAAGTACTGAATACTGAAATACTTGGTACTTGGGCAGTTACGGTACTCTATGACACTCAGACGACATAACGATTCTAACCATACTACACGCTTCTTCATCAGTTCAAGCGTTCAGAAATTATGGTGGAATAATATAAACGGAAAACATACATAGATGAATCCTGATCACATTACACTCCTTTCTTGTTGGGCAGTCGTGTAAAAATATATTATACCACATTAATCAACATATTTTAATACACATCAATTTATATAGAATGAAGGCCGCTTAAAATATATCAAAGGCACCACACAAAAAAATAAATATAATAAGTTGCGTTATTTTACCGAATTGAATTTAAAAGAGAAGAAAAATGTCGAAGGAAAGAGAAGTATTTACACATTTACAGTCGTATGAATTTAAAGGTGGAAGAAAAATTCATTTTCTGAGAAACGCAAATAACAGAAATGCCCCCGTGAAGTAATCTAATCCTATTATAAACAAGCTTTAATCTTTGGGGGCCATTTATGAAAGGAGACCAACGGAGAAAGCGTGTCGAATAAACGAATTCGGTAATTAAAATATTTTTCATAGGATTAGTTTTGATTCCATTTTGAGGTTGGCTTAATTGGGTAGATAAAACGGCAGGTACAACCGAGTGACATCATTCCTTTCGTGATCCTTAGATATTATATAATAGATAACATTTTAACAAAGAAACCCGACTCCATTTTTTTTATAAATGCAGCAGCCATGTTATGCTAAAACTTAGAACAGGCTATCATAATTGAATGCGTATACAAAATTTCGTGTCTGTGCTGTTGACCGTTGAGAAGTTACCTCGTTGGAAGCCAACCCTGGGTGCTGCAATACTGTCTTGGTGAAACTTAGAATGGGCTATCGTAATTGAATTAATATAATAAATTTCGTGCCTGTGCTGTTGGCAGTTGAAAAGTCCCCTCATCGGGAGCCAACCCTGGGTGCAGCAGCCATGTCATGGTGAAAGTTAAAACGTTCTACCATAACTGAATGCGTACACAATTTTTTTTGTCTGTGCTGTTAACCGTTGATGAGACCCCTCGTCGGAAGCCGACCCTGAGTGTAGAATGAGGTCATGCTTACCATAAAAAATGCATTGTCATCGGAACTGAACCAGCATGTAGATTTTCAACTTCATATGATAATATTTGAGGAGATCCCCTAATTCCTCGTAGATCCCATCATTAGAACAGGATTTTGATAAAAATGGGACCAATCTGGAAGTATGTCCTTTCAAATAAAAAAATACTTTTCCAAATCGGTTTATAAATGACAGAGTTCTGAGGTAACAAATATTTTATTAAAAATACTACCGAATTGGTAAACTTATCATTTTTTGAAGTCGGTTAAAAATATGACGACTGCATGTCTGTCTGTCTATATTGGGAGCTAATGGACCCAGTGCAGTTGGGCCACTAAGACCCATGAGTTAGGGCCGGCCCAACTCACAGGTCAGCACCCATCCGGTAGCCTCCAAGCATAAGTGTGAGCCCGTGTAGGACTCTGTGCCTCCGGGCCAGTTTCCTTGGGAATCGTCCTGTCGTATGTCCATCTATTGGTAGTTTTATCAATTATTGTGTTCATTGATTTTTGAGATAACCGTATTAAGGTTAATCATATGGCACAAATATAAAGCATTTTTAATAAAACTGCTCTTTTTAATTGTTTCTTATAGATGGAAAGAAAATATATGCGAATAAAAAGTATTATTTAAGAAGATCTAAATATTGGTGTATATATTTTTAAAAAAATATTTATATTTTGCGGTTCTCAAATGATACAGTTTTAAATATTACCATAAACATGCGAGTTTACAAGAATGGCGAAATTTTACCGTTGTAAGGAATAACCTTCAAAGAATAGCGAAACATCCCAGCATGTAACAACTTAATGAAATTGTAGATAACTTTCTCTTTGACGTTATGTTACCTATCACTAATAATAGGGAAATGTTGATAGCAGCAGCAATTTATAGTTACGTGAAACTTTATAATAAAAACTGTATCTTCCCTCAATTATAGATGTAGAAAATATATAGGAATGAACGGTAATGCGCGACACTTTACCCCAGGATATTTCTGAAAATTACGAAATTTTATAAAATTAGTTATCGTGTTATCGTGCGCACACATACAGAATGAGTTCTTAATTCATGAGAGCTCTAAAGTGGGTAAACCAGTACAAGCAAAAAAAAAAATTTTTTTTTAGAAAATTACAAAAATTTCACTGAAAAATAAAAGTTTGATAAGCGTTGAGGTCACTGCGAAATCTACCAATAGGTAAAATGTCGCGAATAAACAATATTCACGATATTTTACCCACCACTAGATGGCGTAACGCGCTCAGTTCATTCTATACTATTTTTTAATACAGTGAAATTTTGGAATTAAAAAAAAAAAGTACTTATTACATTTTTTTAAATTTGTGTTTTCTCCAAAACAAATATCAAAAGTTGCTTCTTTGCTTGCACTCATCCACCCATTTCAAGGATGTCACTAATCAAAAACTCACGCTGTATACAAACATACACACGCAACGGAACTGTGAGTCCCATCTGAGCTTCAGGCTTTCTAAAGCGTCGCTTTTTAGGCTCTAATTGACAATTTTATTTTTGTTTAGTGATTATTATAAAATAATATGAATATTTTAAATATAATGATTATTATTGCTTTTGCAAAATTCAATGGCTACTATAAAGGTAATTAATGTTTGATCTTTACATAGTACCGGTATCCACAAGATACACACTGCGTTCGGGACGATCAGACATTTTTTTAAGGGGTGAACCACTGAACGAAAACGTGTAATTTTTTTTGAAGGTTTAATACTTTATTCATGATTTTTTTGTACATTTAGCCCCTTTGTTATTAATGTTATAAGTAACTCGAAAACATTGAACACCGAAATGCAGCAAATGCTCAGGCCCCCGTAACTAGGACTAAACTATCCCGTATCTAGGCGGGTAAGAGTAAATGTAACAATTAGCCTAATGACATAAAAAACTTTTTATTTTTATAATTAATGAATGTACTTAATTAAGATTGAATAATATATAATACTAAATAAATAACACAACAATACAAATCAAAATACTAAATTTGCAAGAATAATAGTGTTACTTATTATAAAGAAATACTAAATACATTAGAATAGTAGTGTGTGTGTGTATTCTAATGTATTTAGTATTTCTTTTTCCTATATAATATTGTAATTTTTATTTTAAGAAAATATATATATATTATAATATTTATTTATTATTATTATGTATACATATTTTTTAATTGTTATTATTATTATTGTGTTTGGTTAGTTCATCGACCCTCGTTTTAAATATAAAAATATACATTGCTTGCCCTGGAACGGGTATATCCCAGTTTGGCAGCACTAGCCAGTGAATGAAAGGGAAAGTTTTGGCCATTTGTTTTAATATTGTACCTATTGTAATTGGTTAATTTGATAATTCCAATAAATAAATAAATACATTTAAAAAAAATAACAATGTAGGTAATACAATATGGCAAAATACACATATACGTAAATTCGATTTCTATAAATAATAAATGCTATATGGTATAAACATATTTATAATTTAATAAAATATTTAAATTCAATTATAAAAACAGTGCTAAGAATATGAAATAATATAAATGAAAATATGATATGATCAATATAGAAATAAAAATGAATTTGACATTTAGGGAATTCAAAAATAAATTAAAGAAATGGTTATCGAATCATGACAGACTAACCATACATCAAATGTTAGAAATAATAGTATAATAAAACTTAGGTGCACAAATTATTAACATATTTTTAAACATATATGTTAAGTATATTTTAACATTCAACTAACTACCAAAAATTATTTGACGTTGACAATGAATTATACTTTTCAGACAAGGTATTTTTATATTAAATCCTATATTACTTAACATATATTAAATATTAATGACTGTTTCTTTCTTTTCTCACATATAACTTTATTTATATTATTTAATTGAATTTTATAATATATTTATTGCCGATTTAATAATGGAATTGCATTTTATTTATTATATTATCTTTTTTTTTTTTTTTATTATTATTATTTTTTATTTTATTCTGAAGACCACATTTTAGGGCAATTTTAGTGTCATTAGCTTTTTACTAAAACTTGTAAATTTGTAAGCAACCAAGCAATAAGGCAAATTTAATTGTAATATTGGAGTCCTGTCCACCCTAGAACGGGCTAGTCCCAGTTGGGTGACAGAAACAAATAAGCAAAAGGTTAAGGTTTTGCCATTCGGTTCCTGTTATTTTTGTAAGCTAATCAATGTTTTATAGTAATTAATTCTTAAATAAAATAAATAAATAAATAAATGCTATTAATATATGCCTAATCATTTATATAAATATACAATATTATTTTTAAATTAACCGTTATACACACGCTTTGCAATTTTACTTTGGTAACTTTTAGAAACCTTTATAAGAGATTTCTAAATAGAATAGATTATTTTACAGGGAAAACTGAGTTGACAATCATCTACATTATTAAGAACATGGGAGAGGATTTAATGATAATTATTCGAGTATGTTGATATTAACTATTTTCCATGTATGTTATTTTACTCACAAGGCTGGTGTATTTTTGTGGAACCCGCCTTGTTGCCTGGCAACAACATTTTCCAACCATGCATTTTTGTATGAACACGGTCACCCATCCAAATACTGACCGCGCCTAACGCTGCTTGACTTCGGTAGCAAATGAGGAAAAAATCCTTCGTATAATATACAAAGATGTGATAAGAATTTCATATGGCGGTCATAAGCGACAAAAAGGCAACCTTGGAAATGCAAAAATGAAAATACTTTCTTATCTAAACACATAAAATACACGATGCTAAAAGACACCATCTCGTTAAGTTTCCAAATCACTTTTTGTACGTTTTATATCGGTCTGTCTAAGCAAAGAGAAAAGAGAAAGGAAATGTGGAAAATAGAGGGCAAAAGGGGAATGTGTATGGGATGGTTAGGGGGGGGGGAGGGGGGTGGAAAACTTGCTGGGCCTAAGGCGCTAATTCAAGGAACTTATGTTTTTCTTCTGGGACGGGACTCTTTAAGTGGTATGCCTTTGTTTCATTTTTAATGCGACGCTGGGAAACATTGAAATATGGTCCGCTATTTACGCATATAAAAGAAGATGGAAAATGCTTGAGGATTTTCGGGATTTATAAATATGTATCCCTACGTTACCGGTTACAGGCTGTCGCAGACATCCTACGACATTTATATTGCTTACAGTTCGTTATTTTTTCATGGAATATATTTTAACATATACTTAAGAGTAAAATACAAACCACTCTATTTAAAACTATGAATGCAGGAGGCGACGATTTCAAGAGAGGAAGGAGAGAGACAGGAAAGCTTTTTGAGGTGTCTTTAATAAGTCTAAAAAAGGTGACTTTCGTATATTTGTTCATATGTGCAATGCAAGGGAGCTGTATCTTTTAATATCATGAGCTACAGAGGACTATTATATTTATGAATAAACCGGGAGGTTTATTCATAAATATAATAGCCTAACTTTTCTAACTTAAGCAATCGATCAATTTGTAAACGTATTAAAATTGGACTTTTCCATGAAGTATTCACATTTAAAGAGATTTCTGATAAGAGTACAACTAAATTAATGAAAACCAAAAAAAGAAAGAAAGTAGTAGTAGTAAACGGAGTGGGGGGCTTGTTTCCAGCCCTTGATGTCACCTAGATCTATGAGATCTTTTGTAACTACCCACTATCTAGGTAGGTCAGTGGTCAGCTAATAGCCCAGTACTTCTTACCAGTCCAAGTAGATCACTGACCTTCAGGTTGGGCACATCGCTAGGTTCGAGAAAGGCTCGTCCCAGAAAACTGTGTCTTTTAGCGGCGAGGCCTGGGCAGCGACCAACGATGTGTATGCTGTCTTCAGGTTCTTCGCCACATATTCGGCAATCTTTGCTCTTGGTCAAGCCAAGGTTGAATAGATGTGCTCTAAGGGCCGTGTGTCCGGTGAGGAGACCGATAGTGGTTCTAAGGTTTTTCTTGTTCATGTCAAGTAGGGCCTTGGTTTTCTTTTGCAGTGGTTGCTCCATCATGGCTTTTGCCTGGCGACATCCCTGGCTCTGTTTCCAGGAAGCCCGATGTTCCTTCTCCAAGCAGTCCATGATGATTTTTTTACCTGTAGCGAAGGGCACCCCTACAACTGGCTCCACCGGACATTCCAGTGTGCCCAGTTTTGCCAGTCTGAGAAAAATAAAACTAGTGGCAATTATTTTTAATAAACTATATTTTTCCGAGGCCTTTTATTTTGCGTTAGAAATTTATTTTATAAACACAAAATTCTATGGACAAATATTTAGTAATTTCCTAAATTTAATTTTAGTTTAGTTTGTAATTAACCATATTCTACAGTAATATAGACAATGGGCTCGATTGCGTTTCTCTTGAACTAAAATCGGAAATTAGTTACAGAACAGTACGTCAGAGCGGAATGTGAAATGAACGGTTGTCACTTTTTCGGGTTAAAACCACCCACCGAAGATAAAGCAACTAAATATGTGTTCATATATAACAACACAAATTGTGTTCAAACTTATTCGGGCGTCCATAAGTTCGACAGGTAGTTTTAATGCGGGAAAATCGACGATAGTTCATTTCATATTCCGTTCTAACGTATTGCTCTGTCTCGTTCGTTTGAACTAAGTCCTATTTTAGTTCACGAAGAAACGCAATCGGGCGCAATATGTATATTTAAAATATCATAGACAAAAAACGAGTAATCCTATTTTTATGTAACGTAACTGGGATAAGTATAGTCCGTTCTAAGGGGGACACTTATGTTTAATGTATATAATCTCTCATGAAAGTAATTACCTAATGGGTTACACAAACATATATTATATTTGTTATATATTATTTTGACAATGGATTGTACTTTTTTTGACTAGATAATTTCATACTAAATCCATTATTACTTAACATGTATTAAATATTAATGACTGTTTCTTTCTTTTCTCACATATAATTTTATTTATATTATTTAATCGAATTTTATATTATTGCCGATTATATAATGGAATTGCATTTTATTTATTATATTATCTTTTAATATTTTTTATTATTATTATTATTCTTTTTTACTTCTTTTTTTTTGAAGACCAAATTTTAGGGCAATTTAGTGTTATTAGCTTTTTACTTAAACTTGTACATCTGTAAGCAATCAAGCAAACTTGATTGTAATATTAGAGTCCTGTCCACCCTAGAACGGGCTAGTCCCAGTTGGGTGACAGAATCAAATAAGCAAAAGGTTAAGGTTTTGCCATTCGGTTCCTGTTATTTTTGTAAGCAAATCAATGTTTTATAGTAACTAATTCTTAAATAAATAAATAAATAAATAAAACAAGCGCAAAATAGCGAACAACACTCGAGTTGAAACAATAATAAAATATTTTTAAAATGTTCTAGCGCTGCGTAGCGTATCGTTTCAGCTCGACTATATATCACAATGCCCGCGAATTCGAAAAAGCGAAAGCTTTTCACACGCACATAAAGTACGCTTACGGTTTAATTTATGTACAAAGCGGTTTAATCCAAACAAGCCCTCTTTGAAAATACGCAAATGTGTGACACGTTTTAGGTGTAGCTTTTATACAATTAATAATGCACAAAAGGAACAACAATTAATTTATCTCGTTTCTGTTGGATATAAAAATTGGTAAATATTTCTTGGGTCAGTATAATATTAGTTTTATACAGTTCGGATCTGTATCGTTAAATATAATGACTTAAAAAGGACTAATTCTTTATTCTTATATGATAGCTAGTATTATTAGTGACACTCTACATATTTCTATAATTGCAAGTGCGTTGGTTTTACTCTAATATTATTAATATTTATCTTGCCATATATCATAATATATACGTGCCAATATTCATTTGACTTCATCTATAACGTCCATAATAAACTTAAGCTTTAAATTAGGTATATTTCCTGAGTGCCTGAAATGTGCAAAAGTCGTTCCTGTATTTAAAAGCGGTGACAAAACAGATCTCAAGAATTACCGACCGATCTCGATATTAAATACTCTCTCAAATATAATAGAAAAGTAGTCAAGAAAAGGCTAGTTAATTATCTGGATAATAACGACTTGTTGTCCCCCAAACAATTTGGATTCCGACAAGAAGTGAGTACCTCTGATGCCATTGCGGAGGTAACGAAAACAATAGTCGAGCTCGTTGACAAAGTTTAAAAATGTCTTGCTGTCTTTCTTGATTTATCAAAAGCGTTGATAGCCCATGATATTCTTTCACAAACGCATTATAAGTGGTTTGCAAGCTATTTAATCGGACGAACACAAATCACCCCAATTGGATACTCCTCCAGCGCAACGAAAGACCTGTCATACGGTGTACCACAGGGCAGTGTCCTCGGGCCTGTATTATTCCTTATATATATAAATGATCTTTACAATTGAAAAGCAATCGGTTGACATACTTGAAACTTTGTTACAACGTAGCATTCGTATACGCGTATATTATATAGTAATATCATTAGTATCTTTAAATATAAAAATTTAGCCTGCTTATATTTTTGCTCGCAAAACTCGAAATTGATTGGCTTGAAATTCTGACAACTCTGCATTCGAATATGCATGTCCTTTATAAAATATTATTAGTAATATTAGTATATATCAATAGTAATATAATAGTGATAGTAATAATATTTACAATATTAATAGTTATATTTATCTTTGTATATGAAAATTCAGCCTGTGTATATTTGCGCTCGCAAAACTCGAAAATAATCGGTCGATTGACTTGAAAATATTGTCACTACTAAAAATATTGCATTTGAATACGCGCTTGTTTATTACGCATTGTAGGAATAGTAATTTTTATAAATAAAAATTCAGCATGCGTGTGTTTGTGTTCGCAAAACTCGAAAAAAAACGTAAAAAAGAATTTATTTAGAAATAAAGATTAGATTTTTAGGTTTCGTTTAGTAACTAAAGAGCCTATTTATACTTGCAAAAAGTAGTAGGTTCTTGCAGTGGTCGTCGTGGACGCTTTATATTAATTATTTCCCGCGGCGTAGCACGTCTACGCCACCATTGTGGCTTGTAGGCGAAGGACGGCTACGCTGTGTGCTTTTATGTGCGGTAGCATGACATCTGCTTGTTTTTACTCAGCTTATGCGAATTTTAACGACTTGCGGTACACTTATGCGGTCTCGTCCCATTTCCGACCCGTTTCCTTTTGACGCTGACAATTTGAAACCGCCAACTCGGGCTGCAACAGTCTCGCCTTAATGTATTCCTTTAAAAAAAATCATATTACTTTATCACTAATTTTTCAAGTCGTGAGAGGATATAGTATGTTTATAATATAATATATAATAGACAATATAGGTATATTGTAATAGACGGTAGATAATATAATAGACAATGACAATAATAATATTCCAATAAATTTAATCTAATAGAGTGAAAAGGAATAAAGAACGTAAAAAAAATATTAAATTAAAACAATATTTACATGGTCAAATTATTATAATAAAAGGGTAAAATTAGTCAATTTTAAATACATTCAAGAGCAATGAATCCGGGTCACTAAAATAACCTTAATATCTTGAAAACAAAGAATGAAAATTTTTTTTTAATTTAAAGCATTTTATAGGCGCTTTAATACTACTTAAATAAGATTAATAAAACTCCGTAGCGACTTTAAAGTAATGTCATCAAAAGGCAAAAACAAAATAAATGTTTTTTTTTGTAAAACACAAACTAAGAAGTGGCTGCAAGCGCACCTTAATATTATGGAAACTAAGAATGTGAACTTATTCAAATAAAAAGCATTTTATCGACGATTAATCACTTATAAAACAAAATTTATAAACCTTCTTAGTTGCTGAAAAGTAATACCATCAAGAGGCTAAAACAAAATAAATGTTTTTTTGAAAATCGAATTACGAATTCGCTGCATTTGTTTTTGTTCTCTCACAAAAATAATAACGAACGCTCCTGGTATTTAATATTTAATATTAAAATGGAGATAATTGAACAAGCTAACGCTCTTAATTCCCGAGATATTCACAAGTTTTTTCCGGTGACCCGCATTCATTGCTCTTGAGTGTAAATTAAATATTTTAAATAAAATTAAATGTAGATAAAAGATAACCAAATATAACAATATTCATAGTATTTATTATTATTTATTTATTCTTTATTAGAATTTATTTATTATTTGTAAAAATTACGATTTAAAAAAAATATAAATGATTTCTAATAATGATTATTTTAAAATTTGAATATCTTTTATCTATATTTAAATTTATTTAAAAATAACAAATGCGGGTCACCAACAAAAACGAAAACTATGAGTGCTAGCTTGTTTAATAATTACCATAATAATAATGAATATTGAATACCAGGAGCGCTTGTTATTTTTTTGTGAGATAACATAAACAAAAGCAAAAACAAATTCAGCGATACGAATTCGCTGAATTCGTATAGCTGATTGTTAAAAAATCGTTCGATTGTTAAAAAATCGTTTATTTTGTTTTAAAATTTCGTTTATTTTGTTTTAAAATCGTTTATTTTGGTGGAATTATTTCACAGCAAATAAGGAGTTATATATTTTTTTAATCTTTTTATTTGAATAAGCTAGCAGTCTTAGTTTCAGAGACCCGGATTCATCGATCTTGAGTGTATTTAAAATTGACTAATTTTACCTCGATAATTATAATAATTTGACCATGCCATTATTGTTTTTAATTTATTTATGTTTAATTCTTTATTTCCTTCCACTATATTAGATTAAATTTTATTTGAATAGTATTGCTTTAAATACATCTAATGTGTAATTTTATATGTCTTTATTAAAAGTACGATCTAGATGAAGTACTAAATTTAAATAGTAATTTATTAGGATTTCTTTCATACGGTAAGTAGTTTATTTTAGATATTGTGCAAAATTTTTGGTTATATGTAAAACCCTAGAACCTACTCATGAAACGACAATATCTCAGTTGGGCGACGATGAACAAAAAAAGCTACGAAGAGTACACTCCGTTAATATTTCGCCTTTGGTTATCGTATATATAATATATAGCAGAAAATGGCTTTTGATAGGCTCGAATAAATAAATAAATAAATGAAATACATTCGACTAATTCTTCTTCTCGAAGTGCCTCTCCATTACTGGAGGTTGGCCGTTAGCTCTGAGTACTTTTGTCGGTCTTGCGTCATCCGTAAAAGCCGTTCCGTACTGGTGATCCCGGTCCACTCTCTGACATTGCACAACGACGACTTTTTCCTCCTTCCACGGCGTCGTTTACCCTCAATTTTGTCCATCAATATCAGTTGAAGCAGCTGATATCTGTCACGCCGCAGCACGTGCCCAAGATATTCAATCTTGCGCTTTTTGACGGTGTGCAACTATTTTCGGGTCGTAGCAGCTTGCTAAAGCACTTTTTCGTTGCTAACTTTATGGGTCCAGCTTATACGGAGCATTCGACGGTAGCACCACATCTAAAAAGATCCTAGCCGCCGTCTGGTGTCTTCTTTTATGGTCCACGCTTCGCTGCCGTACATAACCACTGGCCAGATGTAGCAATGCAGGATCCGAGTTCTAAGTCTTAGATTTTTTCCGGCAACACAAGACTTCTCATTTTATTGAATGATGCACGGGCGATTTCTATCCAAGTCTTAATTTCTTGATCAGAGTCCCATATTTCATTCACCCATGCACCGAGATATTTGTACTGCCGGACGATTGATCGATTGATCTAATCGACTAATGGATTTATCCAAAACGGACTTAGTAAATGTAATAAGTAGACATAGCCAGTAAGAGTAGATGGTAAACATAACCAGTAAATATAACTAGTAAACATAAACAGTAAGCGGTAACAGTAAATATATACAGTAATCATAAAACGGTAAACATATTAAATAAACATAACTTATAACCTTATTATAACTTTATTATAAAGCAACTTTATAACTTATTCACTTTGACTGTTTTGTTGGGAATTGGTATATTTTCTTTTGTTCTCATTTTTTTTAGATTTATTACAATGGCAGCCATATCTGCGTAGTGTTTGTGGTAATATGTTGATTCTTTCAGATGCTTAATGAGTCAGTTTTCCGTATCGTTGGCATCATAGCTAATCTTATCTTCATTAAGGAGCTTCGAATATTGGAAATATGGGATCTCTGTGATATTATAAGAATAAGAATATGAATAAGAATGATTTATTTTCAAAACCCGATCTGGGTATAGAAATTACATATCTAATGGTATTTCTACAAATAAACTTACATTTCAAATTACTCATAAAATTATAAAAAAAGTCTATAAAAAAAAAAATATTGAAAAAAAACATAGATTCAAAAATTCAATAACAAAGACACAAAATCTAGAAAAATAAAAAACAACAGAAATAATGAGAAAACATAGAGAATCAGCAATTCAATAACAAAAATATATAAAAACTAGAAAAATAGAAAGCATCCAAAGAGATCTACATAAACTACATTTAATAAGGATCAAACTAGTAATAAAAAAACGAAAAAAAATATCAAAATATAAAAATTTGAAATTTAAATTACAAATATAAAATCAATTAAAAAAAATAATAATTAAAAAAATATCTATAAATATTCAAATTTAAATAATCAAATTAAGTAAAAATAATTATAATCAACGTAATGAAATATTATAACCTCTATGTTTTGGATCTGAGTTATATGGATTGCTGATTTAGTGTTATTTATCCCAATCTCTTACTAAGAAGTCCCCTTGATAATGCATACTCTGCTCCCAGCTGTTTAATCACAATGACGACACTTCTCAATTAGTGTTGAACTGGGTCATCGCATAGATTCGATTCGATTCGGTCTCTTGCTGCAACATTTTAATTTCGGCCAATTAACTAATAATCATGAAAACCCATGTCTAGTGAGTACGGAAACTAATGAACCCCTGGAAAACCGGAAATTAGGGATGATTCTTGACTAGACTCCGCACTAGGTCAATGACTGACTCAAAAAAGGTTACATAATTAATTTTCATTGGTTTATTATAAATATGTATATTTCTTCGCTATGTAATTGACATATGTAATCGCTATGAATAGAGCAAGACATGATAAATAGAAGATTAGATTGTAAACATACTTAGAAACGTAAAAAGTATAGTTTGTTTCCTAAAATAAAATATTTATTATTATTATTATCAATTGTAATAAATGACTTTGTTATAAATCTTTGACATTGTAATTATTTGAAATAGTTTTATCACTCTGAATTTTCTAAACTGATTTTTTTTTTGTATTTATTTAAACTTTTTTATTTGTGATTTTTAATTTTTATTTACTGTTTTTTTTAATCATTTTTAATTATGTATTAAATATAATTACTCTTAGCATTCTAGATTATGTATTAAAACATTAATTACAGTTACTCTATATTAATAGAAAGTCGACCAAGCGCAAGCTTTTCTTAGTTAGGCGATACCGGTAGTAGACAACATTAAATAATTGGGTATCATTTGTTGCTGAGGTTTAAGTAGTTTAGTAACATAATATTTAATTCGATTTTTTAAATTGTAAATTGTAATATTCTTTGTCAATTGCTTAAATTAAACTAAATTTAAAAAATACGCCTTCGTATAATGGTTTAATGATCCGTAACTCGATAATGCTGACTTCAAACGGTCTCTGGAGTTCTTATTGTAACTACATAGGTCGTTATTATGATACTCTTGATATAAAAATTGCCAAATCAAAGGTTATTTTAAATGTTCATGTTTATTTTTACTTAGAACCCCCAGTTTAACAAAAGGGGTTCTTTGTCAAACACCAGGTATTATATTCACCGACACAATAGAAAGACACAAATAAAATGATACCATATATGTTATTTATTTTATGGCCAATTGAGTTAGGTTGCATATTTTAGACTATGCACAACTCCTGTTTTGTGTACATTTAGAGCTGTCAACAACAACGGGCGAACTCGTCGCCTCGGGAAGTTTTAACGATAATGTTCGTTCTGTCTCCCGGGAGGTGAGCGCAGAAGACTTGGGACGAAAACAAGCGGAAACAGAAGACTTGTGGCGAGGCACCGGGAAAGGTACCCAGCGGGCAGCCTCGACCTCTGACTACCAGTTTGGAAGGATATCTCCATATGGAATTAACCTTCAGGATATCTCCTACCTCCTGACTGCTTACAGGATCGAGGTCGCGGTCCTCTCACTTATGAAGCGGTGATTAAGTGTCAGGCATCTTTTTCCCGTTTTATCCCGGCGTTTCAAGAGCAGTTGCCATAAGGTTAACAACCACCTCCGCTCTATAGGAAACATTACTGTTCCCAGACTCTCCCGGCTGTTAGTCGAAGAGAAAATCCTCAAATGCTTGGACTATATAGACTAATAAAATATTTTCAATCCAAATTAAAATAATAGGTATAAGCAAAATAATTACCCATATAAATTAAAAAGTCAGGTTTTTAACAGCCCTACCAATACGAACTTACGTAATACGTCTGCTGTCTTATCGCCCAAAAGCAACAAACCGAACAAAAAAAATACAAAAAAAAAACCGAAACCCACAAAGCTTACTTATTACGCCAAATGGTTCCTATGATTCTAAATACAAAAAAGGGTCATAAATGTGTCTATTATAAAAAAAAAATCTAGTAAACAGATGTAATGTTATTAGGAAACCTAATGAAAAAAAACAACGATTTTCTACCTACTTTTTGTATAATATTTCAAAGGATACAATATACAAAGGAATGATGGAGCATGAATGGATAATATACAAAGGAAATAATATTTCCCTGTTCCAATATAAGTAATTCGTATTTTACTGCAATGTATGTGTTGTAGATAAAACATTAATTTTAGGATAGATAACCCTATTATTCTGAGTAATGAGCCGCGACAGCAGGCATTAGACATCAGCTAAAGATATTAGACATCAGGCAACTAAGGTTGTCTACTACAGTGGGAGAGCCCGTCACCCCAGGAAGTTTTAACGATTAGTCGTTCTATCTCCTTGGAGTGAGCGCAGAAGACTTGGACAAAACAGTCCACCTTCTAGCTTCGCCACAAACCCGTCAGAAGCCAACGTATTAACCGCGAGATAGCCAGGAGTGTTACCCGGCGGGCTTACACTCACGCCCTTACTTACAATTGTGACCAGATTACAACAGTCTCTCGATTGGTTAGGTCGCTTGCGCGGTCCTCTCCCTTACGAAGCGGTGAAACGGTGTAATACCGAATCTATCGCGGACCACAGCGTCCTTTGCCCGGCTGTTCAACCAGGATCGGATAGCCGATGGTCGTTTCAAGAGAAGTCGCCGTAAGGTCCGCAACCACCCCTGCTCTATAGGAAACAATATCGCTTCCAGACTTCCCCGACTGTTAGTCAGAGTGCACAGTCGATTGGCTACGCCGCACGGTGCGCAGACCGTCCAGGAGCGCCAGAAGATTGATTCCCAGGGGAAACTAACCATAAGGCCAGAGTCCTACCCAGGCTCGCACTTCATGCGTGGAGGCCGCCGGATAAGTGTTGACCCGTGAGTGTGACCAACCCTGAACAGAATGGGTCTTCGTGGCCAACTCAGCAAGGGCCCATTAACTCCCACACATCAGGCAGTTATATGCAAAAACAGCCCTTCTTAACTACCTAAAAAGTAAAGAGATTCACGTTAAAACTGAGCATGAAATTGCAACGAGGAGCGCCACAACCTGTAAGCACATCGTACGGAAAACCCGAACATCTTTGCCCAAAGACACTTTGGCTTTATAGAGCCCAAAATTTATAATGATCTAAACGAATCCATAAAAACATGCCAAAATATTAGGTCAATCCAATTAAAATTTAAAATTACACAACAGTTACTTCAAGTTGGGAGAAATGAGGTGGAAAAGGTAATAAGTCATATTTTAAAGTAAAGGTCTTTGCAATATTATTTTTGTCATATATTGTAATACATTTTATATTTCTATTTTATTTATTTATTTGTTCTTTAAATTCATACTACGACATTTTATATTAAATTTTTTTCCACGATCATGCTATATTTAAATATTATATAATTATAACTTTAATTTGAATTTACTTATCTGTTTTATATTATATCATGTTTTATATTATATTTATATTATTATAATACAATGTGCATATGAATCAATCATTGCCATACATAGAGTATTCCTTATTACGTCATATGGCCCAGTTAGGCCGATTCTATAATGAATACAATGTAATATTTTTCAATGAATGAGTATTTTTGAATGAATACATTATTCGAATTATTAATATTTGAATTATTTCTTCCTGCGTTGGACCTTTTCGAGCTAATATTCACATTATTCTACAATGGCATCAGTGTCAATTTTCTCCCCCGTGAACAAAGAGCGATGACATCCGATTTGGCAGTAATCCGATCCGTTCGAGCGATCATTGCCATTGAGTTCGGCAAAAAAAACGCAACTAAGAACGAATAAAAGCGCGAGAGAAAAGGGACAAGCAGGGAGAATTCGAGATGGACAACCAACCAAGGCAACAAAAGAGCCAGTGTTAAGAAGTCGGAAATCGGAGGAAGATGAAAGCGACAGCATTGTCTGGAGTCTGAGGAGCGAAAAGGGGAGGGAAAAGTAGAGATTAGATATATGTACATGAGCCGATCCAGATACGCCGATGTCGTCAAATCAAATCAAATAATTTATTGTCCTAAAAACTAATACATAGTTGTATTACATTTACATTTGGCCGTGATATGATTGAATTCTTCATTAATGATCAAATTCTTTTATTACTAATCAATATTATAAAAGGTTACTCCTAAGAATAAAAAAGGTATTACATATTGTAGAATTAAATCGAGCCTCACCATTTAGTTAACCAGATAAAAAACACAGAGTAAGATATGTAGAAAGTGAGATATAGAGATGTAAGATATAGAGAAGATATGTAGAAATTAAATCAATAAGTAGTGATTCTATTACATTGAATATAATGAATAATGTAATGAGGAATAAAAGAAGGTTATAATGAACATAAATAATTCTTTAAAATACCGATAAAATGATTTTTATTTCGTACAAAATTAATAAATATAATGTCATAAATGTGGACCTCACCTAGATTAGTCAGGTTAAGCTCAAGCGCCTACAGAACGTTTGCATAAGATACAAATGATTTTTTAAAGGGTTGGCTTTTACCGGGCTGGTTTTTTACCGGATTGGTAACGAGGATTTTACCGGGTTGGAAAGTCATGGTCCCACTTCGTCAAATCAGAAGAATACTTTACACATCCCAAGTTACAGAGCCGTATTTTTGTCATACTCCTTCTCCGTACATGTAGCTCGACTATGGAATAAGCTTCTTTAGTTATCAGAGGTGCTAGCTCGCTTCCAACTTTAGGCAATCATTGAAATCGCAATTTATTTTACAAAAAATATAAACCCAAAATTCTAACCTTTCTTACATCCTCTTTGGGAAAGACGATAAAAAAGGTCCTATACAACTCTTTTACTATTTAGCAGTATATTAAACATCTGCTATCCGATGGTATCTTTTGGAATAGTCGCAAAATGTTTGCGTAAGAATTTTCAATAAAAACATTGCTTTATAAATAGGATAGAAACGAATTTACCGCGTGATATTTGTAGCACCCGACGTTTCAGTGACGTTGCAGCCGCCGTTGTTCAGGTTAGACTGCTAGAACACTAACGACGACAAAATTCGCGAGCGTGTTTTCCGCAAACGTTCGAACTGACGCACTTTATACGAAATTTCCTCTCCGTAGAGGCTCGGCTACAACGCCACCGAAACGTCGGGTGCTACAAATTTCGGTAAATTCGTTTCTATCCAATTTATAATGTCAAACAACCGCGATAGTCTTCGATTTTATAACATTGCTTTAACTAGCTACACGTCCCTCTTACTATTTATATACGTCCTCCAAGAGGGAACCGTCCCACCGGTTGGGAAGTCCTGATGTAACTAATCCAATGAAAATATAGGTATTTTAACATACGTAAATTTAATTTTGTTGTTTTTTTTTCACTTGAGCATTATCCACTTTTATTATT
Source organism: Micropterix aruncella (assembly GCA_944548615.1). Taxonomy (NCBI): domain Eukaryota; kingdom Metazoa; phylum Arthropoda; class Insecta; order Lepidoptera; family Micropterigidae; genus Micropterix; species Micropterix aruncella. Next base: position 36,041,282 of record OX155955.1, on the reverse strand, counting down.
GTTGCAATTTATAAATAAAACATTTTTTCACATAATATTTTTAATATTAAGGTAGCAATATACTAGAATTGTTGTATAAGTGTTTAGATGTGAATATGATGATCACAAAATATATACATATTATATTTCATTTTAGTTCAAGGACATAATTTTATCTCAAGTATGTTCATTATAATAACTATATATCATACCTAAAATTAAATATAAATATATTTATATACATACATAATATATTTTTATCTATTTCGTCTCTCCCTTTCACCTTACTTCCCATCCTGATTCCCCCCATTCCCAAGCGGAAACAATATAAAATTATATTACGTACATTTTGTATACTTTATATTCGGAATCATATTAATGGATTTTTGTCACTTTTAAATAGGTTTTTATTGCATTGTATGTAGTTCTGTTTGGTTCCAGAATAAAATAAAATAAAAATAAAATAAAATAAAATAAAAAATATCCAGTAATTTTAACACAAAGCCCCGAATCGATTCGTAGCTTAGTCTTATGATTGAGTAGCAATATGTCTACGTCGCGATACAAATATAGGCCAAGCTGAGTTTCGGTCACATTATTTTTTTTATGAATACTTGAGGAGTGGGTAATAATTTATGACTCGAAATATGGCGTACGCTAAAACCCGCCCTATGTTATGCCCTCGGCGCAAAAAGCAGTAATACATGTTTTGTTGCTTTACGACCAGGTGAAATACTTTAAATGCGGGTGGAAACATGCGCATAGATGTAACACGAAGGGCGCAATTTTTTACATGAATAAAGGCCTAAAATTTTGCTAATAATTGTGATAAAGTAGATCGGCGAGTTCATAGGGACAGACTTGATATTAAGATGTTTCAAAGTAATTAATAACTTTTAATGAATGAATATGGACAAAATGATGTACGAGTATATCCAGCTTACCAAAATTATGATATTTTCTTTATTGCCACTGCTGTAAACAATTTGTGTAACTTTTTAATTTAGGGTTGACTGTAAGATATTGGACGTCAATAAGTCCACCTGTTATAAATAATATTTCATTGTATGCAAAAAAAAATTACTCATTCATTTCTGATATTTAAAATAATGCATTTATAAATAACTCGACATGTGACGTCATCGACTGCTTATTCTTAACTCCTATTAATGATGTCTCTCCTAGAACAATTTAAAACACTACGTATAAATATATACTTTTGTGTGATGTCATCGGCATTAGCAAATATTTTAAATCCCGACGTCATCAGCAGGTGGTCGTATTCTTAATGCCTATCAAAACAGACCATTATGTAGTAACCGCATATTTTACCTACTGGCGCTGAGCCCACATTCTATTGCTCTGCTGAAGTTCTAATGTTTCTCAAGCGCATATTTTTTATTTATTTATTAAAGTAATCTATTAAAATAATTCTTTACAATTTATGTGTATATTATTTTTGATCAAGTAGCATTTTATAAAGATCATGGATCATAAAATATTTTACTTCTGTCACATTTATTACAGGGATAGTTTAACAAACCTTACATGACCATTCTTTCGAATAGCATAATTTCTAAATATACAATTTTCTTATATGCATTTGTGTTAGACGATGTGGTTTTCTAGCCAATTCCTACGTTACAAAAATTAAATATTTTTTATTACAATTTACTCAGTTACGTTGTCCTGGCTGTCGAAATTAGATGATGCATGATACAATAACAATTACGATGACCATAGTTTACGGTCACTTATACTATTGGGTCCTTACCTATGTAATTCTGTATTTTTTCATACTCGCCAATTGAAACTTGGATAACTTGGGTTTGAGTTCGAATTTTAAATTCAAATAACATTTAGTTTAAGGCTATGTTACTGTTTTTTAGGAATCAGCTGTTTATTTGTCTATTCGTCTTTTGTTTTTGCTCAAATATTTTAGTTTTTGCAACCATGGTAAAGTTCAAAATTTGCATTATTTTCAAATATGAGATCCTGTGCCAGTGTTTTCTATTACAGCTTCTGGAATTCTGGCTATATAGTTATCGTAAATATTTAGGTACTGTTAAGAACTGCAAATAATAATGGAGAAGCTCGTGATTTAATTACCGAGCCTGGTCAAGCGCTCATCGCCACTGCTTTTGCATGACACTGTATAACCACAGATTCCACTGCAAACAGTCGCAAAGTTGCAGGAGTTGCAGGAGTTGCGGCTGGAAACTCTTAATCACCTATCGCACTTGCCATAGCTTGTTTCAATAGAGTTTATTTCTTTTTCCGAATTTAGATAACTTTTTATTATACAAAGCAAAAAAATCGAATTTGATGAGGCGGTGAAAAACGCCTTCAAAGCATTCATTGGTTTCTGTCCACGGGAGTTTTACAGCAGGGGAATTAAGAAACTCCCATTAAAATTAATAATCTGCATAGATAATAGGGGTCAATATTTCCATTTATTTAATATATATTTTTCGTAAAAGGTTTTAACCTTAAATTTCCTTTAGAGAACAGCAATTTTATAGGTAAGGACCCAATATTAAGAAAGTATGTAAGTAAAAGTCAATTTAATCATTAACAGTTTCAGCGATTTCGCGCGATAAAATCCCGTTTCTCATAAATAATTCTTTTTATCCTCTTCCTTCCACATTTTCGTTCATAAATACATTATTTCTAAAAATAAATGAGGCAACTTTTTGCTTACCTCTCATTTAGCGAGTCTCGGCGGAGACAAAAGAAGCGCTGATCAGTGGGACATTTCTGGCGCTGCCCACATTAACGGGATCCCGGAAGACCGGACATTTTTGTCCCGCGTCAAATTACCGGTTTATTTGGGGAAACCCTATCAATATTTAATTATGCCCCTATTTCCCAGCCGTTGTTCCGCATTTTGATTGCCATTTTCTCCCTGAGTAAGAGCAAATGTATCCGTATAAATACTTTAATTGACGAGTTTGTGTTAGTGACTTATTTAGGGAAATTAATACAGGTCATTATATAAGGAGGCATTCGAGGGAATGCTCGCGTTCACGCTCGCTGGAAGCAGAATAAGCTTGCTGATAATCACTTTAGATTTGGTAATCTTCGATCTAAAGTGAATCGCAAGATCCCATACGCCAATCGGGTCTAACGGGACTTTGCAGTTTGGATCTGACGACCTGCCTCTGGTGTTTAGGTCGGCCCAACTCACGGTTCAGCTCCCATCCGGTAGCCTCATTGAAGTGTGACTAATCTAGAAAAGGCGAACGGTAGCGAACGGATTCGTGCAGCTTGGGTCATAAAATCCAATATGATCTCGGGTCGGTCCAACTCACGATTCAGCTCCTATTCAGTAGCCTACTCGTATGAAGGACTACTCCGGGAAGGACTCTCGCGTCCCAGATCTAACAGCCTGTAAATCGCTTTCCGCTGGGGGATTGCCAACTGGCGCTACTGGACGGTTTGCTCACCGAGCGGCGACAATCAATCGCTCTGTGCACTCTGACCAATTACTGAAAGAGTCGGAAGACTATGGAAAGAAACTTTTTCTAAGCATCGCTTAAATGAACAGTCGGCTACCTGATCCTAAGTTCAGAGCCGGGAAAAAGATGCCAAGATCCGCGATAGATTCAAACTGTATCACCGCTGAAAATATAGCAGGTAGACGGCCGCGAAAGCGACTTCGAACCTGTGACCAGTCGGGAGGACGGATATATCCTTATGGTTAATTCCAGACGGAGATATCCTGCCGAAACTAACATCCAGAGGGCGAGGTGGCCGGCTAGGTTACCTTCCTAGGGCGTTGGACCTACCTTCCTGGGGGTTTGTTGGCTTTGCTGGACGGTAGGTTTGGGACGTCCCTAAGTCTTCTGCGCTCACCTCACGGGTGACAGAACGGTCATTCTCGTTAAAACTTTTTGGAGTGACGGGTTCGCCCGTTGTAGTCGACACCTCCAAGTGTAACCACAGCCGTTGACTGTTCAAAACACCTCGGGCGGAACTGCGCGGTTGCGCACTGTGCGACTTTAGCCCGTCGACTGTACCCTTCTACTGGAAATCTTTTTCCGCCTCGGTCCGAGATAAATTCAAAATCAATTAACACTAACATCGGGTATGGTTTGCGCAAGCGGCCTCAAATCTGTGACCAGACTGGAGGATGAAGGAAACCCGTCCAAATCTGGTAGTAAAGTAGCGAGGTTTACCCACTGGGTTTTTTCCCTATGCCTCGCGGTAAGGCGTTGGACTCTTACTGGCCGTTGGCTTAGCTTGGCTGTAGATTGTATCGTCCAAAAATTGATTTACGATCACTCCACGTGGGACGGAATAGCTTGTTGTCAGTATGATTCCCTAGGGTGACGGTTTCGTCCGTCGCAATTAACACCACCCCCCCCCCCCCCCCCCGCGCCGCTCCTTCCCCCGTCTACCAATGAGCAATATATTAATCACATAGCGATCGATTAAGGTTGATACATCTGCCTTCCACTGTTTCATACGGGCTATTACATAAAACGATAATTTTATTTTATTTAATTTTTATTTTATTAACTAAATGTATACAGCATATTCTTTATATAAAAAAAACATTTTATAAATTAACACCAATATAGCCATTAATACATTTTAAATTAGCAAAAAATATAAAGTACCCATTTAAAAGATAATAATTTTATAACCTTCTTTTTAAGAAAAAAGGAAAAAGAAGCATTTCTAAATATAAATGTATAAGTACAATAGGATGGGAATGGAAATAGAAGGGAGGGATTGTTATAACACATACATACGTATACTATTCACATATATATACATATAGACATACATACACACATAAATATATTGTATATAATAAAGTAATAAGTAAATTTAAATTAATTATCGTTCCTGAGCTTTTCTTCGACTGCGCGAAGAAAAGGCTTCCTGTCCAGAGAAAAAATGTCAAGGTCATTAAACCTGTTATTAAAAGAGGTGAGTAACCGTATCATAGTAGAGTTGCTGAAGTGGCTTGAATTGCACCTGGGCACATGAAACAAACGAGAAACTCGGGTACTTCTGGGGGGCACTCTCAAGGAAATTCGCTCAATTAAAGCTGGACAGTCTATTAAACCATGAAGGATGTCATATAGGAAAGACATGTCGGTTATGGTCCGTCTATTATAGAGCAGTGCAACCTTAAAGTAATCCGCTCTTTCCTCATATGTCTCGAAGTTCGTGTGCTCGCGCCAATTTAGGTATCGCAAGAAACGCTTTTGGACGCACTCAACCTTGTTGACAGATGCAGCATACATCGGTGACCATATAGTGGATCCGAAGTCTAAGACACTTCTGACATATGCGTAATACAGTGTTTTTAAGGCGAGGGTGTCACTGAACGGTCTGCATACTCTAAACAAAAATCCTAACATTTTCTTGGCCTTAAGAACTATGTAATCTATGTGGTCGTTGTATGTAAGCTTCGTATCTAAATAAAGTCCGAGGTCGCGTATTAAAGATGTTTTTGGAATGACTCTGATATAAACCAATAATTTATTTACTATCAACTAATGTTACAATGCTAAATTAGAAACAAGACTCATACATGATCAGGTATGTTACGTTACACATTGTAATCTACATATTAAATATTAAATTCATAATTTTATTATTAAACAATAAGAACTAAAATGTTTGTAAGCAAATTTTTGTAAAACAGTAAGAACTAAAACAATAAGAACTAAAAAATTGTCTAGCCGAGGTACTCTAAATTACTTACAAATAATCTGTTTTCATTTAAATTAAACGGCGGATGAAACCGGCGGCTCATAGCAAGTATCCTATATAATCAATGCTAATAATAAAATGATTAAGAGCCCTATCACATATTTTTTCCAGAAAGGCAAGAAAAGTGGATTTTTGGCGTTCTAATTCCAAGAAATGAAGAGATTTCTACAAACTTTAATTACTGAATTACCTGGACCATTTCTTGATGTTGACCATAGCGGCCTTTAATTTTAGATATAACGAATATTATTTACTTATTCAGCCCATTTTCCGAAAGTCGTTATTCGTAAAACGCTCGGAAGGCAAACTTTGAGCTCCTTAATACAGTAATATCACTACAACGAAAACCGTATACTATTTTTTTTATGTCCGTCATGTATTCTTGATGTACACTACGGCTTTATTTTTTCGTTTTTTGACCACATATCCAAGGTATACATTACTTACAATTACACAAAATTAAAAAAAAATCTTCCTGTATCATTCTAATTTTCTCAGAAATAAAATAAGATTCTTATATAATACTTATACTATATTAAAGTTCACTCTTTTAGCAATACGACATAATATAAATTATTGTCATTAGAAAGGAGAAAACACTGCAAAAAACAATTAGAAATTGTGTATATATTTGCTTGCGCAAGAGAAGAGCGCTCAGTACCGCGGTTTTCTCCCAGGGTTGAATAGTTATTTATTTATTTATTTATTTATTTATCCTATCTTTTATAGTTATATCCAAAAAAAAATGCGTTCATTTTTTCAACTCATTTTAAAAGAATACCTACGCTATTTTGTAATAAGGCTCTTAAACTCTATTAACTAATGGGGGTCTATATATTGATTAATTAAATAACGATAGTTGTTTTGTCCAAATTTCAAAGATAAGGATTTAATAATATTATGACGGTTTTGAGATACAGCATTATATTAAAGATTTCTATCCTAACAGTTTTCTTGAGGGAAAAGTGAAAGGTTCGATGCTATTATAGACCACGTGAAATAAACGTTAGCATTAAAGTCATTCTATTTTAGAACACGCTGTTTGACAAGTCCATTATAAAGCGATTTCATTTCACGTCAATCATTTTAGCGAAAGACGACAGGCGTGACGAACATTAGCGTGTCTTTATAAGAACAGCGCTGTCCGATCGATGCCTGATTGGGAGAATTCCTTAGACGGCGATACAGTTGAATAGGATCTGAGAGCTGTCAGTTAGTTTGGTAGACCTCAAATGCGCTCAGCGATTTTCTTCTAAGAGGCCACCCAAAACAGATCGATTAAAATATTTTTCAACCCATTCGAGATAGCATATATTTCTGGAGAGCATCCCAATAATCCATTTTTTTGCTTTAAATTGACCATTTGTGATAAAAAAACATGTTCGCAATAGAAATCAGTCGCTTTGTAAATCACTCTACAAATAAGATGATTTCACGCCGTAGGTGGGAGTAGCTCCTCTCAATGCTTTATTACTAGGAACGAATTGAATACCAGGTGTGCAATGTAAAATAAAATAACAACATGTTATTAAATTAAATGACATTTATTTCAAAAATAGTCAGGTAACATGATTTCGTTATTTTACTTCTTCTTCTTTTTTTATTTGATGGCTCCACCCAAAGAGGGTGATTTCTGCCAAGTGTGTCGTTGAAATAGGAGGAAACTTATATATGTTAGTGGTCGTCACTGAAACAATTAAGACATCACTCCGTCGGGAACACAAAATCGAATAATAATTTAAGATATAGTGAAATACATATATACGTTTAACACAAAAACTCTATGGAGGAACATTCATTAATTATTATTAAAGGGACATACTGTTGAGTTTAATAAATTTACAGATGATTTTGTAGACATTGGCGGAGTTGAGAGATAATAAAAAGTCTATAATAATAGGAAGTTGAATTTTAAGATTTAAGAGGTCCGAAATGAAGTTAGGATAGTTATTAACAATGGGACAATTAAAGAAGAGATGGTCCAGAGTGCAAAACGCATGACAGCAATTGCACTGAGGAGAAGGGAGGACGTGTATTCGGTTGAGGTGAGCGGGAGTGCAGCAATGACCGATGCGCATCCTGCAGAGGAAGGAGATTTCCTTACGGTGGTGGAACCAGGGTTTGGTCCTTATTTCTGTTTGGATTTGATAGTATCTCTTACCTTTGACCAATGAGGACTCTTGCCACCTCCGGGCCCATTTGTTAGTGAGCTTTTTATCTATTTCGTTATTTTAGATTCAGTAACGAAGAAAAGAATATAATCTAATATACATAAATAAGCATACTTTTTTAGAAGCAAAAAAGTTCCCCATTTCCTATTCTCAAAAATATCCTCATGTGTATCATCTAACTGTTCTACTCGTATATTCGTATTCATGTTTTCTCATATTCCGGATCACTGTCACTACATAATAAAAACATTTCATCACTTCACTATCACTGCTCATTTTCTGCAATTCTGATAGTCCTGGTTTTGGGTCACTCATTTTAGGGGTTGCATTGATACCAACATCAAATTTTATTTTTACACACTTCAAAGATAATTTTTGTTTTAAACCAGTTTTGTCCTGACATCTGCTTTTTCCATACTGACTGATAATTGCAATTCAATATGTGTGCAGCACACGGTGCGCTACGGAGCACACATGGTGTGCTACCGGTCTATTTGGCTCGGAAATGCAGTGCTCACACGGTGGGCAGTCGGTCTCAAATGGGTTGACGGGGCGTTTTAACCCATTATGAAAAACAGCGCGTGAACAAACGAGGCTTTATCAGCTTGCCATACAGATTGCGACGAAATTGCGGATGTGTGCCTGCGATGATATCAGCAATTTTGGGTTTTAACAACGGCGACGTAAACTTTGTTATTGCAATTTCGAAAATTACCTACTCTAAACGGCCAGGGGTTTGAAATTAGGACTGGTAGAGAAAATGTCGTATACGAGATAACATCATACCTCTAGCATATCGCATTACACGACTGAAAGCCAAATAAAAAGCGATAGAGAAAGACGTCGTAGAGACGTCCCCATTGTATTGTGCTATCTTACCATCGCTAAATCTACTAATCTAAAAACCCTTACATATTACTACTATTTTGGACTTTTTAGTAACTAATATCAATTTGATTCAATTTAAAATGTAAGTTCCCTTTGTTTTGTGCTATGGTCGTTAAAAAAGGGCATTTAGGGTAGATTGAAGAATTGTTGTAGAAGATATCTATACTATATATAGACAGGCGATTATCTATACTAATATTATAAAGAGGTAATGTGCGTAAGTTTGTAAGTTTGTATGTAGGGGGTAATCTCCAAAACTACTTATCCGATTTCAAAAATTCGTTCTTTACTGGAAAGCTAAATTATCGAGTAGTGCTATAGTTTATAATTACAATTACAATTACAATTTAGTTCTGCTCCGTTAGGTAGGCTTTCCTACACTTGGATGCGTCTTTGCCTCTAAAATTTTAAATAATGTAATTAATTAAAGAATATTAACTATCATGATATAGTTGTGGCAATGTAAATTAATTTTAGTAAATTATAATTGGTTTGAAAACCATTGATAAATAGAAAATAATCTAATAATCAAAATTGCTGATCAAAAAAAGAGCTCAATGTCTGTAGTCATAATTATCAAGGCAATAATATGATGGTCATGAAAATAGATAAGGGTATATTAAAAATATCTAAATTTAAATTAATTGTCAAATCTAGCAATATAGCCGTCGTCGATAAAAATAAAAATAAAAATTACGCTCTTTGGCAAAGTTGATTATCATGAATTTTCTGTTATTTTACGTTAGGATGCTCTTGCAATAAGAATTCAGCATTATCCAAATCTCTTAAGTCATATACAGGATTCTTGACTAGGCCATTAAATAAGACTTTTTTAAATTGGTTCTCTCCAAGACTTCTGATATGTGTTGGGACCTTGTTATAATAACACAGGCTTTGGTGAAGGAAACTGTTGCGCACTTTACTAAGCCTGTGCCGATTTAGATGTAGATCAAATGTATTTCTTGTATTGTGTTGATGGAAATCGGAAATCTATATTTTATTGTGATAAATGTTAGGTCTTAATACGAAATCACGTTATTTGTAAATTGAGTCGGAGAAAATGTGCTGGTGATGTGCTTTATCGGCGGGCGCTAACGAAACGGTTTGGTATTTTTAAAAACTATATAAAACAAAAACGTCGGCCTCAAAAATATGTAAAAAAAGTCCGCGACAGCATATACCTATCCAACTTTTATATTTAAGCTACAATAACTGCTTTTATGACTTAAAAAAATAAGAAAAAAGTAGTTGAAGTTTGTTGAAGACATTAGCAGTAAAATATGAATCTTTATCAAAATAAATAAATCAATCATCACGGGTTTTAAATGTAGATAAAATTAGTAATGTACTGTAACTTTTTAGTTAGAATAGTTTTAGAGATATCATGAAATAAGTAACGCGGGCAAGCAACTCGAAATAACTAGCAGGGGCTACGCGGCGGCGAATAGCCCAACAAGGTCAGCGTTCAGCGAAAAGCGGCGGGTGGCGAAGAACATAAAGCGAACAGGACGTCTTTTACTATATATCTAAAGGTAGGGTCTAAAAAGGCAAATACGCCACCCTACTGAAATTAACAACTCGATTCGAAACTTTACGCGAAGCGAAGCCGCAGGCAACAGCTAGTCTGTTATAAACGTGCAGTCAAATGGCAATACCGTTATATAAAAAAGGAAGAAACCGGAATAAAAAAACTTTAATTTAAAGGTCTCTCAGAATTATGATCGCTTATAATTTTATGTATTTTAGATTAATGTAAGTAGATACTATTATTACTAATTTTAAAAATTCAAAACTATTTTACATCAACAATTCCTTTGACTCGATTATCTACCCTATCCATCTACCCTACCCAATGAATACCTACCGACTTAATGCACAACTGGAAATACACCGAAATGGTCCATTATATATAGGAATACAACTCTATAACAAACTACCGAAGAGTGTCAAAGAAAAAATATAAATACGAGTACTTTCATTTCAAAATCAAACAATTATCAATTAAGAAATGCGACGGCAATGTAACTCCCTGTACAAATAATAGTATATGTACAGGATTTCCTGAATATAAAATCAGATTAAAAATAATTTACCTATCCTACATACCTATTTTAATATTACAAACCATCCTTTTTTCATTAAGTATCTTACCATTGGTAAATCTACTCTTAAAACCCTTAAATGTTACTAACTAATTGGATAATGTCTCTTAAAAGGTTATTTGAACCCTATCGGGTTTCAAGTTACCTCAGGGGAAAATATACAGTTCCATATTCGAGCCGCCTGCACGTCAGTAAGGTGGTGTTGACTACAGCGGGCGAACCCGTCACCCCAGGCTGGTATAACGATATGTATTCATTCTTTCAACCGTGGGATGAGCGTAGAGACAAGACAATATACTGTCTAGCTCCGCCGGGAGCTAATGGGCCCATGATGAGGTGGCCACGATGACCCATGTGTTCAGGGTCGGTCACACTCACGGGTCAACACCCATCCGACGGCCTCCACGCACGGGGTACGAACCTGGGTAGGACACTGGGTCAACCAGTCTCCCCTGGGAATCAAACCTCTGGCGCTCCTAGACGGTCTGCGCACCGCGCGGCGCAAGCCAATCGATTGTGCTCTCCGACTAACAGTCGGGGGAGTCTGGGAACTGTATTGTTTCCTATAGAGCGGGGGTGGTTGCCTACCTTACGGCGACTGCTCTTGAAATGACCATTGGCCATCCGATCCTGGGGTGAACAGCCTGGCAAAGGACGCCTTGGTCCGCGACAGATTCGGTATACTCCGTTTCACCGCTTCGTAAGGGAGAGGACCGCGCAAGCGACCTCGAACTCGGAACCAATCGAGAGACCGGAGAAATCTGGTCACAATTGGAAGTGAGGGCGCGAGTATCTCGAGCCCGCCGGGTTTATTCCTGGCTTACTCGCGGTAAGGCGTTGGACTCTCACGGGTTGTGGCGTAGCTAGACGTTGGATTGTTTTTGTCCATAGTCTTCTACGCTCACTGGAGGGCGATAGAACGACTAATCGTTAAACCGTCCTGTGGTGACGGGTTCGCCCGTTGTAGTCGACACCGCAAGATGTCTAGCTCCGCCAATAAGCCCGTTAGAGACCGACGCCTTACGGCGAGGCACCGGGAAAGGTATCCAGCGGGCAGCCTCGCCCTCTAACTACCAGTTTTGGTAGCATATCTCCGTCTGGAATTAATCTTCAGGATACCTCTATCTGTTTTATTACAGCGGAAATTCAAATTTAATTTATCGCGAACCTGGGCTCTCTTTGCCCGTAGTGCCACACGGGATCGAGGAGCCCAAGGTCATTTCAAGAGTGGCATGACAATAGGTCAACATCCACCCCCGCTGCTTAGGAGACAGTATATTTCCATAGTCTCCAGACTCCTTCAGCAATTAGTCATAATGCACAACCGATTGGCGTTACCGAACGGTGCGCTAGCCGTCCAGTAGTGCCGGGAGAAACCGGTCCACCAGATTTAAGGCCTGAGACGCGAGAGTCTTACCGGGGTAGCCTTCCACACGAGGAAGCTTCTGAATAGGAGCTTAATCGTGAGTTGAGCCGATTCGAAAACACAGTGGATCTCGTGGCTCAAGCCGCACGAAACCATTCGCTACCTACCGTCTGCACGACAAATGAATTGTATTACATGATAAATACACAATCATAATTCAATACTTGTCACGTCATAGGAAATGACAATCAAGACGAATGATGCGGCTAACAAGGAAAGCGCCCGCTTGATGGCATCAATCCCAGTTAACGATGATCACGCCAGCAGGAAGGAAATCCTTAGCTCCGGACACTCGGATGGCGGCGACATTCGTAAGATCGCCCCTATGTCTTTATCTAAGCCCGACCGAAAGGATATTATGAGCCTTTTACGGCTCGGGGCGAAGGAGCAGTTTGTTTTCGCTAAGACGACCTTAGAGATTTGAGTGGTCGGCAACATTTTGTTGGAATACGATTATATGTATGTTTTCCGTTTCTTTATTTCACCGTAACTTCTAAACGCTTAACCGATTTAGAAGTTTGTGATATTGTTGGAATCGTTATGTCCTCCCGATCATAGGTCTGTAAGTCCCTGTCTATCAAGTAAGTATTTGTTTAAATGTCCAAAATGTCCAAATGTCTCTAAATTGACATAAATATATCGTGTTTAGTGTCATATCAAAGGTATGATTAAGTACATTCCGGAAATATACTCATGTATATATATATATATATATATATATATATATATATATATATATATATATATATATATATATATATATATATATATATATATATATATATATATATATATATATATATATATATATATATATATATATATATATATATATATATATATATATATATATATATATATATATATATATATATATATTTTTATATATATATATATATATATATATATATATATATATATATATATATATATATATATATATATATATATATATATATATATATATATATATGTATATATATATATATATATATATATATATGTATATATTTTTTTCAATTTTCAATTTCAATTTATTTCCAAAAAAAATCTTAACAGATTGTAGAAACTTAATATTTAGGTACATTTAAATTACAGTGTATTAATCCGTTTTTACAATATTTAAATTTATCACCACGTACATATAGTAACTTCATTATTGCTTTTAGGGCATCCAAATCATTTTTAAGATTTATTTACTAAAACCACAAATTAAAATAATCGATAAAAATAATCAAGAAATTAAAAGCAGAAAAGTCAGAATAATTAAAAAATGCTACTTAAAAGTGTCAAAAAAATTGCCAAAAAATTTGAAAAATTATTTAAAATTAACAAACTCATCGATCGAGTAAAAAGCTTTGTCTAATAAGAATTCTTTAAGTAACTTTTTGAATAAACTTTCCACTTGAATAGTTTTTAACCTTTCCGGTAGCCTGTTAAAGTAATATGGCCAGGAGTATTTTGTGTCTTGCCTTGCTGTGTTTAATACATGGTATAAAAATGTTTAATTTATTTCTCGTATTTTTAGTATGTGTATCTGAAAACTTTTTATAATGTGTTTCTTTATTCTTAAAAAACTCAGTCAGTAACGTAAAGAGATATAGTGAGGTTAAGGTGAGGATTCTTAGCCTTTTAAAAATGGGTCGACACGACTCTTCCCTTTTCACCTTTGCAATTATTCGCACTGCTCTCTTTTGGAGTATAAATATTGGTTCCCTATGACAAGCATAACAATTTCCCCAGATCGTAATGGCATAACTTAGGATAGCTTCAATATAGCTGAAATAAACATTTCTTGTTTGCAATTCATCCAACGACCTTCTTACAATACTTAAAGCATAACATGCCCGACTTAACCTACTTTCGAGGTTTTCACAGTGAAAGTTCCATTTTAAAAGTTCGTCGACATGAACACCTAAAAATGTAGTACAATGAGTTTGAGGAATGGCAGTGTTATTTATTGAAAGTATTATTGGCGAACCTTTATTCCGATTTCGATGATTTGTAAAATGTATGAAGTTACTTTTAGACGCATTTAGTGTGAGGTTGTTGCTCTCAAACCAACTATTTAGTTTGAATAGATTAATTTTAACGTTAATCAATAATTCTTCCATATCTTTACCGGCAACAATTAAACTAGTGTCGTCAGCAAACATCGTTACATTTATATCGTTGAAATACATTGGTAAATCATTTACATATACTAAAAATAGAATAGGGCCCAAAATGGAACCCTGCGGGACTCCAAGTTTATTAGTTAAAGGGATCGAACAGTGTTTTGTAATGTTTTGATTTTGACAGTGTGTAATTTCCACGATTTGCGTCCTATTTGTTAAATATGAATCAAACCATTTTAAGCAGTCTCCCCTGACTCCATAATGATTTAGTTTGTTTAGTAAAATATCATGCCTAACGCAATCAAATGCCTTACTCAAATCGCAAAAAATACCTAAGGTGTAGTACTTGTCCATTTGTTTGTCATTTACATAAGATATGAAATCCTCGATAGCTTTAGTAGTGGACTTGTTTCGTCTATATCCAAATTGTCTTTCACTAAGAATATTGTTTGCATCAAAAAACGCAATTAATCTATTTTTAATTATAGTCTCTATGATTTTTGAGAAAGAAGACAAAATTGCAATTGGTCTAAAATTTCCAGTTTCAGTTCTTGCGCCTGCTTTATAGAGTGGAATCACTTTTGATAATTTTAACTCTTCGGGAAAAACACCACTTTCTATAGAGGCATTTATAGCCTGCGTTAAGGGGTTTTTAAAGTAATCTATTGCCCTATTTACAACAAACATTGGAATTTCATCCGTCCCTGCAGAATGACTCTTGTTCAATTTTTTTACTATATTTTCTATTTCCATACTAGTGACGGGTTTCATAAATATTGAATTTGGATTTTGTCTTGCATTTGATAAGTAGAAACAAAATTCATTATTGTTACATTGAGCCTTGTTTATTTTCGTTGGATAATTTACAAAATATTTATTAAATTCATTTGCTACTTGTTCAGGATTATTTATTGTAATTTTGTCCTCCGTGTATATTTCGAAATTGACTTTTGGTTTGTTGTTTCTGTTTGTGTTTAAGTTTACAATATTCCAAATTGCTTTACTTTTATTTTTTTGTTCATCGATATAATTTTTTGTTGCCATTCTCGAAACGAAATTCGAAATTTTAAATTCTTCCATCTGTCAAGTAGCTCGTCTTGTCTTGTTATTTCCCTTGAAATAATAGGAAATTGAGTGAGTTTGCGTATAAAGAAGGATTGTAGCTTAATTTTTGAGATAATTGGATGAAGGGTGAGCGTTACTAGTAGTAAAATGGGCCCAACTTAAACCTACTCCTCTTTCCGCAAGTGAGAGGCATTCATCATTCTCGTTAACACCTAAAGCATTCCCGAATCCGATCAAGGGAATCCTTCGTCACGATGTAAGTGGCTTTTATAATTATTTACTTTATAATCATCTTATTGATCAATTCTAAAAAGAATATATACACAAAACTATCAAATATTTCAAAATATTGAATTTTTACATATTTTATGTTTCGTTCATTGTAAATAATCCATTTAGGTTAAAGGTAATCTTTCCAACTAATAGGAAAGAGCTGACTGCTTCCTTTCATTGATATGAGGGCATGTCACGCTTTTAGTTTTAAGTTTTCAGCTGAATATTGATCGCAGCTTCTTTATATCGCACCTTTAGAAAATAAAAAAACGAAATTCGAAATTTTAAATTCTTCCATCTGTCAAGTAGCTCGTCTTGTCTTGTTATTTCCCTTGAAATAATAGGAAATTGAGTGAGTTTACATATAAAGAAGGATTGTAGCTTAATTTTGAGATAATTGGATGAAGGGTGAGCGTTAATAGTTGTAAAATGGGCCCAACTTAAACCTACTCCTCTTTCCGCAAGTGAGAGGCATTCATCATTCTCGTTAACACCTAAAGCATTCCCGAATCCGATCAAGGGAATCCTTCGTCACGATGTAAGTGGTTTTTATAATTATTTACTTTATAATCATCTTATATATATATATATGGATATATATATATATATATATATATATATATATATATATATATATATATATATATATATATATATATATATATATATATATATATATATATATATATATATATATATATATATATATATATATATATATATATATATATATATATATATATATATATATATATATATATATATATATATGGATAAAAGGATAAACCGCAAATATTTAATAAAAAAACCGTTAAAAAATTATTATATATAGAATAGTTTACTTTCTGTAACGGCAGTCGTGTTTTAATTCTTTTTAATATATTTACTTGTTAGAAAAAATAATTTATTTTATTTAATTTTCACTAAAAAGTTTCACAATTTTGCAATAAATAAGGTCTAGAAAAGATACACATTATTTGAACATTGCTTGCGAAGCAATGACAGTATCTATAGCTTATATTTTATTAACTTCACTAGACCACAGTCTTTTCTGGAGTGATACCTGTATTATAATTTTATTGCATGGTACACCTATTTTCGTCGATGATTGACAATATAATATAGACATTTGAAGAAAAAACGAGAAATGTATTAATGTTGGTTTGTAAATTAGTTATAATAAAATGATAGTGATAGTGATAATAAAATCATTATTATACTATATTCCTATAATTCTAATATAAAGACTATTATTCAATTAACGTTTCGGTGATTTCTTTCAAGGGTCCTAAGTAGAACTTTCTACGAAGCAGACATACAGAGCTTACCGGGCCCTAAAATTGACGCTAAGCATAGTTTAGGTACGTTTTCGTATTCCGTGTCTGCACTGTTTCAGTGGATGTAATTAAAACCAACTTATTCGGGGCTAACTAAAAAACAGTCTGAACTGTCTAGCTACGCTAACTCGCCCGTAAGAAGCCAACGCCTTACCGCGAGACTCCGGGAATGTGGACCAGCGGGCCGACCTCGCACCCTTACTACCAGTTCTGGCCGGATTTCTCTGGCCTCCCGACTGGCTACGAGTTCGAGGTCGCTTGCGTGGTCGTCAACCTGCCGTATGTTCAGCGGTGATTCAGTTTGAATCATTAGCGGACCATGGCATCTCCTACCCGGCTCTGAACTCATGATCAGGTAACCAAATGGTCATTTCCAGAGTGGAAGATGACAGGTCAACATCCACCCCCGCTGCTTAGGAAACCGCATGTCGTTTCTCGATGACACCAGTTGTTCGCCGGAGTGCACCATTCGTTTGGCAGAAGAGCCGGCTGGCAGTCGACTGACGCCCCACGGTGCGCACACCGCTTAGTAGCGCCCGAGGGACGATACCCTAGGGGAAACTAATCCACCAGCCTAGTAGCCTGGGACACACTGTTCTCTATATGGTAGGCACTTATTCGAGGAGGCCACTGAATAGGAGCTGCACCGTGAGTTTCACCGACCCTAAAAACGAGATATGGGACGAGATATGGTCATATATGCTAGACAGCACCTCGCAGAAACTGCAATTAATGCAGACATTAACTCGCATCATACCCGCGGTAGCTCCCTTTTACGCATACCCCGAATACGACTGGCAAAAGTACAGAAAAGCTACTTGTACCTTAGCATTAAATTCTATAATCTACTCCCTACAAAATTTAAACAGCTGGAGGACATAAAATTAAGAAAAAATATCAAGGAGATGCTGATAGGCCACCATTTCTATAATCTAGACGAATTTGAGGGCCATGATTTTTCAAATATTGTGCCCATTTAAATTACCTAAAAAGAAGAGCCTTATTGTCTGATTATTTTATATGGTCTTATATCTGTACTTTTAGTTTAAAATGCATAACGTAGATTTAATTTGATTATTTAACATTTTACTGACAATTTGAATATTATGGTGAATAATTTTACTGCGTATCTTTTCGAATTACTAACTACTTCAAATATTAGGCTTCTATTTTGATTATTTATATTTATAGTTTGACAATGACAATATATGTTCAGTAAAGAGCAGTAACGAGGCTTACTACTTAAACCAATTATTTTGACACGTCCAAGAGCGGTCTTTAGCCGTCAATTGGACATGACGAAAATGTAAATGTAAATGTAAATAGTGGCACAAGTGCACATGTGCCATTAGCTACCTCAGTAACTCAGCAGATGAGACGAAATACCGTGGCTCTATACGAATTGCTGGCGTTGAAGCGGCGCAGGCGATCGCAACTATTTACATTGTTAAAATGAGGATGTCAACTATTCTAAAAATGGTGGTACGAACGCACCATACTCGAGAATTTTTAACATTGTAAATAGTTGCCATCGCCTGCGCCGCTTCAACGCCAGCAATTCGTATAGAGCCACGGCGAACAAAGACCCGCTGGCATTATTATTATCAAAAGCTGGCAAACTTCCCGCACGCGGCTCCTCAAACGTGCTTGTTTTACAGTAGGTAAGATATCCTCGACAGCAGTTGCCACTTGGCAAGATTACGCACTCGCTGGAGGGCGCGTACACCAGACGCTATCGCGATTATTCCTTCCTATTCTCACAATGGCGCCCGACTGAGCTGCAAACTTGCTAACCAAGTTTCAATTGAAACACAATAGCCTTCAAATTGATATAGGCAGTACTGCCACGATATACACAAATGCTAAGCTAATGAGATGTTGTCTATACTCTTATGTTGAAATCTGTGTCGTCAGCAAGACTCCATGTTTTGCCCTGACTAGTAAAATATTGTAATACCAAATCGAAGACTATCGCGGTTGTTTGACATTATAAATAGGATAGAAAACGAATTTACCGCGTGAAATTTGTAGGACCCGACGTTTCGGTGACGTTGCAGCCGCCGTTGTCTAGGGTAGACTGAAGAGCTGTCAGTCCGTTCTTTTGCGGGTAGGCCGCAAACCGCTGCCGCCCGCCGCCGCCGAACGCCGAACGCAAAGACGTAAAACAGGATACAGTGAGTGTTGTGTGCAAGACGGATTTTAAAAATTACCGCGCTCCGAGCCCGGCCCCCCACCACCGTTATAACCTACGCAGTGGCGGCAGCGGTTTGCGGCCTACCCGCAAAAGAACGGACTGACAGCTCTTCAGTCTACCCTAGACAACGGCGGCTGCAACGTCACCGAAACGTCGGGTCCTACAAATTTCACGAGGTAAATTCGTTTTCTATCCTATTTATATTGTAATACCATTGATTATATCTGGTATTAAATTGCTCAACCCTTCCTATGTGAGCTAACCATTCTTGGTTAGACGCTTACAAATGCCTAAAATGGTATCTAATCAATATTGGTTAGGGCGCTCCGCGCTGTGCTAACTTTGTAATATTTATTCATTATTATCTTAATTGTTTTACGAGATAATGTTATAATGTTTTATTATTTAAAATTTCAATGCGATCATTTTACAGTTATTCTTTTAACGATCCGTATAGTAGTTTAAAAGTTATGGTCGTTTTTTTTCAAGGCCATCGACTTCATGCGCAAAACTGTCCCGGGCAGAAATTTTTACCCCGCGATAGGAGGGGTCAATGTCATAACTAGAGCTGTCAACTACAACAGGCGAAGCCGTCACCTCCCGTGAGGTGAGCGAAGAAGACTTAGGACAAAACAGTTCACCGTCAAGCTCCGCCACGTGCCCGTAAGAGGCCAACACATTATCCGCAAGATAGCCAGCGTATGTTAGGTATGTTAACCAGCGGGTCGACACTCGCGCCCTTACTTCCAGTTGCAACCAGCATACTCCGGTCTCCCGACTGGTTACGAGTTCGAAGTCGCTTGCGCGGTTCTCTCCCTTACGTAGCATTGAAACGGTGTCAACCGAATCTATCGCGGACCACGGCATCCTTTGCCCGGCTGTCCACCCGGAATCGGGTAGCCGATGGTTGTTTCTAGAGCAGTCGCCGTAATGTCAACCACTACCGCCGCTCTATAGGAGACAGTACTATTTCCAGACTCCCCCGACTGTAAGTCGGAATGCACAATCGATTGGCTTACGCCGCACGGTGCGCAAACCGTCCAGGAGCGCCAGAATATTGACTTCTGGGGGAAACTAGCCCTCAGGTCAGAGTCCTACCCGGGCTGGAGGCCGCCGGATGGGTGTAGGCCGCCGGATGGGTGTTGACCCGTGATTTTGACCGACCCCGAATAAATGGGTCTGCGTGACCAACTCAACAAGGACCCATTAGCTCCAAAAGCTCATTGTCATAGCTCTTTTGGCAACCTTTCTACGCCAGCGACATGCAGGTGGCGCTGATAGCATAGTCTGGAGAAACTTATGGCAATTAATTTGGCCATCCATTAATTGCCATTATAGATTGATAAAGAATGTTTTTCAATAAAAGACTCATTAGAAAAAACCAATAGGTTAACCAATAATAACATTCTTAGTAATATCTATCGCATTTATATGCAGGCTAATTACGTCACAAAAATAATAAGGAGAGATTATAATGCCAACTAATTGAACATTAAAGCGCCTAAGTATTATGAATTGAAACCCGTACAGCAAATTAAATTAACGTCTTTATGTAAATATTATTAACATATTAAAATCTATGACAAAGATTTATTTGTAAAATATTATTATTTTATTTAAAGATAGGATAGGGTACAGGTGTGTTTAGAGCGCCATCTACCTATAGTGCGCTGCCTTACTACCTTACCACGGTCGCCGCGATATTAAACATAAGAGAAGATTAATCAATGTTTGGAACTATGAGTGCCATCTACACGTTGCGTTTTGTAGTAAGATCCTAGCTGCCAAATCTTAGTACCGCTTCGAGAAATCTCATACGGTATATAATCAATGGTGATACTAAAAAAGTTCAGATGTTGTATCAATCAATCTTTATCAATCTATAGTACATCAGATAAGACGGCGCTGTTGAATTTCCTACAAGCTTTAAGGTGAACATACATACAACCAATGAGAGAGCCAGAGAGAGTCGTCTCAAACTATGTGTACTTAGCGACGCAGATGTTTGGATGCACTAGATTTGATGCCGGGCTAAGCCATCGATCCGAGATGCAATTAATAAAGAGGATATCTTAAAAACAGTGCAATTTTATTAAATAATCTGCAAGCGAAATTGTGTAACATTCTTGCCATAATGCTCTACTCCTACTCTTCCTGTGTCCATG
This sequence comes from Micropterix aruncella, assembly GCA_944548615.1. NCBI lineage: Eukaryota > Metazoa > Arthropoda > Insecta > Lepidoptera > Micropterigidae > Micropterix > Micropterix aruncella. The sequence continues at coordinate 36,019,835 of OX155955.1, read as the reverse complement.
GCGCAAGGTGTTGGAAAAATCCCACAGCATATATACAAAACTCGGCTTCGTCAGAATTATTACACTCACATTAAAAGTACTACTTTCTAAGAAGTGACCAGTTCTTCCCGTTCTCGCTCCTTCTTTACTAACTTCCTCTCAACGGCATTCTTAGTCTATACTAATATTATAAAGAGGTAAAGTTTGTGACGTTGTAGGAAGTAACCTCTGGGTTTACTGAACCGATTTTGAAAATTCTTTTATTAATAGAAAGCCACGTTATTTGTGAGTGTCATAAATTATATATTAATCCGAAAAATGAAAAGACTTTTTCGTGGTAGTCGGATTTGCAAAGTAAGTCGGAGAATAAGCGGTCGAACGAAAATGTTTCTAACTAACGCTGCCTTAACGATGAGAGATATATGATTAAGTTCTAGAGGAAAGTTGTAGAGCTTGGTAATGCCTACAAAAAATTCAGCGGCAGCATATATCTAACTTTTATATTTAAGTCACAAAAAGTAGTATTTTATATAAAAAAAATAATTTAAATCGTTAGGTCATGTTTATTGGTCATATTATCAATAATTCTGAATTCTTATCAAGTGTTTAAAACAAAAGACTTTTTCCTTTTACTGCATATAATTTCCCTTTTACTGCATAAATAGTTAGAGATAATACGCTCACAAATAAGACACTCACAAGAAGACACTCACAAATAACGGTATTATAGTCAAATTGGCATGTAAATACATACATATATATGGAGTAAAAATATAACCATTCTTTTGGCAGTCAGGAAATAAATAATAGCACTCAGTACTAACCGAACTACACTCATAATTTCATCACAGGTAAAATGTTTTACCGCCCAACGAAGTGGGCACGGGTCAGCTAGTTTCAAATATATTTGTTTAATAATTATTATTTCCAAAAAAGCGCACAAGTACCACTGCACTGTGACTAGGTTAGTTGTAAGGTATTGCCGCATTGCAATAAGCTAGCCTTTTTGTATTTTGTTTTTAAGTATAAACAAAGAGTTTATTATGATAAGAAAAGATATGTCAGTGTCTTTATATGACAATATTATACCACGAGTACGTTCTGGTCCGTATTGAAAGCACTATCTCAATCCGCATTAAAAACATCATCAAATCATCAATCCGTTAGATTACTCCACCCAAAAACTGCATGTATTGCCCCAATTATTGTGACAGTCTCGTACTTAAATATTGTTCACAATATATTTCTGACTGGATCCATCAAATTCAACGCAACTGTGCAATCCACATAAAATCCGTCTAGCGGTTCTTGAAATAAGCGCGATCGAGTAGATAAACGAACATACAGGAAGACGCTTTTTTGGCACTTTGTTTTATAATCGTTGAATTCATATAGGATGATATTGTCGCCTTACAATTATAACTCGATAACTCGAATTTAGTAGTTTTGGGATAAACGCGTTTTATTTTTATTTTTTTTAAAGTTTCAACTCGTTCACCATTTTTGATTTGTGAAAACTAATAAGCGGACCTAAAAGCTGACCTAAAACTAGATAACTGGAGACATCGAGTTTTTGCGCTACGATAGCAGACAGTGCTGCGAACTTTCAGCTAGATAAGTCTACATATCAATATTTAGTATGATAGCTGGAGCTGATTTTCAACTTATCAACCACCGCTAACTCTTAGGGCGGGGGAATTTTAGATTTAATATTTTTACATCTTCTGGCATACTATTTTCAAAAATGCCAATTTTCGAGTTAATAAGTTATAATCTTATAGATGTTACATATAGTCTGGGGTAATAGTATTTGAGTTACAGTGTATTTTTCTAGAAATCTAAGAAATATGTAAGACCCAAATATAATAATTTTAACTAATAGATTCAAAGACAAATGAAATAAACATTATACTCAATTAATCAATAATGCTATAATATAGTTTTACCTATTGGAATAAAGATAGATCGATTTACATTATTATTCTTATCACTTTCTCATATGAAATTAAGTTCTGTGACATGAAACGGCTAAACCCAATCTATAAAATAAAGTTATTATTGACCTGAACCAACCAAACACACCTAACGCTAAACAATCGCCAATAAATTCCAGCTAGACAAGCTAAATTATAATCTAGGGAAAAACCAAGCTCAATTAAAAGCTGGAGATAAAGCAAAATAAATTTAAAAAGAGAAGAGATACTTTAATTTGCAAACTTTAATAATAATACTGAAAATGCATTATGAGTACCCGCTCTTATTTTCCCCTGGTGGATAATTGAGAACTTCCGGGAAGTTTATACCGGATATAGTAAACACTAACATTTCTGAAAGTTATACATTTTTAACACCCGAACTATATATAATAATAAAAATAATAATAATAATACAACACTTTTATTTGTTGAAACAGACCAACGAGTTTATTGCGTTGAAATAACATCTTACAGCTAACCTTTCGTGGCAGCCGCGTTGAGGAGATGAGAGGAAAACTCTTTGGCCGCTTTCACGCATTAAAGAAACTAAAGAATTCGGTACTTGAGGAAAACAAAATCACAATCTGGCAATCTGTTCTCCTCCCGCTCATCAATGAAGATCCTTCTACATCAATGAAGATCTAGCCAGCAGGGTTGAAAACCTGCAAAATGTTTGCATTCACTTTATTATGACCGAGGAATAAGTGTTTTACGACTTGAATTTAGATAATTTTTGTTTGAGTTGGAATTACCACTTTAAAAAATATTTAAATCCATGAAAGTCGTTTTCCAAATTCAGTTATTTGTCCCTTTGTACTTATTTGTGTCTGGCAAAGGGGTAAAGAACGCAGGGGATAACTTCGCTAGAGCAGTCGACAGCTCGAGAAGTCAGTGTATGTCATGCAGCTGCTTGACCGCACGATGAAATTTCGTTATGCTGCTGATCGCCCAGAGCGGTCGCGAAGGCTCAAACGGTCTCATGTATTCTAATGAACAGAAGATTGTAGTTCGCTATGCAGTCAAAGCTTGAAGCGGTCGGTCCGTGCAGCTTGGGCCATAAGATCCATTGTGTTTTCAGATCGGTCCAACTCACGATTCAGTTCCTATTCAGTAGCCTCCTCGTGTGGAAGACTACCGCAGGTATGACCCTCGCGTCTCAGGCTTCACGGCTGGTGGATCGGTTTCTATTGAAGGATTGCCTCCCGATGCTAGTAATTGGTTTACGCAACGTGCGGCGTCAGCCAATCGGTTGTGCACTCTGACATGTTTCCTAAGAAGTGGAGGTGGAGGTTGACCTGTCGCCAACCAGTTTTGAAAAAACCAATTGTCTACCTGATTCTGAATTCAGAGCCGGGCAAAAGATGCCAATGGTCCGCGATAGATTCAAACTGAATCACCACCGAATATTCGGCAGGTAGAGGCCACGCAAGCGATTTCGGTCCCGTAACCAATCGGGAAGACGGTTACGGGACCTGAAGGTTAATTCCAGACAGAGATATCCTGCCAAAAGTGATAGCCTGGGGGCGAGGTGGGCCGCTGTGTTATCTTCTCAGTGCCTCGCCGTAAGGCGTTGGGCTATGGCGGGTTCGTGGCTTTGCTGAAAGTTAGATTTGTATCGTTCCGAAGTATTCTACTTTCATCTCACGGGAGACAGATCGAGTATTATCGTTAAAACTTCCTAGGGTGACGAGTTCGCCCGTTATAATTGACTTCTCCAATTTATTCAAGCTGCCCGTGTAAGGCTGGCATATGGTGTAGTAAAATATAGTACAAATATTTATGTAGTAGAATATTTTACCTGGTTTTAAGTCGATGGAAATCACTATTCGCCAGTACCCCCGATATATGTTTACGAGCCAATATAATGTTTTGGTGGATGTAACACGAATACATCATCATAATTCCCGACTCGATTAAAAGGCGACTTCGTAAATAAGGGTCTAATATTATATAATTTACACTGGGTTCCTTTAAGCATGGTAAAGATTAACGGGATTGCGTAATCAGCGGTTGAATTCCTTTCCCCGTCGTCAAAGAATATGAAAAGCCGCGGACGTGCGGGGTCTACGAATTGCCTGAAAGTCCTGAATAATTGAAGATGGCGACTCGGCCTTTGATACTCTACGGTGTACGTCCGTAAAGCTAGCTCGACCCAAATCTAATATTGATATTCTGTATGCAATTGTGCAGTGTCGACTATCGTTGACCAACGGGAGAACACGTCATTCCAGGCTGGTGTAACGATATTTGATCGTTCTTTCAGCTGTGGGATGAGCGTAGAAGTTATAGACCATGACAATCTACAAACTAGCTCCGCAACTATCCCGCGAGAGACCAATCCTAATCGCCCAACACCGGGTAGTTGACCAAGCGGGCAGACCAAGCGCCCGCGCTACTAGTTTTGGCCAGATTTCTCCGGCCTCCCGACTGATCACGGATTCCAGGTCATTTACGCGGTCCTCTCCCTTGCGTAGCGGCACAGTATACCAACTAGTAGCTTTACTCTCGAGCTACAAGGCAATGCGGGAAGAGGATGGAGGAATTTGGGCAGAGGGGTCCGTCCCGACGAACGCGCACATTTAGCATTACGGCCAGGTAAAGGATAGTGACATTTTCGAGCATTCGGACATCTGCGTATTCCGAGTAACGGAACATCTGGCGAGCAAATGCGAGCCCTTACGACTCGTGTCGTATTCGTTTTGATTTCAATTTTCTTCTAATAAAAGCTACTGTCTGGGGTATACTCTTGTAGCGGTGATTCGGTGTCTACCGAATCTATCGCGGAACGCGGCATCCCTTGCCCGGCTGTTGACCCGGTATCGGGTAGCCGATTGGTCGTTTCAAGAGCAGTTGCCGTAAGGTTAACAACCACCCCTCACTCGATAGGACATAAAGCCGTTTCTAGACGCCCCCGTTTATTAATCGGAATACACAGTATTTTATTTATCGGAATACCGTTTATTAATCGGAATACGGAATACACGTTTATTAATCGAAATACACAGATTGGCTGACGCCGCACGGCGCTCAAAGCGTCCAGGAGCGCCCGAAGGACGATTCCCAGGGGAAATGGCCCGCAGGCATAGAGTCCTATCTGGACGCACACTACTGCTTGGAGGCTTCCGCATGGGTGCTGACCTGTGAGTTGGGCCGACCCAAACAAATGGGTCATAATGGCCAACTGCACTGGACCCATCAGCTCCACATTCTATATGCAGATAGTTTTCTTACGTTTGTTTAGCGATTTGTGTAATTTTGCTCTACCCATCAACGCCTTTTCGACGTCCTATTTGGGTCGGACCAATTCCCGGGCATCGAACATCTCAGCCTATTCCAAAACGTGTGTATGCACGTATAACGTGTGTGAACACATATGCACTGCTCTATAACTGCTGTTGTGAGTACCTATCATCTACTCCTGTATTGTATGCGTTATACAAAACGGTCGTGTAAATACGTATGTGATAATGTCATAATATTGTTGCATAACTCTAAAAAACTAAAATGGTGTTATGAATTATACTTATACAACCAGCGCAGCGGTCACAAGTGTTACTTTTATTTGTCTTTCAATCCGACGAATATCCCGACAAAGAGGACAGTTCCTTACAACACACTGACACATGCTAATGCTATGCTGATCGTTTGTTTACGTCTGTTTAGCTGATTTCATCGTTTGTTTACACCTGTGTCCACATTTTACTGATAACCTATTTGGGTCCGGCCAACTTTAGACCTATCTCGACCCAACGGCAAACGCTGACGATAATAAAGTATTTAAATCTAATAATAATATTATAGTCTCAAAAATTCATGTAAATTTATGTTAAGTACCCATGACATTAAACACATATAAATAATATTTACAGGTAAGACACTAGTTCATATTTTCGCTACTAACAAAACCTATTTTCGCAATTTTTGTTCAATATATGTTGGCTACAAGACTGATGATTTTTTATTTTTTAGTCATTTCAGTCGTCACTTTATGCAGTATGACTAGTATGACTATTATAAATAGGATAAAACCGAATTTACCGCGTAGAGTTTGTCGCACCCGGCGTTTCGGCGATGTTGCAACCGCCCTTGTCCAGGGTAGACTAGACTGGGTTTAGCCTGGACAACAGCGGTTGAAACATCACCGAAACGTCGAATGCTACGAACTTTAAGCGGTAAATTTATTATTGTCCTCTTTTTAATGTCAAGCAACCGCGATATCTTCGTTTTGATTGACGAGCTTGACTATATAGCATTTGATCAATTTTCCTTATATTCGGATATCCTACAATGTTACAATCTAATGTAACTAGCAAAATACAAAATAATAAAAATACAAGGCCGATGCCTGGTTTCCACAATAATATGTAGGAACCAGGCATCAAACAACCAGGCAGGCAATAAATGCTGTGTTATTATAACACGTAAAACAGCATTTTTACTTCTTCAATACTTTAAATTATAAGAATTCCAATTATCGTAAGTCATCAAATATGTAGGCGCGTGTATTCGTGTGGGTGTGTGTGTGTATGTTATTTTCAGACAGTGCTATCTTTCTTGTGGAATGAATAAATCTGTCTTCACTTCTTCAGAAAACAGAAGAAAAGATAAATAAAATATGTTAATTTCCGACAAATTGCCATTGTAGATGCTTAGCGTTTTTCTGAAATAGGAATTTTGAGAATATTTCGTGTTTGTAAATATGAAATAGGATTCGAGCTCTAGTGGTTCTGCAAGAATTCTAAGCGAAATTCTACTATTGTCAACTCAGGACAATCTAGCCCATTACTTAGTGGCTTAAATAGAAAGTTTAGATCAGTTTCCCTGGCATTTCATATCATGTTATTGTTTTGTTTCAAATTTCTTCTGTCGTTTTTCAGGGGTTCTCATTTACTAGGTGCCCTTTTATTGTTCTATTAGATATTCATATTTCAGAAAAAAATGCAACATAACTGTTGCAATAAAAATAACAATTGTTGTACACCATTCCACTACTCAAACAACCGCAGTCACACTTTGTCTTGTAACCATATCTTGCTTCAGCGACGACTCGCTCTCTGTATTTTTCCATTTCCTTGCCTCGTATCAGGTTGTCATAGTCATATATCGAGACCACCTCCAACACTTCATCAAACAATATGCAAGAACGTATTTCACAAGGCGTCCCGTCAAATAGAGGTATTTATTAAAAAAAACAATAAATTGTCTCAACGTTCAAATGATGTTGAAATTGAAATAAAAAAGAATAAAAAACACGACTGCCGTTCCAGAAAGTGAGTATATTCTATAAAGAAATACAGTTTTTAAAAGAAATACTTGTAGATTATCTACTTGTCCACATGTATATTTCCGGAATGTACTCAATCAGACCCCATTTAACACTAACCACGTTATATTTATGCAAATTTATTGACATTTGCACATTTAAACATATACACAACTACTTACTTGATATTTGAGTTAATATTTGGACAGGTAACTCCTATGACAGTGGATTGTATATTACTGCCTGTAGTATATTGGCCCGTATTTCGTTTCTCGCAGGTGCCTAAATTGGAGTCTAAAAAGTCGCTAAAACAACGCTTAATTTTGAAATGACGTTTTGGTATTCCCTTTCGTGGTCCTAGCTGGCGCGTGCTTATGTAGAGATCACCAGGTGCTTCAATTGACGTTAAGCACCGTCGAGACCCTTTTTGGTATTCCGTTTCTACAACTGTCATGGCGGATGGGTCTTGTTCGGGGTCTTATCTAAGAACGGTCTAAAATCGATCAGTTTTGACCGACAGCCGTGTAACTTGTTTTTGCTTGTGATTCCGAAGACTTTTCGCGTTGTAATTTTGAAAGATGTTTGCTCAGCATTATCTTTTAAATCGAAGAAGGGATGACGAGCGCAGATTATCGTAAGTAATCGTTTATTCATATCTATATCTTGCCCTGAAAATCCTGTTTTTTATAGGTTATTATAAATCGCCCTGTATATTCTTATTTAGGCACATTCTCTTTATTATTGCTAGCCATTTTATTTCAAAAAAAACGAAAACGCGAATCGACACACAAACACGAAACGGCGCGGCGACGATTGAGCGGGCGGCCGCTTTAGAACGGCCATAGACAAAACGGAAATTTTAAGATTTAAGACCGGTTGTTAATTTTTATGAAACGAAATACCAACAAAATAACGAAGGTGCTTAAGTTCTTAATTTTTAGCAACAGCTTAGTTTAAACCTGCGAGAAACGGAATACGGGCCATTGTGGTACGTCCAACAGCGGTAAATTCGCCAACTGGATACGTAGGTAATGTAATGTAATGTAATAGAAGACGATAGAAAATTGAGATAATAGAACCCTCGACCACGTCACTCGAACTACTACAATGATCTACTATGATAAACAAACGATCTATAATGATAAACAAACGATCTGAATGGAAAAAAAATCAACTTACGATTTGGGTTGGACTAACTTCACGGACGTCTACAGCGCGTTGGCCGCGTGGTCGCGCGCAAGAGACGGTCCGGCGGCGCGGCGTCGCGGCTGTTTTTGCTTAATAATTTACGTGGTCCTGCATGCTACGATCTAATAATAATAACGCGCGCGGTGCGGACAGGTAAAGCCGTTGCTCTTGTTCACGCCTGATAATGAAACCATTGTTATATAGAAAATGAATGGATTGGTATGTGTAATAAAAGGCAGGCACGAAAATTGGAAAAGGGAAATTTTCAAATATTAAAATCCATTTAGGTGAGTATTTAAGATGCCAGTAAACGTTAAAACCCAGTAAGGCAGAGATGTATATATACATTTTTCATTTAGTTTTTATTTTATTTTATTCGGCAAACAAACAGGGTTAAAAAATTACAACCACAAAATATATGCTAATATGTTTACTCTGTCCATCGATAAATCTTCCTTAATTATGTGAATTTATTTATCAGTGATTTTATTAATTGAGAGACTAATAATGATTGGATAATGAAAGAATTACAAAATGTTATTGAATTCGTCGATAATCGAGGGTTAACGCTAAACTTAGTAGATAGAACTATAATATACCTACAATACAATACAATTTAGTTCTGCTCCAGTAGGTAGGGTTGGTACTTGCATGAGTCATTGCGTCTAACCTTTTACGTAATGTAATTACCTATTGTGATAATTACCTCTATTACCTATTGTGATACTAGTGACTATATAAATTATTTTAGTAATTTATAGTCGGTTTGAAAATCATTGATAAATAGAAAATAATCGAATAATGAAAATTGCTGATAAAAAAGAACACAATGTCTACCTATAGCCAAAATTATCAAGGCAATGTGATATAGTATCAAGGCAATGTGATAATAGTAATCGTATACAAAAATATAAAAATCTAATCTAGCAATAAAGCCGTTACCGAAAAAAATAAAAATTACGCTCTTTAGCAAAGTCAATTATCAGAAATTTTTCATTATTTTAAATTGGGATGCTCTTAGAGTCATATACTGGATTCTTGACTTAGCCATTTAATTTGATAATTATACTTGAATAACAATATCGCTTGAATAATAATTGTACCTAAATTTAAAATATCATAATCTCAGAATAATATTAAGTAAATTATTAGAAATAAGCATTATAGAATAATTGAGTATTAAACAAAAAAATATTATTATTAAAAGCCTTGATTATATAGGGTATTAGATTGTTTAATGACATGGTACGTTTTAGAGACCCTTCTACGACTGTGACATGCAATTATTTGTAGGCACAGATGTGCAAACTAACACTTATAAAAACGTTAAGGTTTAAAAATGAGGAGAATGGGAAGAGAAAGGTAATTTATGTAGAAGATTTCACATGCTCTGTGAGTCTGTTTTTAAAATATGTTATATTTGACGCGGTTCTTACATTGTTCGGTAAAGCATTCTAGAAAGGGGTCCATGCACGTGAAAGAGAACGAGAAGAAGTCAGTACTGTGACTAGGGATAGAGAGTAGCAGGTTATCTTCTGATATCTCCTTAGCACCCAAATGCTTTCACCATTGGTTAATAATTATTTATTAAATTCACAGTGACATAGCATATAAATATAATGTAATTATCATTTGATAAAAAAAAGGTTACAAAATGATATTAAATTCGTCGTTTAATCGCCGTTAACGTTAAATTTAATAAATAGAGCTATAATATACAATACAATAAAATATCATTCAGTTCTGCTCCAGTAGGTAGGCTTGGTACTTGGATGCATCATTGCGTCTAACATTTAAAGTAATCTCATTATTTAAGAAATATTAACTATCGTGATAGTTGAGACTCATTTTAGTTATATATAATCGATTTGAATATCATTGATAAATAGAAAATTGGTGATGAAATAAAGAACACATTATCTGTAGCACATTATATCAAGACAATAATGCGATAACCATAAAAATAGATAATCGTACACCAAAAATATCAAAATTAAATTAACGTTCAAATCTAGCAATATAGCCGTAGTCGATAAAAGATAATTATCAGGAATTTTCCAATATTTTACATTGGGATGCTCTTGGAATATGAATTCAGCATTATCCAGATCTCTTAATTCATACAATGAATTCTTGACTAAGCCATTAATTTGGATAATATTACATGAATAATAATAATACTTAAATAATAGTTGTACGAAAATTAAAAATATCATAATCAAAGAATGATATTTAGTAAATACTTAAAAATAAGTAATATAGATTAATTGTAAGTAGTAAAGATAAAATAATTAATTTGAAAACCATTGATTATATTGGGTATTAGACTGCTCAATGCCACAGTATGTATTGGCAACCCTTCTACGACAGTGACATGCAGGTGGCGCTGATATAAGTAGTTGTATCCAACCGCTGCCGCGTTACGCTAATTTGCATCGCCGCAGTGCTTCCTAAATAAAGACCACTTCGGAATATCGAATTTCATTCAATTGAGCCACATTGACCAGCGACCGCTAAAACTCAGCCAGCGCCATATTGGATTCGAGGTGAAATAGGGAAGTGCCCAGTATGATAATTCCATTGGCTATGTAGTGTATTGAATTGCTCATCACTGTAGGACATTTTGGCAACCATTTTATTCCGCCGAAATGCAGGTCGCGTTGTTAGGATTGACGTCGAAGTGATAGAAATTTATTTAGCCGTCTATAATAACAGTGAAGCAGGATAGGTAACGGTGGCTACTGGACGATGGCTAGACGGTGGTCTATTTCGCCCCCAAATGTCTAAGCTCACTCTAGATTTTAAAAAAAACGATCAGTATCGTTATACCTTCCAGGTGGCAGGTTCGTCCATTATGACAACTCCGAAGTGGACAATTTTATATAGGATTCTAGATAAAGCGAGGAATGTGTCAATTATTTTTTTTTTTAAAACATTTGTTTCCTTTATTAATTCGGACGAAAATACATTCGCTACCGGGAAGAGGGGGGGGGAGAGCGTAATAATATTCAAATGAAACAGTCCTTGGAAACTTTCCGGAAAAGTCTTGACACAGGCGATTTTTTTCCAGTGTTGACAGATTCTCCCAAAACTTTATACAACTAAATATATTGCTTCCAAATCTTTTACATAGTTTATACGTGGACATTTTAAATGAACATTTCCCGGTATTTAGTTGAAAGAAAAATACATATATAGCGTAAGACGAATTCTCCATGCATGGCCTTAGAAGAATTCAAGTAATGTATGCAAAGTAGACTACCGAATACCGCGAAGTCTTAAAAGTTTAAGTATTTTTGAACTACGGTCATATATTATATATTTATATTAGGCACATTTTTTAATCGTTCTTAGATATACTGGTAAATTGATAAATTTCAAAAAATGCCTCCCCGAAAAGGGACTTTACCTGGAAGGGCCGCTGTGAATTCTGCGGCTGTAACCTGCAGACGTAAACAGTTGGAATCGGACTTGCGTATCCAGGAGAATACATCAGGCGGATCTGGACGGTTTGCATACCAGGCTGTCAGCCACGCTTACGCCACCTGGCGAATAACTGGAGTCTGGAGACATACGTTTCCTAAGAAGCGGGGTAGCTCTGGTAACTGGTAGGATAGTATAGGCAGCTGGTAGGATAGGATAGGTAACTGGTAGGATAGGATAGGTAACTGGCATCACGATCTGATCTGAATGCCGAAGTACGGCACAGAATCGCTATAGATTCAATAACTGAATTATTTATTTGTTTCTACTCTTTAGTGTGAAACTTCACAATGGGCGGGTTTATTATCATACGACAATCTTTTACAACTAACCACTATGAAGGTTTTCTACAGGTATGTATGTGTGCTTGTAACATGTGTGTGAGTGTCTTGTTATTGCATTCGATCGACAGAACTGAAATGCAATTCCGTTAATTGTATCGCAACGGAAAATGGTGACCCAGCCGGGAATCGAGCCCGCAACCCGGTAATGTAAGATCAGGCGACCTATCTACTATTTATTTATTTATTTATTCAAGAATCAATTACTGTAAAAAAAATAATACGTGTGGCACTCGGGGACTGCCGCGGTAAAGCTATTGCATAGCATTTAATATTTATTTATTTAGCATAATTATTTATTTATTTTATTTTTTCTGATATCAGATAACTGCGCTCTATCGGAAGACGTTTAAATTATTCCGAATCATTTGCTTCCGCAGCCACAAATGATTCGGAATAATTTCAATGTTTCAACGTAACGATAGAGCGCCGCGCACGAATTTTTTATTCTTAAAATGGTGCAGGTTTCATAATAATACGCCAGATAGTATTTGCGTAGTAGTCGTTTTTGTGTTCGGTTAGACCTAATTTCACAAATTAATTACACTATGTAATATAAACAAAATTTAAATATTTAAAGCTAAGAATATTAGGAAAATGTTCTTGTTTAATATATATTTTTTTCGAATCGTAAGCAGTACTCGTTTAGACGTAATTATCAGTTTAAAATTATTTATTTTCGTTAAGAAATTTCTTCATTCGGTCGCCGCGCTGGCCTAGGCCCGCGATAAAAGCTATGCAATAGCTTAAAAACGATTTTGCTTACAAAAATAACTGGAACCTAATAGAAAAACCTTATGGACAAGCCCATTCTAGGGTGGAGAGGGCCCTAATATTACTTTTTTTTTTGTGAAATGCTCATAAATCTGAATTTACTCAAAATCATGTCCATAAAAACCAACCAAAAATTGCAATATCATTATAAAATCAGCACTATGCCACCGGGTCGTGAATTACCAGTTACTTCAGGTGAAGGCCGCGCAATCGACCTAGAATGGAGACATTCGTCCAAATCTGGTAGTAAGGACAGAGTGTTGGCCTGCTGGTTGCACTTCCCAGTGTCTCGCGGTAAGGTGTTAAACTCTTACGGGCTGCTGGTCTAGCTTAACTGTGGATCGTGTTGTCCATTAAGTCATTTTACAATCTGATCAATATGGAAATAAAAATGAATTTGACATTTAGGGAATTCAAAAATAAATTAAAGAAATGGTTATCGAATCATGACAGACTAACCATACATCAAATGTTAGAAATAATAGTATAATAAAACTTAGGTGCACAAATTATTAACATATTTTTAAACTTATATGTTAAGTATTTTTTAACATTGAACTAACTACCAAAAAATATTTGACTTTGACAATGAATTATACTTTTAGACTAGGTATTTTTATATTAAATCTTATATTACTTAACATAATATTAAGTATTAATGACTGTTTCTTTCTTTTCTCACATATAACTTTATTTATATTATTTAATCGAATTTTATATTATATTTATTGCCGATTTAATAATGGAATTGCATTTTATTTATTATATATTTTTAATATTTTTTATTATTATTATTTTTTATTTTATTCTGAAGACCACATTTTAGGGCAATTTAGTGTCATTAGCTTTCTACTAAACTAAAACTTGTACATTTGTAGGCAACCAAGCAATCAAGCAAACTTGATTGTAATATTGGAGTCCTGTCCACCCTAGAACGGGCTAGTCCCAGTTGGGTGACAGAAACAAATAAGCAAAAGGTTAAGGTTTTGCCATTCGGTTCCTGTTATTTTTGTAAGCTAATCAATGTTTTTTAGTAATTAATTCTTAAATAAATATATAAATAAATAAATAACGTTCTTTCCATGGGAGATAGAATGGTACAGTGTTATTACAACTCCCTGAAGTGGTGGATTCGCCCGCAGTAATCGAACCCCTCAATGCCCATGTTTACTGTCCAGTATAAGAGGTAGCGAACGGTTTCGTGTAGCTTGCCCCATGAGACCATTGTGTATTCGGATCGGTCCAACTCACGATTCAAGTCCTATTCAGAAGCCTCCTTGTGTACCCCTGGTAAGACTCGCGCGTCTCAGGCCTCACGGCTGGTGGATCGGTTTCTCTTAGGGGATTGCCTCCCCACTCTACTGGACGGTTTGCGCACCATACGGCGATGCCAAACAGTTGTGCACTCCGACTAATTGCTGAAGGAGTCTGGGGACTATTAAAATATATTGTCTACCAAGCAGCGGGGGTGGATGTTGACCTGTCCATTTGGCTACGTGATTCTGAATTCAGAGCCGGCGAAAGATTCCATTGGTCCGCGATAGATTCAAACTGAATCACCGCTGAATTTACGGCAGGTAGAGGCCACGTAAGCGACCTTGGTCACATAAACGGTCGGGAGGAAGGCGGTATCCTGTAGGTTAATTCCAGAGATATCCTGCCAAAACTGGTAGCCATGAGGTGAGGTGGCCCTACTGGGTTACCTTCCTAGTACCTCGCCGTAAGGTGTTGGACTATGGCGGATTCGTGAATTTGTACGAAGTTAGGCTTGTACCGTCCCAAAGTCTTCTACGCTCACCGCACGGGAGAAAGAACGATCACATATCGTTAAAACTTCCTGAGGTGACGGGTTCGTTAGTTGTAGTTGACAACTCAAGTTGTCCAATATGAGATGTTTTCAAATAAGATTTAATATTTAAGTGGCCGTTAGATTGCGATGTTACCGCTGCCGGATGACGAGATAGCAGGTCAGCTGTAAACTTTCCACCGCGCCGCGCCGCGCCGCGTGGCACATTGCCGCATCGCAAAAACAAATGCTACAAGTTTGCCGTACATTACTCCTCCCTACCCCCACGATCACAATCTCGGCCAGAGCTAAACTTCTGGTGCGTTTTGC
The DNA here is from genome assembly GCA_944548615.1 of Micropterix aruncella. Taxonomy (NCBI): domain Eukaryota; kingdom Metazoa; phylum Arthropoda; class Insecta; order Lepidoptera; family Micropterigidae; genus Micropterix; species Micropterix aruncella. Next base: position 36,004,715 of record OX155955.1, on the reverse strand, counting down.
CTCCTTTTTCTCTTGCCGGATAGTTTTATGTCATCCGTTGCAGCGCGACCCGACCGAGAGAGAAAAATATTTTTATATGAAAAGCAGGCGCCAGATTATGAATTTCTCATTGCGAATTGCGAATTGCGACTTGCAAAATTGTGACTAACGCCTGCGACTTCAAGTTTACATACATATGTGGGAGTTCTCGGTCAAGCAATTCTTTTCTGGCAGTAGTAAAAAATATGTACCGTAGTCAATTATTATTATTTACGGGATTCCTTGACGTTAGGTTTAAAATGTGTCTACCAGTCATCTAAATTTTAATACACGGAAAAAGCCGGTAAGTTATCGAATAATTGATTTTTCATTTATATTTAACTTGAATTAAAGTCTAATCGAGTGCTTTTACGATTTTTATATTTTTTTAATTATTTGGTAGATTATAATTTTCTAACGTAAATGGACATATATACTTTTACAATGTCATAGACAAAAATCCAGTAGCAAAAAACTGATAACATGTTAAAACCAGAAACTATTGCCAGTTATCCTATTTTAATGTCACCTAACGGCAATAGCCTGTTCTAAGGCGGGCATTTATTTTTTTGTAAATTTATTATGAACCAAAAGAAAAAAAACTACATAGGCTATGCAGAATGTATTAGAGATAATTTATACAATTATAGTTATAATTAATTCTTACAAGCTAGAAAATTAAAAGGAAGGATGGTTAATTAGTTTTTGAAAAGGTTGGATGATGGATGAGCGTTATTGGTTTAACACTAGAAGGACCAAGAAGTGGGGTCAATTGACCCCTGTTATGTTTTAAGCCTTCTTAGTATCTATTTGTTCGCATACTGACATGACATTGTGTTAAATGTGTTCCTGCTACCTTTGTATGGTCGTTTGAACATCACAGTATCTCACAGTAATTCAAGAATAAGATTTTTTTTTCCTTTGAAGAGAAGCAAAAACAAATTAAGTTGATAAGCATAAATCGTTATTATCATTATTGTGGATGACTTTACATGTAAATCTTTAAAAAATAATTTGATTACAGAGCACACAGTTAAGAATATAAGTCAAAACCTAAAAAAATCTGAATGAAACCTCTTTCTGGCGCTACGAGGGTAAAAAAAGTGTTGAATTAACATGATTTTGTTGCAGTTAGTGATATTTTATGACATTTTGTAAGGTGAGATTTTAAAAAAATCACTGTAAGTCACATATGAATTCGTGACCTAGCGCGTACAGCGACAAACTGTTTGGTTCACAATTTTTGCACATGCTCTTGTCACTTTGGCACGAGCCGCAGACAAAATTCTTACAACTGCTGCATTGCAGAGTCTCACCTGGCAGTTGGTCTCACCGGGCATACTGCCCACGTTGCTGAGTATCCGCTGAATCAACAGAGAATACGCTTTTATCGTCCTTGCGCCATGGACCGCAAGTTTTGAGTCGATAACGATGCTGATGTGTACTTACAGGGTATTTCTGGATTATCAGCTGGGCTAGAATCTTCTCATTCACTACTCTCAGGGAAATAACTTGAGGGATCCCTCTCAAGAACAAATTCGCTATCTTACGACGAGTGACGAGCGGTGTCAGCATCGACACTCCCCTCGTCACTGGATTTCGAGGCTGAAATGTTTAGCTCTTCGAGATACTTCCATAATTCAGCGTCAGTCATACATCGTCGACGCGCCATTAAGCCTCGATAAATGCGCTAAAACAATTGAAGCAAATGCGTTATCAATCCGAGAGGCCCTATTTGAATGCTCGCTGCAGCGCACCGCGCAGTGTATTGAGACTTCTTTCGCTGGGTATTCCACACTGACCCGACGGTTATTCCCCTACCGCTACTCGCTGCAGCGCGCCGCGATGACAAAAGGCTATTCTCCCGAAATCCATAACTCAGTATTGACTCGTCACGTGTTGATGTAAGCTCTGGGTGCATATGCTTATCGCTAAGGTTTTCGGCATTTCTGCGGAAATATTTTCGTGAATTCGTCGTTATAAAATAACAGTGTACCTTATGTTAGCTTATCTAGTTGTTAAACCAGTGTTAGGACAGCGCCTATACGCAAATATCCTATTAGCGTCTATTGACCCCGCTTGGTCCTTAAAAGGGGATGATCTAGGGCCAAAATAAAAGAAAATCAAAAAATTTGAAATCAGACTGAAAATGTGGAAGTGGTGGTAGTTTGAATGTGCCGAATAGTCAATTGACCACCCTTGGTCCTTCTAGTGTTAAAAAGGACTTTTAAGCCTACCTTTCTGTCCGCAAGTCGGAGCCATCCAACCATTCTCCTTTAAACATAGAGCATTTCTATTTCTATCTACCATTTCGATTTAGTTATTAGGGGAAACAGACTCGTGTGAAAGCGCATGAGAGAAAAAAAGTTAAAGTATTAAAGTATTCCCTCCTGAAAGATGACCGGCAAAGAGGGCGTCGCGACGTCGCTTTGCCGAATCGCCGCTTTCATTGATAACGCTGAAACACTGTCACTCTGCGGGGTTGTCCCAAGAGGGAGCCGCGAGCTGCCATATGCCTTTGTTGCCTTTACGGTTTTTTCCCCCCTCAAAGCGAGGCCTGTGTATACTCAACAGTCGACAGAGCGCGCACAAAGAGATGTTTATTCTACGCCATACGATAGACGCGCAGCATGACTTTTTCCGACTTACGAGGGGCCTTAAAAAAACGTGGTAATGAGTTACAAACTCTTTGGGACCATATAAAAATAAACACTGGCAGGCACAGCTAATACAAAACATCTGTTATTATGTTTCAGGAAACGAAAACAGATTTTCTTATGTATTTACACGACTGCCCAACAAAAAAGGAGTGTAATATGTTGAGGGTTCATCTACGTATGTTTTCCGTTTCTTTATTCCACAATAACTTCTAAACGCTTGGATCGATTCAGAAGTGCGTGATATTCAGAAGAGCCATATGTGGCTAATAAATGAAGGCTGTAAAAAGAGCCATAAATTATTTGACTATTCAGTATGACTCTTATTTTTAATCTTATTTTATTTTCATATTTTTTTCTTTTACTGAATAGCTATCTATCTATCTATTTACTATTATTATGATTTCGATTTTTATTTATTTACTCAATAATTTTATGATTATAATTCCAAATACTTCTTGATGATATTTTAATTTATCTTTTTACCATGTTTTATTGTTAAGTTTAGTTGTTAATCTTTTTATTTTTTTTGTGTGCACAGGTAAAATATTTCCTGGTACACCTGCCTTAGTACAGGCCTAGGCCTAGTTGGGCGGTGTTGACGTAGTGACCAAGATACTGCAGTGTGCTCAATTTTTCGCTACTGGTCCAAACCCATTTTTTTTGTAATGCTGAAGGAAATTATATTTTGTGCTTTACCTTTAATAAATAAAAATAAATAAATAAATTGTTAAAATCGTTCTGTCATCCGGAGTATCATAGGGTACCTTAGGGGCCGTCCACATATTACGTTATCACGATTTTGGTATTTTCGACCCCCCCCCTCCCACACGTCAACAGACGTAATCAGCGGCCTGACCCCTCCACTTTCCCACCCCCCCCCCCCCAATATTACGTAATTAACCGAATTCGTGGACAATGTGAAAAATCGTGAACCCAGCGTTTCTAAAGAGTTTGAAGATGGTTAGGTGGAAGAAAAACCATTTTAAAATGCTTTTAATAATGTACTTTATAATTTCAAAGTAAATACAAAATCTCAAACTTTTTGAGTTAATTTAAGATTCCAATCTTCAGACCGTAGTCGCTGTAAGGACGGCATTAAAGTGAAAAAATATTAAAGATTGCATTTAAAATGCACATTCAATGTGCATTTTTAATCTAAAACAATTAGAAGAAAGTCAAATTCTTTGGATGTAGATCGCAATCTTCAGACAACGGTGCCTGTAGAAATGGTTGTTAAAAACAACATTAAAGATTGCATTTATATATGCACATTATTTCTCTAAAATAATTGGAAAGTCAAACTCTTTGGTTTATTACAGGTAATAATCTTCAGACCACAGTGGCTGTGTCCATTCCGCAGTGTCGGAAAGCCGCAATGTCGCAAAAAAATTGCAATGCGGTGAACAAAGTTGATTACGTAATCAGGACGGTCACACCCTCCCCCTCCCCATGTAATCAAGCGTAAGCCTCAGCTCCACCCCCCCCCCTTACCCTCGGTGATTAAAGAATGCATTTAAAATGCGCCACATAATATGTGGTCGGCCCCTTAACTGTCAAAATATCAAGTAAGTAGTTGTCTAAATGTTCAAATGTCAATTAAAAAACATAAATGTATTATGTTTATGTCACATGAAATGTCTGATTGAGTACATTGCAGAAATATATATATATCAATATAGATAAATATATAGACCACAAATATTCCATAAAAAACTTTTCAGCAGTTCACAAATATTTCAGTAGTTCACTCTTTGTAACTGCAGTCGTGTTTTTTATTCCTTTTAATATATTCACTTGTTTGCTGAGTGACTACATTGTTGATGTGCCCTGCTGCAGTACTCCATAGGAGAATACCATAGCCCATATTTGATTCAACCAGCGCTCAATAGGATGATCGCCTCCGGTCTCTCCATACTTCTCAGTCCTTAGACTAGTAGATAAAATATGCGGGTAAAAAATGCAATCGACTCTGATATCACCCATTGGGTGCATTAGATGGAGCGTTAAATGGAGCGAAGACTGAAATATTAAGAGCGATAATGTTAAATTTTATGTGTATAATCTAAATAATGTATAATGTAAATGTATAAATGTAAAGTGTATAATGTAAATGTTATGGTAATATATAATATATTATATAATATAGAATGCAATGTGTATACTACATATTATATAATATATAATGTAAATGTTATTAAATGTATATTCAGTATTCAGTATTCAATTTATTCATTCAGAATATACAATAAAAGCATGAATTATGAATTAAAGCTAATTATCGCATATTAGAATTCGTCAGTTTAAATGTAGATATAAAACGATTAAAGCATATATATTAATTCGACAATAGTGTTGACTAAAGTCGGCTTTACTCGGCAGACAAATAAAATAAAATAAAAAAATAGAGCTGAATCCATGTACATGAGTATACATATAAAACAGATAATTATTATAAGAATATTAATAGTCCTCAAGCACTTTATACAAAAAATAATCACACAATAGGAAGTATCAAAACAAAATTGGAAAAAACAACGTATGTATATGATCAGGTATGTTACATTACACATTGTAATCTACATAATATAAAATTCATAATATTATTATTAAACAATAAGAACTAAAATGAGGTACCTGAAAGTTACATATTAATGTTATTCCCATTTGAAAGAATTGGCATGCTCAAAGAAATCACCCAGCTTATAGAAAGCATGTGTGGATTGTAGCTTTTGTTTAATAAATCTTTTAAACGCCTTTGTTTCCATTCTTCTTGTGGAGAGTGGTAGCTGGTTAAAGAGCTTATAGCTCAAATATCCAAAGGACTTTTGTGTCTGCGTAAGGCGTACTTTAGGCAGGATAACGTCATCACGTCTGCGTGTATTGTGGGAGTGCATATACCCGTTTACCTCTTGTTCGTTAATATTTGATTTAGCATATAGTAGTTGTCTCGGCAAAATAGTTGTATTTAGAATTAACTACCAATAATATTAATATTAAAATATTCATAGTACCGTAAGCATTTTCACAATCTAAAAACAAAACATATTATCGCATCACCATTAGCCTAAGTGCAATATTTCCAAACGTAAATCCCAAAATAGCAGGAACTCACCGAAACCCGGCCGTTACAATTTCGCAAATACGACACACCTGCATTCGCCGAAAACCTGGCCGCGGGTTGCGACATTGCACACAACAAAGCCGTGAATATATGTATTCTACAGTTTTGAATAAGGGAATCACCAACATAGTATATTAAAGAAACCATGGAAACGAGAGGCAAGGAAAATAACATCAAAAAGCAAAGTAACATAATTTTGTTGTAAAATTTTCATTCAAATGTAACAAATAGAAATAATTGACTTTATAATTTATTTGAGCCACATTGAAAGTGGAATTATAAAGTGACATAACAAAACAGTTTTTTATTCAACCTTCAAGCGGTAGAGACAAAAATACTAGAGTCAGTGTTCGGAAAACTTTCGATAATTGAGTGCATCACAAGAGAGAACTTCGCGAGACCAGACTTCGACCGGACCGAGTTTATAACCCGACCCGACGATATCTACGCTTCGCAGGACAGTACTGCTCTTCAAAAGGAAAGCGACAATAACAGCTTATACCTTAATGCCTCAATTATGCGAGCGGCTAGATTTACAAACTAGTGGAGACTAGATCGATCAAATAGGAAAAGAGATCGCTGCGGAATCTGCAAAAGGAGACCGTACGATACAAGAGCTTATTAAGGTCACCTTGTATCGCAACTCGTCGAGGAGAGACACGCCTCTACGAGTACCCGGTGTACCATCGGCAGTAAAACGCCGGTTCACATCACCCCTGGGTGCCACCAAAATTGCACCTTGTCGTTCTATGGCTACCCTAAAATAAGGTGGCAGATTTTCGATCGGTTTAACCGCTGACCGCTGGATTTGCCACTACAGTAGTCATTGTAAAATATATTGAGACGTAAAAGTCAGTATTTTGTACTTAAGAAAATATGGTTCGCAGTGCGTATCACGGGATACTCCTGCAATTGCTCTTAGTGCACTTTTCTGTAAAATGAAAACCCTATAACTGTCTGTGGCATTCCCCCATATCAGTGTACCATAAGTCATTTTGGAATGGAAACAGGTATAGTGTCTACTAATGTATAATGTAAATGCTATGTAAAATGTATAATGTTAAATGTTTAATGTCATATTAAATATTAAGAGCGTTAAATGGCTTCGCCAAAGCCTCCCATAAAGTCAGTTTAGCTTGTAACGGACCTTAAGTCCATTACATGCGATCAACAAATGTATCGATTTCCAGTGAAAGCCACAAACACAATTCAGCTATTATTTTGACTCGTGCAGCTATGAATCAGAACGATGAAACAATACTTTTACTCGGAATATTTTTGGATTGCATCATTGATCAGCCTATATAAACTGGCGCAAAAGCAACCAAATTATCATTCCTCGAGTGATCACCTTCCCCCAAGGTTGCGACGGCATTCGGCACTCTCTCCCACGAGTTAGGTCAACGAATCCGGCTCCTTGGTTTCCTTTCCGCATTCTCCCTGAGTCTCGAAGCATCAGTCTGTAATCCCACAGACTCGAGCCGTGCCCAGTACACGATACTAGGAGCACACGCACAATCCTCATCCAATACTCCCACATAACCTCCGTCGCGCAACCCTCGCGTCTCGATAAAGTAATCCGGGCACTCGTTACTTCGGCAAGCGGTAATAACTGGCAATATTCGAACCTTCGATCATTAAATTCCTTCTACTTCGTTCAACACCGCCTTTCAATACGGAGATAACTCGTAAGTTGATACCACCTCCTCACACCGAACAACCTGGAGTCTTGTGAGGGGTAGTCCCTCACAAGCTCACCACTCTGATTAAAACGCAACAGTTAAAATCGCGTATATTTATACTCCGGGTATAAAAACGCCGGATCTATGACATCATAGCCTGGTCGTCGTATTATGGTTACCCTATTAACGGTAATATATCTCAAATGATCAAATGAAATAATTTTATTCATTCAAAAAAATTCATTAACATTGTATTAATTACAGAATCTGCCTAGCTAGGCCATAGCACGTACTAAGGAAGACTCTATGTATGGCGATGATTTGTTTATAGGCGCCTGGGCGCCGTAGCTGCGCCGTTTGAGTGGACGCAATTAACTGCCCGGGCTCCGTAGCGGAGCCGCTCGAGTAGACGCTGTCGGAGCCGCTGAAGTACAAAGGTTTAATAGCTAACTCGTGAATTAAACTATTGAATGTGAATTCTATTAACTATTGTTTATTGAATTGAATTGAACGTGGTAGTAGCCAAAAAGAGCAAGCAGTACAACTAGTTAATTCCTATGTAGTTTGCAGCTATTTAGTATGTATGGTATACATAATAATTTATAAAGGTTAGTAGACCTAACCAATAAAAAGTATAAACCCTCTTAGTTTCCTATTATGAATATGATCACATGAATGCTCGGTCCCTGCCTCTAGCTATGTCTCGAGAATTTAGTATACCTTTAGTACCAAAACTTAATGATGGTGAGCTCCTGTGCAGTCATTAAAAAGACATTAACGCTTTTACATTTATTATTGGCGTAGTCATAACACTACCCATTAAAATATATTTCGACATTTTCCCGAGGTAACGAGACATGCGCGAAAATTGTGCACAACAGCGAAGTGACATCATTTTGTAATCATGTCTGTCCAAATCAGATAATATCCCTCGTACGGATATATCACCCGAGACAGGAGTCTCGGAAATAAGGCCCATTGACACTCCGCCTATTACTTTCCTGTCAAGCAAAGTATTGTGGACGCACTTCTGTGTGTTTGCCTGTGTGTATTCTTCGACGATAGCGCCGAAACGCTTCATCCGATTGAACTGAAATTTTTGACATGCAGGCATCATTCGAAAAAATTCGCACAGTCGAAAAGTCGAAAAAGTCGAAATCGAAGTCGATTTCGATTTTCGAGGGTTAAAGTGTGGCGCTAGGTTGGGGGCTTGTGATAGGATTTATGATATTAATATTCAGATGAATTAAGTTCTTGGCTACTTGACAGGAAAGTCTTGGGGTGGCACAACCGTTTTTTTTATTACCAATGTGGTTTGCATCCTAAAACAGCAATTATTGCATCGCCATTCATGGGGATCTAGCATTAATATCAACATCGACAACAGGGCTGAAGAAGAGGGTGGTGCGTTGGCTACTGGACAAACGTAAAGGAGAATTTGAGAATCTACTAAAGTTTCTTGTTTAAATATCCAAGATGTTTAAAAATCTGTAAATATATTGTGTTATCTATTGCTACTAAAATTAATTTATTTTTGAATTTATCATAATAATGTATATAAATGTCTCCTTTTGAATTTATCGTCATCATATTGATTATATTTTTGATATTTGTTTTAAATTGCAAATACATGCAGTAATATGGTAGTAAAATGCTCTTAATTATAATCCACCATCGATCTAAGGCAACATATTTTTTCATTGCAAAAACGGACCATTCGAATTTTAAGTAATCTGGGTTATGTACAATCATGCTGTGGTCATTTCAGAAGGCTTAAAATCCTCACCCATCCATCTCTATACGTTTTAGAATGCGTTAAATTGATCATAAAAAACCTAGCTCAGCTGCCGATATATTCAGATACCCATAAACACTTTACCAAGGGGAGAAATAATCTGATTCTTCCTCGTCCAAATCTAGAACTTTTTAAAAAGGATCCGAACTACGTCGGAATTATATGCTACAATAAGCTACTCTCTAGTTTTAAAAAAAATATGCAGCGAACGAAAAATGCTCCAATTTAAAAATAAACTCAAATTATATCTCATTGAAAGAGAATTGTATGACATTAACGATCTATAAAATCTGTATGCATCTCGACTATATCTCTTTCTGTAATAGGTTTTTAATCGATTTTCAATTTGACTAAAATGTATCGACTATTTCTATTATTAAGTAGGCACATATTAATTATACCTTGACTAGTTTGATCTGCAATATAATCACTAAGACATTTTATTTTACTTTTTGACAATCGTCACATTTTTTTTGTTATTTTTGACATCACATTTATTAATTTTATACTTAAAAAAACTTATTTTTATCGGTATTTTAATTACTCTGTGTTTTTATCTGGTAAACTAAATGGTGAGACTCGATTTAATTCTACAATAATACCTTCTTTATTCTTACGAGTAACCTTTTATGATTTGATTATTAATAGAAGAATTTGATCATTAATGAAGAATTCAATCATATCACGGCCAAATGTAAATGTTATACAACTGTCTATACAACTATGTATTAGTTTTTAGGACAATAAATTATTTCATTTAATTTGATTTATAATAGTTATTAAAAAATCATCACTAGTCTACTGTCTCGACACAAGCCTAAGCTTATTAAGGCAGTAAAATTCACATGGATCTGTACTTTTTTCACCCTTTCGTTAAGCACTTTCTCATTTTACTCTACTGCTAGTTTTTACTCATTAGCATTTAATTAATTGTTAATGATGTATGTTATGGAAAAAATAAAAATACATTATTGATCAATGATGACTGGGGATTTCGAAAATCAAATTATGACTTGGTCCAGCAATCCTGATAACAATTTTCCCGCTGTGACGAGTACGGAAAACAATAAAACGTGCTGAAGGCAAATGAAAGTTGGACAATTACAATACGTTGAAGCAGTCGAGCCTATTATTGACAACATTGTTTACGAAGCACAAGTCTACACCGATTTTACAAACAAACAATAGCTAGTGCTATTTACACCTGTTAGTAATTGCCAAAAATATTTGTTTTTTTTTTAGTTTTAGTCGCATACTTAATAGCATAATTGCAAGTCATTTTTTCTACTTTTCATTTTTAGTTTTAATTGGTGTAAAAACAGATATCTTTAGGTGAACTCCTTTGTTAGATTTATAAAATAGTCAGTTCGCGCGTCAACAAACAAAGCACAGCCAGCCAGATACAGACCTTCTAAGTTTAGTTGGTTTCGGATATGCTAGCATATTTATATGCATACACCTATGTTTCTTCGTTATACTAATGTTTATTTTGATTATGGACGCCCTCTGAGATCAAGAAACAACCTGCTACTCTCTATCCCTAGTCACAGCAGTGACTTCTTCTCATTCTCTTTCACCGTGCATGGAGCTCGTCTTTGGAATGCTTTGCCGAAAAATGTGAGAACAGCTCCAAGCATAACAACTTTTAAAAACAGACTCAGAGAGCATTTGAAATCTTCCAGATAAATTCCCTTTCCCCTCCCATTCCTAAATATATAAATAAATAAATAAAAATAAATAAATAAAATAAAATTCCAATAAATAATAAATAAATAAATAATAAAATAAAATCCATAAATAAATAAATAAAAATAAATAAAATTCCCCTCCTTTTAAAACTTTAGCGTCCTTATAGGTGTTAGATTATTTTGATGAGGCAAATCTGTGCCCACAAAGAGTAAAGTATATATTTCTTTCTATCCTCCTTTATTTTATTTGTCATACTCTTTAAATAGGTTAAGTTATGTAGTCTACTCGCAAATAATGTTCTTACAATAGTATAGGTTAGCTCTAAAATATTGCCTGGAGGCAATAAGCTCGCCTTTTCTTAAGAATAAAGAGTTTATTATTATATAATAAATAAATAAATACAAACGGAGCTGCCATGGAATTCACCGACCGGAGTCGGGCCCATCATAATACTATTTTTTTACACTTCTGGGGGGTGAGCAGTGGATTCCGGACTTACGAACCGGCTGTGGTAGGTTTAGGACAGCTGTCTTGCCACATGTGAGCATTTACCTTACCACCCATTCACTCCCCCTTCGAAGCCATAGAATTTGAGATGCGCAAATCGCAGTTTTAGATAATTTTTCTGAGAAAAAGTTGATTATTTTTCTGGAAAGGCCAAGATCTTTAAAGAGGTAAAAAAATTATTATTAACGTAAAATGCCTGTATTTGAAAAAAATGAACGAAAATTGAGCTCAGTAATTGAGATATTGATCAAACTTTTAAAACACAAGAAAAAAAATTTTTTTTTAATTCGCCTAAAAATAAATCGGATGATGGGATTTTAGAATTATTAGCACTATAATCCCATTAGAACGATGGATATGCAAGAACCTCTAGTCATTTACAACGGTAGCTAATCTCTAAGCCGTACTCGTAATTACTTCGGCGTCGGAAAATTCCGCATGGGATATTTCTAATTGAATTTTCGGTTGATCGATCATCCCTCTGTGCCGAGAATTATTGCTGTTTCGCTATTCAATTTCTCACAATATCCCGGAGGCACGCTGAGCGGGCGTAATGCTATTTTTCATGTGCTGACTTTTGGGCTAGGAATGATCGCCTTTTGGTAACCTGAGGACCTTTAGATCAAACACGGCGCTTTGCGATCTTTATAGAAATGCTCCTGGAAACACTTTGTTTATAGAATGGAGGTTTAAAATTTCAAAGCCAGAATTTTCCAGAAAATACTGATTTCATAAACTACTAGTATACACTTTGTTTACCTTTAGGCATATGTAAGTATAGAAGTATTCCAGAGGCTCCCAGATTTGTAAACATGCTTGAGCAATATGTCATTGTATTTACCTGAAACAATAAAAAACCTTTTATAAATAATTTCCATATTAATGTTAGATTGTAGATCAAAATCGATTTAAGGAAGTTTACACACAAACAGAAGTTCACACTGACGAAAAAAACGAAGAATACTTAAATAAAGATCTGACGATCTGCCTGATTATTATATTGGCCAAATAAGGACACAGTTGCGACAAGCAATTTTTATCAAAGTCATTAACCCTTCGATAATTCATGGCAGACCGCGGCAATTTATTGGAATTTCTTGCAATATCGCCGCGCTCGACAAAAAGTACTGCAACTATGAAATTACTATAGCAATCATAACAAGAACAACTGTGCAATGTTTGCCTTGAAATTTTGTATATAGAATATTGACATTTAATTTTGTAAAACAATTAGATAATTATGAGAAAATATGAGAAAGTCAAAAAAAATAAAAAACTCGTCATTTCTAACTTGTACTCGTGTTACGGAAATATACGGAACCCTATTTAGAAATTGTAAATACTATCGTGATCTTTATTAGATTCTCTATCAAAAGTAATATTTCGTTTTGCTTATTAACATTAAAAAAAATATTTAGATATGAGCTCATAAAAATTTTTAAACCAACGCCAGAATTTTCCAGAAATTTTAAAATTTTAAAATCAAAAACCAATAAAACTTTTGATAATTTCTCGAAAAAAAAAAATATGATGTTTGACAATGGAACTTTACTAGAAATATCTGCGAAATGACGCGCGAAATTATTCTAGCGGCCGTCTATGTATCTATTATTATTATTTTTATTTATTTAGGTACATAGGATTAGGTATACAGTTCATTCATAGGTCATGTAATCATATAATAATTATATAAATTATTTAATAATTAATATAGGGAGGTTTAACATATCTTACATGACCTTTACTGCCAATAGCACATCTAACTAGGCGATAATTTGGCCCGTCTCTAGATGTGCATATTTTTATGCAATTTTAAGAAATGAAGTGTTTTTTTTTAAAATAAATTATTTGGACCCACCACCTGTATATATACATAAATATACCAATTTTATAAAAAATATAGCTATGTAATAAATATATATATATATATATATATTTATAGTTGTAATTTAATAAAATTTAATTAAGAAAAATAAACAAGTGATACTAAATAAATTGTCGTGCGTTGCAAAGAAGTTGATCAGATTTTACATATCCCTTGTTAAGTAGCCATCTATTAAGGTTTGCTTTAAATATTTTTATGTTAGGATAATTTTTCATGTCTTCACTAAGGGAATTATATAATTTTGGGGCTATGTAGAATATATGTCTCTGGGCAAATGTTGTCCTGACTGGCGGAATTATATAATTGATACTCGCGGACATTCTTGTGTTCAGATTGTTTTGAGTTCGGGCGTGGTCATCTCTAGATTTGTAGAATGCAAGAAGCGCTTGCTTAATGAATAACTGTTTAGCTGATAGCACATGGGAGTGGGAAAATAACAAGGCAGATGGATGACGTCGGTTTTTCCTGTGAATTACTCTCAATAATAATTTCTGCGCTTTTGTCAATCTATCCAGATTATCATTAGTAGTAGCGCCCCATGTCGCGACTCCGTAGGACAAAATACTCTGACACAAGGCCATGTATACCATTCTTATGGTTGTTTTGGACAGAATGTTGCGCAGCCGAAGAAATACATAAACCAGCTTTCTAATTCTCGAACTCAAATTTGCAATCTGATTTTCCCAACATAGCTTCTCATCTACCGTTATGCCTAAGTAGGAGACTGTTGCAGATTTGCTTAATTTAGTACATACACATCTATTCTTATCCAAGCATTTGTCGGTATGAATGGCAAGTGTTTGGTTGAGAACCTGGCTGGGATTTCCCCGCAAGCTGAAAGTGATAAATTTTGATTTCGCAGCATTTAGCGTTAAAATATGGTTGTCGATCCAAGTTTTAGCCAGTTCCAAGTTACTTTGAGCTTTGAAGAATGTATCATTCCAATTATTAGTCGCAGTAAGAAGGACAGTGTCGTCCGCGAAGGATACAATTCTACCATTAACAGGTAATTCGCACAATTCGTTGATGTAGATTAAAAAGAGAATTGGACCCAAAACACTACCTTGAGGGACACCGAATGACACGTTAGTCGCTTCGCTTATTTGTCGACCAATTACTGTGCTCTGAGTCCTCCCGTCTAGGTAACTCCGAACCCATTTTAAGGCCACCCCATCGATTCCGTAGTCAGTTAGTTTTTTTCGAGGATTACATGGGAAACCTTATTTCCTTTGTCTATGTTTTCCACTATATATTGTATGACAGCATTGATGGCCTCACTGGTTCCCCGACCCTGTCTAAAGCCATACTGATTATTAGATAGCAGCTTCTGTGTCTCTAGATATTGTGTTAGTCTATGTTTGAATATTTTTTCATACACTTTAGAAACCACACTGAGGAGGGAGATAGGGCGATAATTTCCTATATCTTCTTTTTTACCACTTTTAAATATTGGTTTTATTATCGCTTTTTTCAGCCATGTTGGAAATATACCAGTCAAGAAACTGAGGTTTATTAGATGAGCAAGGGGCTCGGATAATGTTTCTGCAGATTGTTTGATTATCTTTGCCTGGATCCCATCTTTTCCTGGAGCACAGTCGTCTCTGATACTTTTTATAGTCTTTAAGACCTCTTCTTTATTCGTTTGTAATAATTCGAATTTTTCATTTAATTTCGGTTGCTTATGCATTGATAAGGCTAGCTCCCTCTCTGACATACCCTTTTTATGCAGTATAGAGTTAGCTAGGTCTTGTCCTATACCAGTGAAGTAGTCATTAATGTAATTCAATATATCGTTAGAGTGTAAGTCCATTTTTTTTAATTCCTTATGTATATACATCTCTTTTATATCTGAGCTATTATTTCTGTTGTTCACTAACCCTTTGATAATTTCCCAAGTTTTTTTTTGTCCCCATTTACTCTATCTATTTTGTTTCTATAATACTTATCTCTAGTTTTTGTTATAAGTTTTTTACATATATTTCTATACCTTTTGTAGTACATTAAGAGTTGAATATCATTAGGGCATTGTTTAATCTGCTTATGTATAATGTCTCGCTTTCTTATGCTGAAAATCAGGCCATCGGTTATCCAAGGAGATAGTTTATTTCGAGACCTGGGTATAGTACATGCCTTTTCGATTGTAGCCATTTTAATGCAATTTGCAAGAATATCATGGAATTGGTTGGCAGCAATGTTACTATCTTTACATTGTAATATTGGAGTCCAGTCCGTCTTTTTGAGGTTTTCTGATATTGATGCGTAATCGACTGTTTTTTTGGAATACGTCTGTTTAGGGCTGTTCTTAATTATTTTTTTAGATAGGCATAGACCAATTGCATAGTGGTCGGTGATGGTGGATTGGTAAATGAACGTTTGACTATGAAATTTAGTTTTGATCATAAAATGATCTATGCAGCTCTTAGTATTCTCATCAACTCTAGTAGGTCTATTAATTCCGACCTCCAGTCCATAATGCGCCAGAAGGTTAAGATAGTTTTCCGATTGAGTATTTTTATCATTTAAGATGTTAATGTTGATGTCTCCAGTTAATATTATATTAGACTCGTATCTATAGGCCTCTAGCAGATTATCCAATGACTCAAGAAAACTTGTTAAATTGGACTTGCTCGGAGACTTATAGATAGCAAATAAGTTTAGGGAATCATCTATTACTAAATGTAGGCAATTTGCATCATTGACGGATACTTCAGTGCTGCTTACGTGGAAATGTGACTTTACGTAGACCACAACCCCATCGTTTTGTAGTCTGGCGTTGTTAGTGTGATAAGTTTCGAAGCCTTGAACAGTTCTGGGGACATAAAGTTCGTTTATCCAGCATTCCGTGAGGATGATGACATCAAAGATATTATTGAATTGCTGAATAAGGATTAAAAAATCATCTAAGTTTTTACTAATGCTCCGTATGTTCATCGATATTATCTTTAGATAGTTACCTTTTTTAACATAGCTTAAACAGCTTTTTGAGCAATAGAACTCTCGACAGTTGTACGGATTGTGCTCATCTAATTATTCTATGGTAATAATGAGATATTTGGTATGGATGTTAGGATGGGTTCCAATTAGAAAGTAATATTACTGTGCGCTCTGGAGCAAGTCGCCAATATTGGTCGTTACGTAGTCAACGGTGTTCTGATGTGCAACCAAATTTGGTCGTTACGTAGCCGAAGGGTAATGGGCCAAATTCAAGGACCATGACTTTACAAAGATTATACCAGTTTTAATGACAATGATATTTGTTCTTTGACTTTTAAATATATGATTTAGCTTAATTTGATTGTCACTTTACTGACTACTTTTTATATTAGTATAAACAACTACTTTTAGTACGTTTCTCTTTAATTATTGACTATTTTAATTATTAGTTTTCTATTTTGATTATTCAACATTTCACTGACTATTTTACTTATTATAATAAGTAACTTTTAGTAGGTGCCCATTCAAATTATTGAATATTTTAATTAATAAGCCTGCCGTTGTCCGTTGTCAGTCTACCCTGGACAACGGCGGCTGAAACGTCGCCGAAACGTCGGGTGCTACAAAATTCACGCGGTATATTCGTTTTTATCTTATTTATAATGTCGAATAACCGCGATAGTCTCCGATTTCATAAGCCTTTATTTCGTTTCCTAATAATATTTTACGATGAATAACTTTTAGTAGGTTCCAAGGTTTCATAGGTAGTATTTTTTTTTTCAATATAATAGCTAAATTATTGACAACCTATGCATGTTAAATAAAAATTAGAGTAGTAATGAGACGATCTACCTAACACCTTCCTCGTTGTTACCGAAGTTAAACAGCTTTGCGCGCGGTCAATACTGAGATGGGTGACCGCCTGAGTGTTTGACTGCGTGATGCTACAAATTCCCACCTAGAAGATGGTGCCAATAGGCAACAAGGCGGGTTCTCCATGAAAAAGCATATGCCTTGTGGGTAAAAAAAAAAAAACACAAATATTTTGCCACGTCCGAGTAGTTTTTAGCCACCAATTGGACACCATGTAAATGTAATCTAATGTAATGTAGCGTCATAATCGAGGCGTAGCATACAGATTAGAGCATGTAATACAATTAGTCTGGCATCTTCTGTTTCACCATTGCGAGTGCCTGAAAGTTTAATCTCAGTATGATTTTTTCTCATAATGATAAAGTGTTAATATGTATGTAAATATACACGACCTAGTGGTATAGTAGTTAGGTCGCCTAATCTTGTATTGTAACGTTCCGGGTTCGATTCCTGGCCGGGTTACCTCGTTGGGATTATATTAACGGAATTGTATTTAAATGTTTACGATTAAACGCAATAACAGCACACACATGCTACACGTAAACAACTTGGGTTGTCGACTACAGCGGGCGAGCCCGTCACCTCAGGAAGTTTTAACGATTAGTCGTTCTATCTCCCTGGAGTGAGCGCAGAAGACTTGAGGGCAAAACAGTCCACCGTCTAGCTACGCCACAAGCCCGTAAGACGCCAACGCCTTAACCGCGAGATAGCTAGGAATGTTACCCAGCGGGCCGACACTCACGCCCTTACTTCCAATTGTGACCAGATTACTCCGGTCTCTCGATTGGTTACGAGTTCGAGGTCGCTTGCGCGGTCCTCTCCCTTACGAAGCGGTGAAACGGTGTTTACCGAATCTATCGCGGACCACAGCATCCTTTGCCCGGCTGCATTCACCCAGGATCGGGTAGCCGATGGTCGTTTCAAGAGCAGTCGCCGTAAGGTCCGCAACCACCCCCGCTCTGTAGGAAACAGTACTGCTTCCAGACTCCCCCGACTGTTAGTCAGAGTGCACAGTCGATTGGCTTACGCCGCACGGTGCGCAGACCGTCCAGGAGCGCCACAAGGTTGATTCCAGGGGGAAACTAACCATAAGGCCAGAGTCCTACCCAGGCTCGCACTTCATGCGTGGAGGCCGTCGGATAGGTGTTGACCCGTGAGTGTGACCAACCCCGAACAGAATGGGTCTTCGTGGCTAACTCTGCAAGGGCCAATTAACTCCCGCTACACGTAAACAAACATATACACACTTTACAGTAGGGTTAATTACTCATAGTCATCGCCGTATGATTTCTGGGAAAAAAAATATGATAAAAAAATAAACCCGCCCATTGTAAAAATGCACAGTAAATAGTAGAAACAAGCAAATATAATACGTGTAAATAACAATGTGAATAAATTAACGTTAAAAAACCAATCCGGTATTACGGCTACAGTAGTCTTGCGGTCTGGAAACATACTTAATTTTTACACACGCAATTGCACTTTGTACACATTCCAGTAATCAAAGTATAACCAGAATTTTCTCTTTTCATTCCAACGTGCAATTAATTAGAATTACTTTAGCGGAAGTGCTTAAAACCATTTTCGTTAACTCGTAACATAAGTTCATTAAGTCAAGCGTCATTAATTTCGCACTTTAGCAACGTTGTTGACTCGCTGAATCCTTTAATCCCGTTACTAGGCCGAATTACGAAGATAATTGCTGAGAAAATGTCGGAATTCAAGCTGACCTTAAAATCGCTATTGCAACCATGGAATAGAGAACATTTGCCAAGCTTTCTTCTTTTACCAGATCGTGACTGTTATTTTAATCCGATTTCTTCATGGCTAATTTAGTAATTTATAAGCAATGTTGGTAGGAAACATTGTCTCTATATTCTGGCAACGGAAGACGTCTTTCCTCTTGCAATTGAGAGAAATACGTATGCTGTATTTTTTTCGGAGAGATATTTCACAGATACAGATTTTTAATTCAGATATGTATACGAACAGTGACGACAACAACGGGCGAACTCGTCACCCCAGACTGTTATAACGATATGTGATCGTTCTTTCAGCCGTGGGATGAGCGTAGAAGACTTAGAGACAATACAAATCTACTGTCTAGCTGTCGAGTCACCGGTAAAGGTAACAAACGGGCAGCCTCGCCCCCTGACTACCAATTTAGAAGGATATCTCCGTCTGGAATTAACCATCAGGATACCTCTTCCCCCTCGACTGGTTACAGGTTCGAGGTCGCTTGCATGGTCCTCTCCCTTACGTATCGGTGATACGGTGTCTACCGAATCTATCGCGGACCACGGCATGGTTTAAGAGCAGTTGCCGTAAGGTTAACAAATATCCTCGCTTTATAGGAAACGATACTCCAGACTCCTTCGGCTGTCAGTCGAAATGCACAAGAGCGCCCTAAGGTTGACTCCTGAGGGAAAACTGACCCGCAGGACAGTCCTACCCGGGCTCGCACTTCTACGTGGAGGCCGCCGGATGTGTGTTGATCCATGCGTTTGGACGACCCTACACACCTAAGTGGCAAAACTGGAATAGACCATTACATACCAGCTTACACCATCATCTCTCTCCACCATCAGGCACCAAAAGCCCATACAAACTATGTTCAGTGCAAATGTCTCAACATAGTTTGTATGTATTGTTGTAGTTTGTATGAAACTGAGTATTTCCCGCAGGAGATGGCACATGCATACAGAACATGCACACAGATTCAATAACAACGAAACTCAGAAACCGGCACATCACGAGAAGTATTACTTTACATTTAGGGCGTGACATATCGAATAAGTAAGATGCTAAATAAAATCGATATAAAAACGATCCTGAAACTGACCCAAAATATAGCTTGATGTCTGAGGCCTGTAATAGATATAATACTTCTGCAAATCCCGGGTGTGTTTAAAATCGAATGCAGCTGTGGTAAAAACGGCTTTCACCTCAGAGTCCCAACGGCTAGGACAAAGAAATGGCCTATCGCTAATCGATTGATAGAAAACATCAGTCGAGTGGATTTGGGCCGTTTCATTTCTCGTAAGCAAAACTGTGAATTGTGGATTGCGCTACCCATTTGTGGGAGCTAATGGGCCCTTGCTGAGTTGGCCACGAAGACCCATTCTGTTTCAGGGTCGGTCACACTCACGGGTCAACACCCATCCGATGGCCTCCACGCATGGGGTGCGAGCCTGGGTAGGACACTGGGTCAACCAGTCTCCCCTGGGAACAATCCTCTGGCGCTCCTGGACGGTCTGCGCACCGAGCGGCGCAAGCCAATCGATAGTGCTCTCCGACTAACAATCGGGGGAGTCTGGGAACTGTATTGTTTCCTATAGAGCGGGGGTAGTTGTCTACCTTACGGCGACTGCTCTTGAAATGACCATTTGGCCATCCGATCCCGGTTCAGAGTCGGGCAAAGGACGCCTTGGTCCGCGACAGATTCGGTGCACTCCGTTTCACCGCTTCGTAAGGGAGAGGACCGCGCAAGCGACCTCGAACTCGGAACCAATCGAGAGACCGGAGAAATCTGGTCACAATTGGTAGTTAGGGCGCGAGTGCCGCCCGCCAGGTGACATACCTGGCTACTCGCGGTAAGGCGTTGGACTCTAACGGGTTGTGGCGTAGCTGGATATCGGATTTGTTATGTCCAAAGTCTTCTACGCTCACTGCACGGTCGATAGAACGAAAAATCGTTAAAACGTCCTGCGGTGACGGGTTCGCCCGTTGTGGTTGACATCTCAATATGCGCTATCCATTTAAGTCTTTTACGTCCACTCCATGGAAGACAGAATGGCTCGATATCGTTATAGCTCCCTGGGGTGACGGGTTCGCCCATTGTAATCGACAAACCTCAATATACTTGTCCATCAAAAGTCGTCAAAACATCCTGCTGTGGCGGATTCGCTCGAAGCAACCGGCAGCTCCTAAACTGACTTTTGCAAGATAAAAATCCCTATTTTCACTAAACTAAAGACCGAGTTCGAACAATAGAAAAAACCGAATAAAAGAAGATATCAGTTGATCTTTTAAAACACAATTGCTGCTATTTATTACAAAGCAGTGAATGGCGATTAGCTCGGGTTGCCTACGGCAAAATGTATATAAATGTATATTTACATTTACATTTACATTTACATAGAGCGGGGTTTACTATAGAGCTATATCATTACTATAGAGCGAATTACTATAGAGCGGCGCACATTTACATTTATATTTACATTTATATAAATTTATATACATTTTGTATACAAATTGCATGTTGCCGTAGGCAACTAGAATCGGTAGCCTCACATTCGAGGGGGTCGCATTTTACAAGCTCTTATCTACCTTGCAATGTTTGTTAGTTTGTTTATGTCAAATCTTGCAAGCTGAATTAGAACCACTACTCTTATCTTATGAAGTTGAAGTTTTACAAGTTGGTTCAGCTCCGATGACAATGCATTATTATAATTAGCATGACCTGATTCTACACCCAGGGTCGGCTCCCGACGAGGATACTCTTCAACGGTCAATAGCACAGACACACGATTTTGTATACGCATTCGTTTATGATAGCCCGTTCTAAATTTCACCATGAAATCGCTGCTTCACCCCGGGATGGCACCCGACGAGGAGACACCTCAACGGTCAACAGCACAGAAACGAAATTTTGTATACGCATTTAATTATGTTAGCCTGTTTTATGTTTCCGCGACAGAGCTGCTGCTCCCAAGGTTGGCTTCCAACAAGGGGACTCCTCAACGGTCTACAGCACAAACATGAAATTTTGTTAAGCATTCAATTATGATAGCCCGTTCTAAGGTCCACAGGGTTGGCTTAGGAAGAGCATTTTGATAAAAACTTGTTTTAAAAAATGTGTTTTTATTATTAAATAATTTCTATTATTTGTGGTTTGCACAAACCAGCACAAAAAAAGAGACGTTTGAAATTGTATATCGATACTTCGCTTCATAAACTTTCAAGTAGTGCTTTTACATTTTATATGTGCATTGTTACAGCAGCAAGATTTATAAAAAAAACGATTCGTCTATTTTGCCTCATCAAGAGACGGCAATTATATTAGTCTATCATAATCGATAGAGCAATTTCCTTATCATGGCAGGAACACGGAATAATAGAAACATCTTTTAGAAAAATAGAACACGTAAATTCATATGCTAATGTATGTACGAATGAATACACTTCGAGTATGAATACATCAGTAATAATAGGCCCAGTCTATTTCAGCACGATCGATTATACATTAATATTTAACAATAGTTTTACCAATTTCCTGTTCATTCGGTTTTAATATGAGTTATATCTAAAACGGTGAGCAAGCACGCTAGCATGGAAATCGGTAATATCAGTCGATTTCCTTGATGCAGGACATTTCATTTTCTTCGTGATGTTGCGTTTACTATCACGGGTAGCGAACGGTTTCGTGCAGCTTGGGCCATAACATCCAATGTGTTTCCGGGTCGGTCCAACTCACGATTCAGCCACTATTCAGTAGCCTGTTCGTGTGGAAGACTACCCGGGATGGACTCTCGCGTTTCAGGCTTCGCGGCTGGTAGATCGGTTTCCCCTGGAGTATAGCCTCTCGGCGCTACTGGACGGTGTACGCACCGTGCCACGTCAGCCAATCGGTTGTGCACTCTGACTCATTACTGAAGGAGTGTGGAGACTATGGAAATACTTGACCTGTCGGCTGTCACCAACCACTCTTCAAATGACTAAATGGCTACCTGATTTTGAATTTAGAGCCGGGCAAAAGATTCCAATGGTCCGCGATAGATTCAAACTGTTATCACCGCTGAACACACGGCAGGTAAAGGTCGCGCAAGCAACTACGGACCCGTAGCCAGACGGGAGGTTAAAGGTATCCTGGTGGTTAAGGCGACATCAGACCTCAGAAAAAATCCGAAATGGGCGTACTCGCGATAAAAGAGGCGGGGTTAATTTTGTAGGGTTTGACCAATAAAAATCCACGTTGACGAAGTGTCAAGCGCAGATTCTACGTCCGCTCGCACCTGCTACTAGGCGCATACTAAATGCTCTATCGCAGCGCTAGCACAGAATAACTATCTTTACGCAGTGGTGGTATAAGGGTGTTAATGGCAAAGCATATTTAGCGTAACTGTCAGAGCGCTCTCACGTTTTAATTAATTGTAATTAATTTAGGGCCTAATTAAAAAATGTGGCAAAGTGCTGCCCCAGAGAATTAATCAGTCAATATTATGAAACTATAATAAAGCACACTGACAGCTTACTTTGTAGGAGTAAACGCACCTGAAAGTTTTCAAAGACAGTTTAAATCCTTAATGTCCAAGACAATGAGCAACTTTTTTAAGCCCAAATTTTAAATTGGTTCCTTATCGAGGGATTCACTTAGAAACTTTTTTAAATTATTGATGATATTTTTCAAAAAACTCATAAAACTAAAATTTTTAAGATATGGTCGTTCCCAGGTATCATATTGCCTTAATTCCAGATGGAGATATCCTTAAAAGAACAATAATAAAAAAAAATAAAAACACGACTGCCTTTACAAAAAATCTTTTGTAAAGGCAGTCGTGTTTTTATTTTTTTTAATTATTGATCTTTTTAACATCTGTCTTTAATACAATACGTACTAAAACTACTGTAACGTGCAAAATATCTTTATCTTTATTAACTATTTCAATATCTGACTATTATCCTACGTCGAATAAATTAATCATAAATAGTTTATTATTTTTTTAATATGTATATATTTTATACTCTATTTCTTCCAATAGAAAACAACCAGTTATCGACCTTTATTAAATTTCATACGGGTTGATAATAAGTTAGTTATGTATAAATAAATCCGGTATAAATAAATCGATAAAAAACTTTTGATATATATGCAATTTATATTATGTACATTTTTATCGACTTATTTTGTCACAATCTTCACATATCTTATATTAGTTTGGTGGGAGCTCACTACTGCCAACAGTGCCAAAATAGCGAAAATGAAATTGCCTTTTTAGGAAGTTATTTATAGTCAGTCCATCGGACAAGTATAATATTTGCCAGTGCCTAAAACATTTTTGTTTCACCGGGCGACGTCTGAAATAGAACCTCTGTTTTCCATGCCATTTGACAGATGCCAGTTATTATATGTTCTCTTTCACTCATCTTCTCTGTGTATCAAACTCTGACTAGTCTCTTCTTCTTTTTCTGCGTCATGAGGCTGTTTACTGATATCGATTTACATAATCGCCTCTGATCTTGTTTTGTCCCTGCGAAGACAGTGGATATCGATAACACCCCGGGGATTTAACTTCATCCCTCCGCTGTCATTGCAAAGAAAAAAGTTAAGATACACATTCTTACAAAAACATCGCCGTATCGAAATTACCAGTAAATATACGAAATGAAGCTACAGCTTCAGGCGAGTTTTCGGAATATTAAAATCAGATCTGAGGTAGAATTATTAAGTGAATATCTACTACACAACGATAGAGGCGAATTGTTTAGTGGATGCTAAAAAAACATACACGAGTGTACGCTAAACATGCACGGACATTATCACGATACCCGTAGCAAAGCCCACATAGCCCTTCCCAAAGTCCGCTTGACTATGATCCAAAAGTCTTTTGTGCATTTAGTCTTTAAACTCTTTAATAACCTGCCAATGACAATGCGAGATTTAGAACCAAAATGCATGGACATGATCACGATACTCGTGGCAAAGCCTACATAGCTTTTCTCAAAGTCCGCTTGACTATGATCCAAAAGTCTTTTGTGCATTTGGTCTTTAAACTCTTTAATAACCTGCCAATGACAATGCGAGATTTAGAACCAAAATGCATGGACATGATCACGATACTCGGGCAAAGCCTACATAGCTTTTCTCAAAGTCCACTTGACTATGATCCAAAAGTCTTTTGTGCATTTGGTCTTTAAACTCTTTAATAACCTGCCAATGACAATGCGAGATTTAGAACCAAAATGCATGGCCATGATCACGATACTCGTGGCAAAGCCTACATAGCTTTTCTCAAAGTCCGCTTGACTATGATCCAAAAGTCTTTTGTGCATTTGGTCTTTAAACTCTTTAATAACCTGCCAATGACAATGCGAGATTTAGAACCAAAATGCATGGACATGATCACGATACTCGTGGCAAAGCCTACATAGCTTTTTTCAAAGACCGCTTGACTATGATCCAAAAGTCTTTTGTGCATTTGGTCTTTAAACTCTTTAATAACCTGCCAATGACAATGCGAGATTTAGAACCAAAATGCATGGACATGATCACGATACTCGTGGCAAAGCCTACATAGCTTTTTTCAAAGTCCGCTTGACTATGATCCAAAAGTCTTTTGTGCATTTGGTCTTTAAACTCTTTAATAACCTGCCAATGACAATGCGAGATTTAAAACCAAAATGTACGAACATGATCACGACACTCGTAGCAAAGCCCACATAGCCCTTCCCAAAGTCCGCTTGACTATGATCCAAAAGTCTTTTGTGCATTTGGTCTTTAAACTCTTTAATAACCTGCCAATGACAATGCGAGATTTAGAACCAAAAATATTCTAATATAGAGCTAAACACTGGCTTATCACACATGCTATTGATAAGATAGACAGACGATCTCGAGGAAATATTACGATATCTATAATATAGGTACATGTTTATTGTAAAAAATATATAATATCTCTAAGAAACCTCTATTATTCTTATGTACATACGAGGTAAACCTCGTAGTAAAAAGTTGATAATATTTCATTATTCATTATGATTGTTGTACATATTAGGTTATTGAGTATTTGTCTTTTATTTTGTCTGAAATTTGGTTATTTTTAGTATTATTTTTACTAATTTGAAAAAATTTAAGAATTATTTTTTACATTTGTATTTTGATAATCGTTTTTTAAACAATTAGGATCATAATATATCAAACTGTTCTTGCAATTTTGAGTAATGATTAAAAGACTAGATTTAAAGACTATTGCTTAGAATAGCCGAATAGAAAACCTAATAATTTGAATAGCTAGAACCGGTTACATATACAACAGCGGTAACAATTTGATGGGTTCTCCGGATTGAACTCCTTAGTGATCACTAGACAAATTATTGTAATTTTCAAAAAATAACTAGGTAACAGACTTAATATATTAAACTTAATAATATTCACCGAATATAACTACACAGTTAACGATCAAATATTATTTTCACAATGGAGACAGCATAATTTTGATATCTACATATACAATCATCCCATTAGGATACTCAATCAATTATCTTATAATGTATGACGTCATAACCTGCAATTAACTAAGTAAATTCATACACACGTGTGTTACAGCCTATGATAATTGAGATAGAAGAGATCGAAACGACAGTAACGTATTGATGAGAAATGTATAGGTACAATGAAGAATTGAATATAAGGTTCCTACGTAGATAGTCAAACTGATGTGAAATATTTGAACTTTACTGTTTCAAGATTTAATTAATTATAAGCGACAAATCTGGTACTTAAATAATCCCGATATTCACATTAAAACATGGAAACAATCATAAATAAAAGTTAAAAATTGCAGTGTCAACATAATATTATATATATTCATTTTACCTTATTTAATCTGTAAAGTTTTTTTTTGTCGGGGAACTGTTCAGTTTAACGAACCAAGCAGATAGTAACTTTTGAAATCGCTTTCTACTTTTAGTGGCATTTACGTCATTAGGAAGAGCGTTAAACTTTATTGGGGCAATAAAGTATAGCACCATTGTCCAAATGTCGTGTTTAATTTTGGAACCATCATATTATCTCCCTTTTCGTGTCTGGTTGATATTGATTTTTGTGTCTGCATTGTCCATACGCTAAAGTAAGTTAGTATTTTAGGAACTTTTTTACTATATTATGTCAAATAATTATCTGATTGTCTTTGTGGTTATAAATATCTAATAATTTTATTATAACTTATGTAGTGAGACTCTTCAGAAACTTGATGTATAGATTTTTTAAATGACTTTAATTTTAAGCGGCTATCTACTGAAACATTATTGTTTCAGTAATCGCTGGTTTTGTTGTTTGGATTTAATAATGTAATTAGGTAAAATTAAGTATCCAAAGAATTATGTATTAATGTCTAAACAACTATGTATAAGGGTTTGATGAAAATAAACTTGATTTGATTTGGTAATTCTTATATAACAGTGCAGTTTTAGGAAACAATCTCCTGAAGTCAAGATATTTGTACTCATTGAATAGATCTTCCGAAGGATAGTAGGACCCCATGATTATTGTGGAGACTATTACTGGGGAAATCGCCTGCCCGGGTACGCTGTTTTCGGGATCCAATACAGCTGCGAAACCAGTTTACTTCGATACCTGTAATACCATATTTCCCAAGTTTCATTGGGAGCACTTGATGGGATACTGTGTCGGGGGCTTGCGCGGGGTCAGGAAGTACAGTAATACACTTTTTTTTGGCGTCTACATGGCGTCAACCTAGTGATACGCTCCGACATTTTTAGTACTGCATCTTGTGTTCCCATTTTTGGATCTGAAGCCGTATTGGTTTTCGGATGACATGTGATTGGTTTCTAGGTGATTACAGAGTTGTGTAAGTACTATTTTTTCCAAAATTTTTGCTAAAACATTAGGTAGGTACTGATATCGGTCGATAATTTGAGGGATCAAACTTCGGCCCATATCTGTCACCTGATACTTGATAAGAAATATGTTTCGGTTGCTTATGTTCAAAATAAATTGATAATATTATATTAATTAATTGAATTCACAATTTTATATGTGCATAGTAGTAATGTGCATCATATATATTCGTGTCGCGTCATCGCGGTTAGTAACAGCTCGCGTTTCCTTGTAACTTTTAAATTAATATCTATCTCGCAAAGTAGTTTATTAAAGTTAAAAAGGTGAAAGTTCCAAGAAGAACAATCGGGACGTCCACTGGTGATAAAATTGTGAAGTTTCCTGCTATATTCGATGAGTTACAGTGAGTTTAAAACTTGGAAAATATCTTTATATAATCGAGTAACTGAAACTGTGGGTATACAATTTAATTTGCTCAGCTTGCGCGTCATATGACGCGCGAGGCACGCCCACTCCAAACGTCAAACGTCTCACATCGACCGTCAGCCGATGTATAAAACCAACGCTCAGCGAGCGCACCGCATAGCTCACCGTGGCTCAGTTATCTACGGCGTCGTCTCTAAATATAGGAGACCCTAGTTCGAATCCCGCTATCATCCGTTTTTTCTTTCACGGCTAAAATCAATTCAGCTAATTTTAAGCGAAGACACAAACCTCAGATGGTCTGTAAAGAAAAAAAAAATATATATATACATATGAAATTCGACTACCACCATCTACCGGAGTATTTATGAACTATCGACGTCTGCTGACCGTAAACAGGGCTTACTTTGGCAGCGATTTGATAAACTGTCGATAATATTTCGATTAAAACAGACAATTTTGAAATACGTAAATAAGATCAAATCGTGCTACCGTATGAAGGGGTGGCTTTGACTATCAAAACACAACATAAAAACGGATGACCGACAGATGGTGAATGAAATAAATAAAACGTAATCTGCTTCCTCTACTACTGCCACTGTCAATCTACTAGCACCATCTACGAAAATATCGTCACCATGAATTGTAAAAAATGCACGAAACCTGTTCTTAAAAAAGAAAAATTATCTTGTGTTCATTGCAGAGAGCACTTCCACTATAACTGTGTGAACATGCTAAGAATGACTTTTCAGGGCCTCACGGAGAAGAAGTTGTCCCAATGGCTTTGTGAATATTGTAGTTCTTTAGATCCTAGACCAGCAAAAAATTCAGGTCCAGATAATCTACATGTCTCGCCCGCAGTAACTCCAAATCCAACTCCAACTGGAAAGGCTTCTCAACTGGCTCAACTGACACCAACATCCGACCTAATCGATATTACGGAACTTACTGAATTAATTGATAAGCATTTAGTGGACTTTAAAGCCACGATAGTTTCCTATATTGATGAGAAAATGAATAAATTGTGTAAGAAAATGGAATTAATTAACAAACAAAACAAAGACATACTAGAAACTACCGAATTCCTAGCCAATCGTTACGATGATATTAATAAAAGGTTGGGTGATTTAGAAACCGAAAATTTAAACATACCAATACTAAAGAAAACTAATCTGGAACTGTTGGAAAAAATATCGCTCCTACAGTCTCGTTGGGATTATCAGGAGCAGCAACAACGATCCTCCAATATTGAGATACGTGGAATCCCGGAACGCCATGATGAGAACCTGACAAACATAGTTGGAAAAATTGCGACGCTCACAAAATGTTCCTTCACTACTTCGGATGTATCGTCTATCTCCAGGGCAACAACCAGAAAGTCGGATAAAAAACCGCGACCCATAATTCTAAAACTTGTAAATATTAGTAAAAGAAATAGTTTTTTGCAGGCAGTAAAGAATTACAATAAAACATGTGAAAATAGTAGCAAAAAATTGAACACCGCGGATCTCGGTCTTTCAGGCAATGGCACGGTTCCTGTGTATGTCAGTGAACATCTCACACAGAAAAATAAATATATTTTTGGAAGGGCGAAAATGGTCGCCCGAGAAAAACTATATAAGTATGTGTGGATAAGTAGTGGTAGAATTTTCATGCGTAAGGAGGATGGAATGCAACCAATCTTAATTAAAAGTGAGGCATCTTTTTTATCATTATAACCATCATAATATTATTTGTAAACCTAAATTTAAATAATGTCGCAAAAAATATTTTATCACTGATGAATTATCCCGATAAATTCGTATACTTTCCTACCCTAATTATTCCTTTAAAATATTGGGTAGTCCTACCATTATTTTCTATACAATGTTATTTTATACTGATACTTACCAATTATTTTTGTTATTATTTTATATTCAGTCGTATGTTACCACTAATAATATTTATTACTTTTATATTCAATTACATTTATAATAAATCTATTGCTATTTTAATTGTTTTATATTATATGATTACAATATATTTAAAATTTTATCTTTTATCTACTGTTTCTATTTTGTTACTCTCCGGCGAATATTTTTATAAACATTTCTTAATGATTATCTCAAAATTTCTACCTAGATACAACGACCCCAGAACACTGTTTAAGAGGAACAAGAGGACGCTTGAGTTACACATTATACTCAGATTGAATGTCTTTGTTGGTAGCGAAAATATGATCATTTTTTACATTCTATATTCTCTTGGTTCAAAAGTTATATTGAAAAATAACCTACATCCAACCTTGCACACATTCTATGCACTATTCCGGCACATATATCACTCGTGCGTGTGGATAACACGGATATTATAAGCTTCTTAGATTCCAACCATGTCACTGTAACTTCGGACATAAATACGTGTAGATCCATAATGTCGGAAAAATGTAGCTTAAAAATATTGTCCTTAAATATAAGAAGCATTAATTGTAACTTTGATAATTTGATTCTCATGCTTCAAGATCTGCAGTCTGATTTAGATATCATTATTCTATCAGAGGCGTGGATAGGAAACTCCTTTGTAGAGAAACATATCAAGGGTTATTCAACATTCTACACGAAAAATAATTATACACAAAACGATGGAGTTATTGCTTACGTTAATCATACCATTCAAAATGCTACAGTATCGGAGGTGAAACTAGAAGGGGCCAACTGTCTGCAGATAAACCTTAACAACACAATCAACATTATTGGAGTTTATAGAAGTCCATCTGTCTCTAATATTTCGATCTTTTTAGAGACGCTTGATAATTTACTGCGTAAAAACAAATCTAATGACCTAGTTCTTTGTGGGGATTTTAATATCTCATTATGTGGCAAAAAACATAATCAAATTAACGATTACTTAGAAGTGTTGTCTCTTCATGGTTTGCAGTGTCTGGTAAATAAACCTACAAGAGGAAACAATTGCCTTGATCATGTTATGTGTCGATCAAAGCTACAATCGGCCTCAATAATATATGAAACGGCAATTACTGATCACTATCCCATTATGGTTAAATTTTCCCAGTATAAAACGGATACAGCCATTCATAAAAAAGGATTTAAGAAAAACAAAACAGATTTAGGAAAGGTACTTTATGACCTGGGGCAGGTTGATTGGTCTCACCTATACAGTGCAACTAATGTAGACTCTGCTACTGAGTATTTTGTCAAAACTTTAACCTCGATTGCCGATAAAAACACATGCACCCAATACCATGTGACAACACACAAAAATAAAAAATTAAAGCCATGGATTTCCGATGGACTACTGTTTTGCATCCGTCGGCGAGATAAACTACACCTAGCATCAAAAAATAACCCTCATAACTTAAGTTTAAAAACCAAATTTGTAATTTATAGGAATTTATGCAAACGGTTAATAAAGAAAACCAAAGAAGACTACTACAAAAATAAAATTGCTGAAAATAGCAGTGATTCTAAGAAGGTTTGGCAGCTAATCAAGGAAGCAGCTAACATTTCCAATAACATGCACACCATCGATAAGTTAGTCATTGAAAATCGAGTAGTCAATGCCCCAGAGAATATGCAAGAAATCGTAAATGCATTTAACACGCACTTTGCCAGTGTAGGTTCAAAACTGGCACACAAAATATTAGATCGAAAAAAAATCGGCCGTGAGGACAAAAACTTTACTGAAGGGATACCTACTACTGTGTTTTCCCTAACTCCAACATCGCCAAATGAAGTTTGTAAAAGCATTAACTCATTAAAACAGTCTCGTTCCTCAGGTATGGATGGTCTAACTAGTGATATTTATAGAATTGGAAAGGATTATTTAAGCTCACCGATATCATTTATAATAAATCTAAGTTTTAAACTAGGATTATTTCCAACAAGACTTAAATGCGCAAAAATCGTACCTGTTTTCAAGTGCGGCGATAAACTCGATGTAAATAATTATAGGCCCATTTCACTACTGTGTACTCTCTCTAAAATCATTGAGAAAGTTGTTAAAAATAGGCTAGTAGAATATCTGGATATCAATAGTCTTTTATCGTCCAACCAATATGGCTTTAGGCAGGAAATGGGTACGGCTGATGCTATTGCAGAGGCCACGAAAACCATAACAGCGCTTGTCGACAAGGGAGAGAAATGTCTTGCTATTTTTCTCGACTTATCCAAGGCGTTCGATACTGTATCTCACGATATCCTTTTAAAAAGACTACTGACCATAGGTGTAAAAGATCAAAATTTGAAATGGTTTGAAAGCTATATATCCGAAAGGACGCAAATCACTTCGATCGCTGATACTTCCAGCGACGTGAAAAGTCTCTCATACGGCGTGCCACAGGGAAGTGTTTTGGGGCCTATTTTATTCCTTATATACATAAATGACCTCTACAACCTGACGCCCAGTAAAGCTATATCATTTGCAGATGATACGGTAATCATCTTTAACGGCAGTAGCTGGCAGCATGTTTTCTCAAAGGCCAATAAAGAAATGGACATTGTTAAAGAGTGGCTGGACGACTCACTACTCACACTTAATACCGAAAAAACTAAGTACTTAACTTTCAGCATAGATAAGAGAGGACAACCACCAGATGCCAATTCGATAACTATTCATCAATGCATGAACCGTCAATGCAATTGTGAGCCATTAAAAAAAGTGCTGTCCTTAAAATACTTGGGCATAGTCGTAGATAATAAGCTGAGATGGGCTGATCATATAGACTTATTGTCTTCAAGGATCAGACGTCTGGCATACATATTTAAAGATTTAAGGAATATTCTAGACCCCAAAACATTAAAAACTACCTATTACGCCTTGTGTCAAAGCATTTTGAGTTACGGGATCATTGGGTGGGGAGGTTGCTCCAAAACAATTATCCATCAAGTAGAGGTAGCACAGAAGCTGATAATTAAAATTATCACCCGTAAACCATACAGATACCCGTCAGAAAAACTTTTTGAAGAGTTCAGTGTACTTGAAGTAAGGCAACTTTATTTAAAATTGTGTCTGGTTTTTATTCAATTTCAAATTAAGAGAGCGCCCACACAACAAGCACACCGAACAAGGCGATCCGTGGCGGATATGTTAGACGTCCGTCGAACGAAAACATCTTTTGGTCAGAGGCATCTTATGAGTATAGGCCCCAGGATATACAACGAATTGGATGAGTCGATAAAAATCGTATACAGTAAAGACCAATTTAAAAAACGGTGTCACAGGTGGCTTCTGAATGAAGGTCGGGATATTAGCCACCAAATATTTGATATTCTTATGTAATTTAATTTAAATAAATTGAATTACTATTATTATTATTTTATTAAATCGCTATTCTTGTTTTTCTCTTTTCTTAATTGAATTATATTGAAATATATATTTTAACTTGTAACATGGACATTTTATATATAATTGTATCCTCGGACTATTTAAATATGATTCTTTAAATATTTATTGAGATATAATTTTTTCCTTTATTTCGATTTCGATTCATTAATAATATTTTTATATTTTATTGTATTTATTACGACATTATATTATTATTATTCAGTTTAATTATTTCACCATTTACTGAATGTTATTTTTCCAGCACACTACAGCTACATTTACATCACACTACACTACACTACAGTTACATCACACTACACTCAAATTACAATGTTTATTATTATTAGTTAATTTTTTATATTATTTGATACCTAGCATATCTTTTAAATTAAGTATTCTAAAGTATGCACAAGCCACTCTATTTGGTACGCTTGCCTTAGTACGGGCCTAGGCCTAGTTAGGCGGCGTTGATTTTAAAAAAATTGGTCTGCGGTGCTTTCTATTTTGCTATTATTTACATTTAAGCCTATATTGTTAAACTTACAATGTACTGCCATAAAAAAATGTGCTTTTCTTTAATAAATAAATAAATAAATAAAATAGTAAGAAACCGTTTTAGGCTACTTAATGTATTGGTCAATTTAGTTATAAATTAATCTATATATTTATTTATTTTACTTATCTATAAACTTAAATATTTTCATTTTCTTTATTTAATATTAGTTCTTTATTTATATATTTATATACACATTTATATATTAATATTTACCTTAAAATTTATAAGAATGAATGAGCGATCGGAATAAATGAAAAAAAAAAAAAGAAAGTGAAGTCTTAAATACTATCACCCCAGAACAGATATACAATCTAGTGGAGTGATAAAATCCACACAAATGTTATCTTATCTGCTTCGCAAAATCAATTGTATTGTATTGGATAATTTTATAAAATAAAAAATAAAATAAAAAATATATCGATACGGTTTGAGGTGTGTTTATTATCCAACTTAGCTCTATCATTACGGATTCGCCACTGGCAGTGGAGTTGACAGCTTGATTTAATACAGCTTCAAATAAAAGTCATTTCGAAATAACATTTTTAATTTTAAAATATTTTCCTTTCCTCTAATATGATTCAACTCATTTGTTATTCTGTCCATTTGGATATCATCTTTTAAAACACAACTTTAACTGAAATGTTATCTTATTAACCAATTTCCCAGTCGTCACCGCAACCACATACCCGTAGATTGTCAGTCTTCAAATTCAATCAAAGTAACAGAATCACAATGCATAATAATAATTTGCGAATTCTATTGCAATAAGAGCTCGGCCATATCCCACGAGGAAGTACATCGGCATGACACCAGGAATAAAACCCTGTATCTCCAACCGTTCGTAGCACGTACTGCCAAGTTCCAGGCGACTAGTCGATACTTAGGCCTCAAACTTTTCAATAAATTGCCCGAAAGATTAAAAGAAATTAAAAACATCGATATTTTCAAGAGATCCATCCGAGTCTATCTGCTTAAAATCAACATGTATGCCCATAACGACTTCTTAAAATATTTTGAAAATACATAGCATCGTATCTACCCATTTAATCTAATACATATTATTTACCGTTAATTGTTTTGTTGTAAACTGTTATCATATAGTCTATGTTTTCGTAAATTGGTAAGTTTAAAACTATATATTGTATATCATCTCTTGTCTAAATTGAGTAACTAATTTAAGATTAATTACTGTCATTCCTACACAATTGTATGGTTGTATTGGAAATAAATACCTTTTACTTTTTTTTACTTTTTTTACTTTTAATAAGGTAAACACGTCTGCCGTGTTGACAGCATTTTCCGGCAAAGCTATAGAAACAACAATATCAATAAAAAGTAACATCGTCGCAAAACCGAAATGGTCAAAAATAACCCGGGCTTTTTTCAGCTGTGTCTTTTTTTAGGCAACGATGTCGGTCATAAAGACGGTCTCTCGGCGGCCGTTTTCAGGACGACGGAAATTTTCAATGTTCGACGACATCGCTGAAATTGCGGCGGATAAATTATATTTCGCCAAATGGGACTGAAAATAAACCAGATGTGCTAGTAATGGGGATTTGGCGATAGCAGTTATGACGAGAATAATGTTGAAATTGTAGCGAAGCTACATATTTTTAAATCTATTTTTGGAAAGCTAAAAGCTGGCCGGAATGAAAGCCGAATTATTTACATACTTTTATTTTTATTTTTATTTACTCATTGAACTTGATATTTTCAATGTAATTGTGTGCATTTCAATCAGCGCTATTATGTAAAACTGTGAATTGATACCTTCTATTATTTAATAAATCTTACATTTAAATTATATATTATGCTGTGTAAATTGCGGGTAAAACTAAAATATTATTGTCCAAGTCTACGTAACGTCCAAATTTGGTTGCACATCAGAACACTGTTGACTACGTAACGACCAATATTGGCAGCTTGCTCCCGGAGCGCACAGTAATATTATTTTCTTATTCGAAAGCAACCTAATATTCATAACAAATATCTCATTATTACCGTAGATACATAGACGACCGCTAGAAGAATTTCAAGCGTCATTTTAACGGATATTTATGGTAAAATTCCATTGTCAAACATCGCTGGTTGGTCGCCGTTGCCAGACATCGGGTTGTGAAGTTTTTTTGTGTTTTTTTTTTGTGTTTTCAGTTGGAATACGAATAGACATGTAAGTAAATTTGATTCAAATCGCTTTAGGAACCGAATTCAGTGATTTTATGTACATTTTATTCCAATTCTACCGGTTTTTTGAGTTGAAAATTGGGTGCGGCGGTATGGCGTCATTACTAATTATTGAGGTTTTTGCTATAAGTAACTCTAAAAATGCAAAATGTCTGCCTAATTCATTAACAAAATACATATTATTTTGTTTTTCGCTTAAATATATGAAGTTTTCAGGGTATTTGTAAATTAATGAGGTTATTTTTTTCGAGATTTTTTTTTGAGAAATCATCAAAATTTTTATTGGTTTTTATGAGTTAATATCTAAATATTTTTGTATGTAAATAAGCAAAACGAAATAAAACTTTTGATAGAGAATCTAATAAAGATCATTATAGCATTTACAATTTATAAATGGGGTTCCGTATTTATCCGTAAGTACAGTGCGTATCAGTACAAGTTTGAAATTCCGTTTTTTTTTCACTTTTTCGACTTTCTCATATTTATTCATAATTATATAATTGTTTTACAAAATGACATTTCAATATTCTATATAGGAAATTTTAATGCGATCATTGCACAGTTATTCTTTTTATGATTATTATAGAAGTTCCATAGTTATAGTACTTTTTGTCGAGCGCGGCGATATTGCAAGAAATTCCAATAAATTGCCGCGATCTGCCATGAAATTATGCCGCTACTCGAAGGGTTAATTAATTTGGTGTTCATTTCATCCACTGTAAACTCGATACTTATTCTGAGTGTAAAGAGGCTTTTTTTTATATCACAGTCAAACCCAGGTCTGGTTTGACTGTGATTTAAAAGACTGCTTTGGTGATATATCTTATGTATTAATTCTGTATTGGTTTTTTGTATAAATAAAATAAAATTAAAAAAAACCATATTTTTTATTCTCTACATTAGCGGCATCGGTGCATGATTAAAACATTGAAAATTTTTGACAACTAAAAGATATGTATATAAAGTTGTTAAATCCAAAAACTATTGCTTTCTCTTTCAGCAGGATTTAGACCCTTTGAAAATATATTGTAACATAAGCAGGATTAAAATGATTTCAGCAAAATATTTCCACATTATATTGGCTTCTTATATCAATTTGATAACATTTCTATAAAGACGTGTACGTCTATTAAGGACCTGGCTGTGGTTTTAGATGACAGGTTAATCTTTCGGGTACATATCGCAGCGATTGCCGAAAAATCGAATAAAATGCTTGGTTTCATAATTCGCTCATAAAAACCATTCACTGATCCATTAAGTGGGGAGCCTGGTTTAGAAGGCCAAAAAAATAGAAATAGAGATAGAATTAGAAATATATTTATTTTTCGAAATTGTGGTGTTTTAGAAATTTTAGTTTTTTTTTTTTTAATTATGTCTCTCAATTACCTGTTATTATAACAGATTGACAATTATACTTATCTGCTAATTTTATAATTTCTTATTTAAAAATGTCATTATTTCACTGGTTTGCCTATAATATCTAAATAAAATCAAAAAAAATCGTAATGTTCATTGAATGGCCTGAAATACAATTAAAAAAATCGGTTGTGTCACCCCCAAGACTTTCCTGACTAGTATCCGGGGAGGTGCGAAAAAACAGCGACATTTTTTACTCTAGTACCCCAAATTTGTATGGCAGGTACCCCAAACGTTGGTCGTAAGTACCCCAAAAACTAATAGGTTCTTCCGATGGTTAACAGAAGCTTCTATGCCAAATTTTAACTTAGACAGATTAAGCGTCTGGGCGCTATCGCGGAAACAATTTTTTCGCCGGGAACCCCAAATTTGTATGGGAGGTACCACAACCGTAGGGCGTAGGGACTCCAAAAACTAATGGGTTCCTCCGACGGTTAACAGAAGCTTATATACCAAATTTCAGCTCAATCCGATTAAGCGTCTGGGCGCTATCGTGGAAGAATACATACATACACACATACAGACATACAGACATACAGACATACAGACATACATACAGACAGAGATCGGTCTGGAAATAGTCTCAATCGTCTCAGGGAGTCTCAAAATATATATTCCCATCTACATCTCAAAATTTTTTTTTAGCGCGATCACAATACTTTCCTTTCCGATAGGTCGTCAGGAAAGTAAAATATATAACATGAAAAAATCTAAACAGACCGGATAAGTAGCTTAAACAGTAGAAGACAATTAATAAAAATAATTCAACAAAATATAAAAAGAAGAAAAAAACAAAAATCAAGGAATAATCAAAATCCGCCTATAAATACGAAATGTATATAATTCAAAATGTGTAATCTTCCTAATTGAATTATTCTAAAAAACATGTTTTCGATTTTGATTCTTTAATTTAAAGATAAAATCTGAACGTGAATCTTTTGTATCAGTTTGATTAGCATTTGATATATAAAAATATTTTTTGCAATATTAAAAAAACTATATTTGAGATATTGAATTACAAATGTTTCTACCGCTGCAGAAATGACGGTATCTGTTTGCGCCGGTAATAGCCAGCGTAATTTTGTCTGAAACAATAAGGTAAACTAAGATAATATTTTTTACATGTGTACTTTCTAGATGAACTAACAAAATTAACTAAATGTAATCTATTTTATAATTTTTTTAAGGATTTAAAAAAATGTAATCGATTTCGCCCCAAAATTTTGTGCTTAACTAGTATAAAAATATATATATAAACATTTTTTCATTTTTTTTTCATTCATATAGAGGACAATTTAATATTCTTTCAATTTTTTATTTTGGAATAGCTCGATCCATCAAGTAGTTTTTTTTGTCACCGGCGTAAAACAGAAAAATATGGTTTTGAGAAAAACCGCGTTTAAGGTTTTCTACAAAAAAAAATATAAAAAAATAAATACGCAAAATAACCATTCAAAAATCTAAATAACCATTAAATAATAAAAGTACTTAAAAATGGTAAAAAATAAATTTAAATACAAAATATTATTTTATAAAGATCTGAATTCACTCTTGTTGAAATCTGAATTCACTATTGTTTATATATTGTTTGTTATAGTCTTGGAGATGTGAGGGTGTGTATAGTGTGTGTGTGTGTGTGTGTAAATGTGTTGCTATTTTTGAAATGTCATGAGGATACATTTAGTTTCCGTTCTTCCTTTACTAATTAGTTCCTTTACTTCCTTTCCCTTACTAATACCAATGTATTAGACTTTTTAAAAACCTTCTGTGTCAGTATTTTCCTAAAATATTCAATTATATGGGAGCAAGGTAATGGTAATGGTGTTGTTCAAACGACGTAAATCTCCTGGACACTGTGCAATGTGGTATCTGCGCCGATCTTGTGTTCTTAGCAGGGAAAGATGTCTCTTCTTGCGCGTTAATGAAATTAAAAGCAGTTTTTAAGAAAGCAGTAATCTGCAACTATCAGCGATTCCAGAGTTAAATGACTCATGAATATATTTCAACTTAAAGTAAAAAAAAAAGAAGAAAACATGTTTTGTTTTGGCCGTCTATACTTGGCTCCCCCCTTAATGTTAAAGTTGTTATACAAAACGCAGCACCTCTCTCTCACCTTACGACTGTCGACGCAAACACATAATATTTGTGACTTAATTTAGCCTCCCGACTTCGTGGGGTAGACTTTTACCTACTTTCTTGTATTACATTACCACTCACTTTATATCGCGCGGTCGCGTGGACAGCCCAAGGGGCGCCGCCGCGATGCTTATAGGCACGCGTGGGGGTTAGTCACAAGTAAAAAAAAAGTAAGACATGCTCCACCACAGGGTAGTCTAACCTCTGCGCAAAATACTTTTCTATTCGAGTGAATTTTTGTTATATAATCGAAGACTATCGCGGTTGTTTGACATTATAAATAGGATATAAATTAATTTACCGCGTGAAATTTGTAACACCGACGTTTCGTTGACGTTGCGGCCGCCGTTGTCCATGGTAGACTGAAAGAGCTGTTAATCCGTTGTTTTGCGGGTAGGCCGCATACCGCTGCCGCCAATGCGTAGGTTATAACGGTGGTGGGGGGCCGGTCTTGGCATTTTTATTAGATGGAAAAAATTGAGACAACAATTTATTACCAAAAACGTACAGAAATAGTTTTTAAACATCAGTTTTGTAACCCCAAAACATTCCTGGAAAATATCCAAATAGTTATAGAAGGATTCGAGCGTGATGTCGATTTCTGACTGATGGAACACACAACGTACAGCAATGAAACGCCATATACATAATAATAATAATAATAATAATAAAAAACTCTTTATCTTATATATAAAAATGAATCGCCGTGCGTTAGTCTCGCAGGATCTCGGAAATGACACGACCGATTTGAATTATGTTTCTTTTATTTTGTTTGGCTTGATTCAGGGGTGGTTTACAAAAAAAAAGATTTAGGAAAAACCCAAAGGAACAGCTAAAAAATCGAAAAAATCGAAATTAGTACTTCTAGGGATGGCCACTTCGTATTTCTCTCAATAGATGGCGCTCTCTATATTTTCTAACAATAGATTCTATTGTTTGACAGCTACGCCATTCATAATTCATTCCGCGCTACTGTGTGAAATTGTTATTACATTTAACGTCGTTTTTTTCTTTTAAAAAAGGTAGTGATATTGGAGAATAGATTTGTTTCAAGCGAATTTAATTGCATTTTGCAAAAAATCACTTTGATCAGCCATTATATAAAGGTAAATAGACTTTGCAGGCTTATACATAACTACAAATTTGGCCTTAGTCTGAGGATTTCAATATTGTTAAGTTCTCAAGGAATGTTCGACAGATTTGAGTGACTGAAAACAATTCCGTGTCTTTTTACAGTGTTCATTATAATGCCGAGGAGAATAGGTAACATAGGTCGTCGAAGTCAGTCAAATGCGTGGCGATCTTACTTCACGTGCAAGGCGCACTGATGACCAGCGAGCGACGGATAATGAAAATAGTCGTATTGGCATGTCCGAATTATGTTTGAGAGCGACTGAAAATGAACGACAAGCGAATACATTGATAATGCAACAATTTCGTGCACAACATTCACAACGCCAGCAATCACGACAAAATCAACATGACCGATTGCGCCGTCGCAGTGTTCCTGTCAACCTGGAACAAGCGGCATTCCATTACGATCCGGAAATCGATTACGGTGCAGAGAGATCAGTAGCAAGACTTTCACCTTCCCTTCTCCGACAGACTTACTACTTCGTACATCATCCCTCAAACAGTTTTGATGAAAAAACCAGTAGGGCAGTCCCCACCCTAAACAATGTAGTATTTTCTGACCTTATATCGTCCCGGTCCCCTGGCTTGGACATCATATTTACAGACGGCTCTAAGGCAGAGGTTAGAAGTTGTGTGGGCGTGGGAATTTTCTACCACAACCGTAGAGTTGTCATGTTGTGGATTTATATTACTAAGTTTACCTTATGCACACATTTTAAATTATTTAATTTTGTTTGTATTTCTTTTGATAAATTATTGACCTATTTATCCGTTGCAATATGCTATGATATCCGTGTTAGTCCGTTCTACAATATTTCTCATTTTGCTTTCATGGATTTCTTCCTCTTCTTTGCTATGGTGTGGATTTGAAATTTTAACATCTTAGTCTGCTGTGAACATGCCCTTCAAATGATAAAGCTCTTTTCGTTTTCCTGTCAGGTCCTATAGATCGTAGACCACGGCCGATTTATTTTTAACCGACCTAAAAAAA
This sequence comes from Micropterix aruncella, assembly GCA_944548615.1. Taxonomy (NCBI): domain Eukaryota; kingdom Metazoa; phylum Arthropoda; class Insecta; order Lepidoptera; family Micropterigidae; genus Micropterix; species Micropterix aruncella. Next base: position 35,962,810 of record OX155955.1, on the reverse strand, counting down.
AGGAGGAGGTTATAAATTCGATCGTATTTTTCTTTAAATGTTTGTTACCTCAGAAATCCGTCATTTATGAATTGGTTTGGAAAATTCTTTTTATTTGAAAGGATGTACTTCCAGATTCGTCACATCTTTATCAAAATTTTGTTCTGATGATGTGATCCATGAGGAATTGAGGGAACTCCTCAAATATTATCATATGAAGTTGAAAATTTACATGTTGGTTCAGCTCCTATGACAATGCGTTTTATATAGCAAGCATGCCCTGACTCTATACCCAGGATTGGCTCCCGACGAGGGGACTCCTCAGCGGTCAACAGCACAGTCACGAAATTTTGTATATGCATTCAATTATGACAGCCCGATCTAAGTTTCATCAAGACAGGACTGCGGCACCCAGGGTTGGCTTCCAACAAGGGAACTCCTCAATGGTCAACAGCACAGACACGAAATTTTGTATACGCATTTAATTATGATAGCCTGTTCTAAGTTTCACCATGACCTGGCTGCTGCACTTATAAAAAAAATAACTCGGTTATTTTTGTTAACATTTTGTTTATTACCTGCAACTTTGCATTACGAAGATCTAGGGGCTAATTTTCTTGAGAAAAAATACGCTTTCTTTGATATGAAATATGGTCGTAGCTATACCGTACCACCCACGTTATACTTAATCCGTTTTCACCGTAAGCATGGAATCGTCCACCTCCGAAGAACAAATATGAGGGGCTAAACGTCGCCGTCGTACCGGTTGTGTTCAAGGCATGTTATACAAGTGGTACCTACTTTTAATTCCTTCCATGACCTGATTTTTTCGCTTACTGTCCTTTACACTTTTTTTCGCGCGTCCTTTCAGCAGTTTCATGTATACCACCTTCGGTCTTTTTTCCATAATGTTTTATTCTATCTATCTTCTTATATCTTCTTATATATAAAAATGAATCGCCGAGCGTTAGTCTCGCAAGATCTCGAAAATGACTCGACCGATTTGAATGATTGTTCTTTTGTTTTGTTTGCCTTGATTCAGGGGTGGTTTACAAAAAAAATATTTAGGAAAAATTAAAAGAAACAACTGAAAATCGAAAATATCGAAATTGGTATTTTTGGCAAATGGGCCCCTTTCAATAGATGGCGTTCGCGGCGATCCTATTGTTTGACAGCTGCACCATCCATAACTGTTATTCATTCCGTGCGATTGTGTAAAATTTCAAAAAGTCGAAAAGTCGAAAAAGTCGAAAAAGTCAAGAGTCGAAAAAGTCAAAAAAGTCGAAAACGTAGAAAAAGTCGAAAAAGTCGGAAAAGTCGTAAAGTCGAAAAGTCGGAAAAGTCCAAATAGTCGAATAAGTCAAAAAAGTCGAAAAAGTCAAGAAAGTCGAAAAATGCAAAAAAGTCGGAAAAGTCGAAAAAGCATTCATATTTTATCATGTAAATTAAATACATTGAATTTATTTTAATTATAAAACGACTTTCATTTAATCACCGAACGAAACTCAAACCGTACACGATTCGGCCATATTATAGATTTCAATTAATTGGATTTGGAAGGTTGATTAGAATCAATAAACGCTTAGAATCAAGAGTCACAAACAAATCAATTTTAGGTGGTACGAAGTTCACCGGGTCATCTAGTTTCAAAATAAAAAAGGCGAGCTTATTGCCTTGCGGCAATGTCTATCAGCTAACCTATAGCTTGAGTTTATAATATAATTTGTTACGTTGGCTACACAAAAGAATACTAAAAATTAAAGTGATTAAAAAAAAGAAACAGACAGGAAACGAAAAAAAAAAGATATAAAAAAAGGAAAACAAATTACTAAAATTAAATAAAGACGCAGGGAAAAGGAAGGAAAGGATGGAAGGAAAAGGAAGCGAAAAGGAGGGGGAAGAGGAGGGTTGGTTAGTTTATGGTTTTAGGATTATATGCTCCTTGAGCCTGGCCTTGAACCAGGAAATGCTGGCGGCTGTTTTAACATTATTGGGTAAAGAATTTCAGAGTCGTGCAGCTTCCACGGAGAAGGAGAGTCAACGATACATCGAGAGTCAACGAATCGAATCGTTCGTCGGCAACGAGCGCGGATAGTGAGAATTTAACAGAATAAATAAGTAAGATTCAATCGTTTATGCAAATATACTGACCGGCGAAATTTCAATGTGATTTCGGCCGAACAAGACACATGTGTACCAAAGTTCAAATCTGTAAGGCCAATATGTATTTCGAGATTGAAGTATTGATTGACTAGTGCGCCCCTGGTGGACCAATTTTATCCACAACCTTTTCAACCCTTGTCATGACGAAATCATATCTGCAAGCCAAGTTTCAGCTCAATCGGATTAAGCGTTTGGGCGCTATCGTGGGGGAATACATACACACATACAGACAGACAGACAGACAGACACGCAGGCAGACTTGAGTCTGGAAATAGTCTTAATCGTCTCAGGGTAGGATTCAGGACCAGGAGAGGGTGCTAATAATGAAGATTCTTGATGAATCCAAGATTCACGTGAGTCCTAGCGCCAATGTTGATGATGAACCGGCTGTTGAACACGCCTGGTGTATTTTAAAATCCTACTCATTCGTAATTTATTTAATTATATTAGTTCCATCCCCTCCATTTACTAATTACGTACCTAAGTAAGTTATATTATAATCTAATAAATGCAGGACTGTCAATAGTGAAAACATGGCTAGACTCAAATTAACTTACGTTCAACATAAGAAAACAATATGTATTCCCTTCAGCATTGACAAAAGAGTTCAAACTGGTCAAATGCCGCATATATGTATCCACGACTGTGAAAATAAGGATTTAAGTTGTAATTGCGAGCCAATAGAATCAGTAAAGGAAATTGAATACTTAGGAGTAATAATAGATAACCATCTGCTAAGGGAATCCCATATGAATCACTTGGTCAAAAAAGTTAGAAAACAAATATATATTTTTCTTGAATTAAGGGATATTCTTGAACTTGATCATTTAAGAATGATATACTACGATATATATATATATATATATATATATATATATATATATATATATATATATATATATATGTATATATCAATATATAATGACATACGCTATTCTGGGGTGGGGAGCATGCTTTAAGACTACAATCGAAAGACTTGATATCGTACAAAAAACTATAGTTCGTATAATACTAAAAAAAAACCTCTAATAAGTTGTTTCTCGAGGCGAAAAGACTTGATATTAGGCTTAAAAGTATTGCTTAAAAACTGCTTTTAATTTCATTGGCGCGCAAGATGAGACGTCTTTCCCTGCTAAGAACACAAGATCGGCGCAGATACCTCATTACACAGTGTCCAGGAGATTTACGTAGTTTGGACAACACCATTACCATTACCTTGCTCCCATATTATTGAATATTTTAGGAAAATACTGACACAGAAGGTTTTTAAAAAGTCTAATACAAGTGGGTAATTAGTAAAGGAAGAACGGAAACTAAATATATCCTCATGACATTTCAAAAATAGCAACACATTTACACACACACACACACACTATACACACGCTCACATCTCCAACATTATATATAATTCACAATATATAAACAAGAGTGAATTCAGTTTTTTTTATTTTTATAAAATAATATTTTGTTTTTATTATTTTTTTTAACATTTTTAAGTACTTTTATTATTTAATGATTATTTAGATTTTGCGTACTTGATTTTTTAATTATTTTTTTGTAAATTTACTACCTATAACAATTTCTTACTATCTTTTTTTAAAATTATTATATATTTTTTTATTGATATATAAAATTGGCGTTTTCCTTGGAACAGTCATTGTCTAGTTAGGAGTGACGCAAAATCATTGTGTAAACATAATTCCTATTTTTTTTGCAATAAATAAATAAATGCATTACAGCAAGAACCATATTTGTGGTCGAAATTTTAGCACGAATTGCATGCGAGTTCGCAACACACATTATTTATTGCTATGTCCGCAAAGAGGAGATGTAATAATATCTTACTCGCAAGTGCCGGATGTGTACTACGGGAAGCATCAACGGGAACTGCAGCAAAGTCTGGGGTAGCTACCCATCAGCAGAGCAGCCGAAGAAGACCAGGAAGAAGCTTTTTAAGGTACTTCTTTTCTTATCCCTGGCTTTGTCCAAACGACTGTCCAGCTCTTACTAGCCCTTGCTAATATTTACAATCCGCTGCCTGACGTTCAAGATATCGACCGAAAGTATCAGACGAAAAACTTTGCGATATTACCAATTAACATCGGTGTTGTCACCCCAAGACTTTCCCGGTTAACTTTTCAGGATCAACAGAATCAACAGTAACTGCCATAGGAATGTTTGAAGATGCGTCATCTTAGTAAACAGCATGAGAAATAATAACCATAACATTTAATTTTATTCCAATCAAAATCGAAACATCGCAAAAAAATAAAATCATCTAGCGGAAATCCAGTGAAACAGCTTCGAAAGCGGGCGTCTGTGTCTAAGCGAACACACGAACCACAGCCGCGTCTAAATAGTGACAAACATGCATACATACACACATACATAAATACATTATAATTTTTTTAAATACGGCTGACTAAATATTATTTGAGCCGCTTGTATACGAGATAGTATAAAGTAGTATATATATGACTAGCGCGCCCTCTGGTGGACCGATTTCAACTACAATCTTTTCAACACACACACACTTCACACACACCCATACACACACCGACACACAGACACAAACTCACAGCCAGACTTCAGTATGGTAATGGTCCTAATCGCCTCAGGGGGGGGGGGGGAGTCAACATGGATATTTCAGTCTTCATCTCGTTTTTTTAACGCATTTACAAAGCTTTCCCTTCGGCCGGGAACGTAAAAACTGGGAGGGAAAAAGAACAACAAAAATGTTCTATGTCTATTGCACCACAGAAATTCTACCAGTTCAGATAAATGTGTCATCAAATATAGAAACAGATATACAGATTAAACAAATATAGAAACAGAAACAGAAACAGATATTGAAGATACAGAAACAGATATAGAAACAGATTATACAAATATAGAAACAGATTAAACAGATATAGGTACATACATATATTTCTGTCGACATTGACTTCAGACGCTCTTAGCTTTTTCTTAATACGATGTTAGATAGTCAGTCACAGTTGGAGGGGGTGAGCCATATTTACTCGTTCTTGTACCATGTCTAGCATCTAATAATAAAATCGCTGACCTACTAAAATAGAAATGTAATCAACGTAAATAATACACGAACGTATAATAAAACTACTTTATAAATGTTATAAGGTTACAAAACTACGTGTAATATAACAGATATTATTTAAAAACCGTTAAAAGTCCTTGATGTAAGCAACTTTTTCTACGAACTTCCCAATTAAAGCTATATTTGGACAATAATTAATCTTAGGTGTTTAAGATTAATGTAATGATTAGTTATATTTACATCAGTTTGTTCTTATTATATCTATCTTGCCCGCCTCTCCCCTACACAAATCCGGAGTTGTGAGTGCTGTCGTTGAAGAAGCTGGCTTTGCAGTACTGAAATATCCTCCATATTCACCGGACCTTGCTTCTTGTGATTTTGATCTATTTCCAATATTTAGGGAGCATCGCACACGAAACCCACTAGACAACTCCTGAGTGATAATTTGAATGTACCTAGGATGAAGACGACTTTCGGACAGCGACACTACTCTTTTATAGCTACAAGAGTTTATAAAAAATTAAGCAGTGACATAAAAACCAGCCCCAATTGTCATTTGTTTAAAAGCAAAATAAATAAATGGCTGTTGCAAGAGCGTTGATCTATCCATGCCATGATCGATGTAGTAGAATAAGTTGAAGTTGACTTAACATGTATTGTGTTTATATGTATGTATGTGTATATATATATGTGTATCCTAATGTATTTAGTATTTCTATTTCCTATATAATATTATAATTTTTTATTAAAATCTTATTATTATATATATTTATTATTGGTATATATATATATATATATATATATATATATATATATATATATATATATATATATATATATATATATATATATATATATATATATATATATATATATATATATATATATATATATATATATATATATATATATATATATATATATATATATATATATATATATATATATATATATATATATATATATATATATATATATATATATATATATATATATATTAATTATTATTATTGTGTTTGGTTGGTTCATCGACCCTCTCTTTAAATGTAAAAATATAAATTGCTTGCCCTGGAACGGGTATATCCCAGTTGGACAGCACTAGCCAGTGAATGAAAGAGGAAAGTTTTTGCCATTTGTTTTAATATTATAATTATTGTAAATGGTTAATTTGATAATTCCAATAAAATAAATAAAATAAATAAATCTGAGGGGTCGAAAATTTGGGGATGATGACGCGATAGTATGTTAAACTCAACGTTGCATCAATGCGCCACCAATTTTTATCTCGATGAGGTTCAAAACGTCTTAACTTTTAGAGTAAAAATTGTAAGCAGTAGTTCAGATAAAAAAGACGTTAACCCGACAGTTTTAAAAAAGTCGAAAATAAAATGTGCATACATTCACAACCAATTTTCTCACAACTCAATAAATTCACTGCGTGTTTATCTCTGATTTGAGGTGCGATCTGTTAGATATCACCTCGTGCGATCATTTGGCAATAAATTAGAGTAGAAATTAATAGGAGCGGTCACAAAACACGTTAATTACAGAGCGCGATATCTTTCCTGAAGCCAGCTATTCTTGAAACGACTCGTTGGCCATCCGTTCCCCAGCGGTAGACGGGTAAAAGATACTACCGCATGAAGACGGTGAAGGATTTTGTAATAGATCGGGATAAAGAGTTTTTCAGGAAATGTATTTTATGTTTAGAAGAAAGTTGTATCAAGTTTGAAATAATCACCTAAAAGGTGACTATTGAATTTTCGGTGGAATTGAAAAAAACGACAAGTGTGAAATAGTCACCTTAAGATGAATATTTTTGTTGAATTCCGTAGTATCTACGTTTAAATTGTATGTCGGGCCGTGAATATTTTCAGGTTAGGCGGGAATAAGTATCACACGAACCGCCAATTTGTTACCGAGTTTAAACTTCTGTTTTTGCTGATCGGGTCTCTCACCTGAAACCGCTCGCTCTATCGCCCCTCAGGGATCGAGTGCGCGGCTACTTTTCATTCGGGAAACTGCTCCCGGTGTGATTGCCAGAATGGAGCCCGAATAATTGAAGCCCCAGTTGTGGGAATTGAATTTGGAGTACAATAACTTGATTTGTACTGAATTAATGACGAGGAAGGATAGGCAAACGAGGAATGGCAAGGCAGCAAGCAAACTACTCTACTTTTTAACGATTTGTTTACTATTTATATTCATTCTATTTGTTTCTTAGTTGGGTATTTTCCAGATTTAATTTATTATTCTTCTATTTATGCTACATTGAATGCTAACAATGCAATATTGCGTAGTTGGCAGGTCGTTTGGGTGCCGACTACGTAGTATTACGTCATCGTATTTTGGGCGCCGGGCCTTGATATAAGGTTTGTGACTTCTATCACTCGGCACTTTGCCGTTTCGCGTTGCCGCACGTGAACCAGATCCATGGGCCAGGCTTTCTGGATGTGGCGTCGCAGGACTGATTGCCCTGCGGCACGATTCGGAGCGCTCCTGCGCTATTCGGCGCTTCCTTTTGTAGAGCGACTTTATTTCCACAACGCGCGCATGTAGGTAGGTACCACTGCACTGCGATTAGGTTAGTTGTAAGATATTTCCAGGTGGCAAAATGCTCGCCTTTCGTATTCTAATTTTTAAGGACAAATAAGGAATTTATTATTATCGTTTCTATATAGGATGAGTGTTTAATTAGTCACATCCTTGCAGTGGGTGAATCAAAAAGACGAACTAAGAAACTGTTGATAAGAATTTTTGGAAAAAGCAAAACAAAAAAATGTTGCAAAAAAAGTTTTTTTTTATCTAAAATAGCCATAAAAATATATTTTTTCAAAACAATCACTTTGTTGTTTTTTTTCATTATTATTCAAAGTTGATTATTTTGTCATACTGATTCACCCACTACAAGGATGTCAATAATTAAAAACTCAACCTGTATATGATTATTAAACTAGGAAGCTGAAACTATGTATAGGGTTTATTATATTTAGATTTTTTTAATTCAAATTTTAGGAGTTTATTCTTTTATTTTAAATATAAATTTATCACTTCTGTGTGGACTATACCATGACAATTAGTTTATCAATTGGTTGACTGTAAGAAATTGCTTTAGTAATAAGTCCGCCATTTCGCATTATTTTTTTTTTAATCTTCTTTATGTTTTCATTTTTTAAGTAGAATAGAGTTATTCTATTCTACTCTTTTAAGAGTAAAAGTTGAGCCTTATATAATGACTACTAAAATGCTACTACTACCTCAATTATATGTAAGTTGTTTGACTGGGGTGAAAACATGTACGTATGACGTCAGACGCGACAAGAACACGAACAGTGTGGTCGTGGCTTTTTTGCGCCGCATCGCGCGCGTCCGCACTCAATTTCCCGATGTTTATGTAAATAAGCGAGGGCGAGTTATCGCCGCGAGTTGATGAAAAATGCTTCATAACGGAGGCGCCTTTTCGAAGTGCGCGCTAAGGAGAAATGTAAAATCCCTTCAAAATTTATGGCGGAAAATCGCGCCGTTCATTTTCCAAAGGCGGGGCTTTAACGCGTCGCCCATCGCAGTTGCCGCGGTTTATCCTCGATTTTGAGATTCGCGTTCGAATTGCTCAAAACTACGGGACACTAACTAGAGTTACCATATGTAAAATATTATTTGTGTAATTTAAGCCGCAATTATATTAGGCCCACGCCGCTTGTCGCAACGCGTGAGATTGGATTCGGTTTCAAACATTTAGTATGAAATTGATTATATTAGACATGTCCCGCATGTCGCCGAGCGAGCTGAGGGCACGCAGACCACTCGATTTCGATCGGCGTGGGATCGGTGGTGGGAGAAGCGACGCGTTGGCTCGCTCCTGGCTATAGTGGTCGCAATCGCTCCTGACATTCCGGGTCGTAAAACGTGCGAGCACGACAGCACATCACTTTTCTCCACACAAGATATAGAGATCGCTATCCCCGGCCACGCCTCACTATCGATATCGATGGATTTTCGATATTGATATGGTCGGATACATAGTAATATTTGACAGTACTTAAATGAAAAATGAAATAATTAAAACAGGCAGGTAGGAAACCGAAGGGGTTGTTAAACTTCGGCCCATGTGTTAGGTTAGGTCGCCTGATCTTAAATTGTAAGGATCCGGGTTCGATTCCCGGCTGGGTCACTATTTTCCATTGGGATAAAACTAACGGAATTGCATTTTCAATTCTGTCGGTCGAATGCCATAACAAGACACACGCTTACACACATGTTACATGCACACATACAAATAAACACTTCATATTAGGGTTGGTTGTAAGAGATTGTCGTATGATAATAAACCCGCCCATTGTGAAATTTCACAATAAAGAGTAGAAACAAACAAACAAACAAAACAAATTACTTTCTTGTATGTATTTATAATATAGGTATTAGGATGTTCAGGGTAGTCCAAAACAACTAAATGAACTTAGCACGTTAACCATAAGAGATTCATTGCCAGTCCTGTAAATACACCCTCAATAAAGGGAGTTACTCTCTGGAAGGGTTTCAAATGTTACGCCAAAGGTTAATCTCATAACGTTCCAAATGATCTTCCGCTTTAATTGCTCTAGGAGGACAAGCTCTTCAAAAATATTGTGTTGTTGATACGAGTCACTTATGAGTGTGGTTGATACCGTCACTACACAAAGATCGGTGTTACAATAAACATTATAAAAATAAAAAAAAAATATGAAATGCTATGTAAATAATTTTTAGTCTATGAAACCTACTTTTTCTTTCATTTTACAATTTTGAATACACCGTTAGAGAAGGAAATTCTTTGGTTAAAGCAAAGATATTGTGTTTTTTTGCAAAGGTACATCGTCGATAAGAATGAATCTTTTATTACTTTGCATGTAATTACATGTAAATTGATATGTATAATGTCCAAGAGCATTATTCGGAGCAGCAAAATTATTTATCAATTTGAATTTATTTTAGGTTATTAGAATCTATAGCGATTTCTAGAAGATAGATTTTTTTTAAAAAACGGACGTAGTTTAACCGAGTTATTGTACATAGTACTAATGTACTATTGTACATAGTACCTACTATTGTACATAGTACTATTGTACATAGTACTAATCACATTAGTGAAATAATTAATTATTCTTCAAGACAATGTTCTATTAAGTATGTCCCCATTAGGGCAATAACTAATTGCTGTGTTTCGACATTTCAGATAATATAGAATGTGTCAGTGCATTAATATTTTGCAATAGGATAGAATATCCGTTTTAATTTCGCAATTCAACCTAACCTAACCTAACCTAACCCCCCCCCTCCCCTGCAACCCCCTTCCACCTCGCGAAATCCCCCTCCCACCCGATAATAATTGTGTCAGGTGATTATGATAGCAAAAGTAGCATAATTTAGTATTTTGTGGTATATCCGATGTTTTAAAATGGTATTTTTCCAACAATTATGTAGTATTTTCTTAAATACGGCGGTATTTTTTTTGCGTCGCTTGTATACCTATAGTAGTACCTGAACCAAAATTCACAACGTGATTTCGGTCCAAAAAGGCATTTGTGTACCGAATGTCAAGTCTAACTGCAATATTTCGAGATTGAAGTACGACTAGCGTGCCCTCTGGTGCTCCGATTTCAACTACAAATCTTTTCAACTCTTGCCATGATCGAATGATGCCTTAATGCCAAATTTAAGCTCAATCGGATGAAGCGTTTAGGCGCTATCGTGCTGGAATACACACACAGACTCACAGACAGGCTTCAGTCTGGAAATGGTCCTAACAGTCTCAACTCAGGGATTGTCAAAATGGATATTTCCGTCTTCATCTCGATTTTGTAGCACGTTCACAATACTTTCCATAGTTCCGGGAATGTAATAAAAGGTTAAAATTTAAAATATATAACCTATGACCGATTCCGGAGCTTCCTTGGCGTAGGCACAGTATACCAACCAACCAGTAGCTTTACTGTCGAGCAACAGGGCATTGCGGGAAGAGGGTGCGACGAACGCCTTTGGTTAGCGTTACGCGCAGGTAAAGGCTGGCGACATTCGAACGTTGTATATCTGCGTGGGCCAAGTAGATGTATACCTGGCAGCCATATCCAAGTCCTTACGACTCATGACGTATTCGCTTTGATTTCAATTTTGTTCTAAGAGAAACTACTGTCTGGTATACTGTGGCGAAGGCATCTGTGTCTTCATTTCCTTGTATATTAATAAGTCTTTGTGCTTTATACAGGTGGAAGCTCTATACATGCTCTATACATGCTCAAGGTGCATATACAATGTGCTCTATACAAGCTCGTGGAAGACTTGAATTATATGACTCCTCGCGTTTTGTGTTTTCAGGCTGCTCGGCTTCACTTAGATCAAAAACGAATCTTCGTATAGAAATTACTATGAAGCAGATAACGTATCAAACCGCCTTGATTTCTCGCTCCGCACACAAATTATATCAAATAAAGAGTCGCATTCGTTTGAAGTCGGTTGAAGTGTGGGCTCTTATTAAAGGCCTTACGTTCCAATTTGTTTGTCCATTCAGCCGCCGATGTGTAAGTCCAACGGAGGCCTCTAATTCCCCGGCCTTATTTACGGCCATTTCTTCCTCTTTCGCCCACGTCGAGTCTTCTATTACCTTCAGACCGAGAGACATTCTCCCGCGTATACACTTAGGCGAGATGCCAAGGAAAAATGCGCTTTTCCAACGATGTACAGTGGCAAATGATCTGAGATATAGGTAGGCGGTAGGAGGAGAGTACTCTGCTATCGTGTGTAATCTGAGTAAGTGATCAAAATAGCGGTATATATTATTATTAAATGCAATTCAAAATCGTGCTTTTCTATTATGAATTACAGAGTTCAGACTAAGCGTAATAAATATTAGCTAAGACTCCGTAAGGAAAGAATATAATAGAATAATATTAAGGAAGCTTAGGTGATTTATTTATTTCATTAGCAAATCAACTTAACAGTTTATACCAATCCGTTGATATGCAATATACACATAAATTTAAAAAATAATAGAATTCTTACAAGTACATACACAACATGTTTAAATAAGCATTAAATACAAATACATGCATTATTAATTTTTAAAAAACTTACAAACTTACGGTACAAAAAGAGTGAAAACAATTTATTTTTTTCTGACATAAACAAGTAGCGCAATGCCCACACCTTGAAGAGATGCGGGCTCGCTGTAAAAATATCAAAGTCTGACGCTGTCGAACATAGCGCATTTATGTGACGCAAAGCACGGGTAAGCAGACTCCATCGACTTAGGTTGGTGCGCGAGGACGGCTCCGCAAATAGATTATGAGTGCGAGCACGATTATAATTGTCCGGAACAAAGAGACAAACCTTCGCATTATATGATGGTGCTTAACCGCTGAAATACTAATACGGCCGATCGGTGGTTTTATCATTGCGGCAACTCGCACGCGGCCGATCTCCGTATGTATGTAATTATCTAATTATATGCAAAAAAAATCCCCCCAAAGTGCAGATTGTACGAATTATCACTTGCATTATCTAATATGGGTGGCTGTTCGCGAGAGATCGATTCTTAGAAGCTTATATTCCTCTTTCACACGCTCGAGCCACCCCATAACAGACATAAATAACAGACACTGAAACAAAATACGGCTCATTCAAATATTAAAATCATCCGCAAGGAAGTCCTAACTAAATACGCAGGACAAAATTCCATGAAAGGTCCTGGTAATAATATATCGCCGTCTTTAAGGGCCGAAGACCCCTAATTAATTATCAGCCTGTCATTTCTCGCAGTGGATATATCGAGGGTGTCGACCGATAACAAAAAATCGTAAACGCGGCAAGCCGCTCGCGCAACCCTCTTATATTAAAACAAATGTGGTAATCTCAAAATAATCGCAATGTTTGAGGTAATTAGGAGGCTATTAATTATTCGACTGAAAGCTTGGATAAAATCAAATACTTATAATTTTTTAGACCTTACCGAGTCCGCAAGTTCTCGCTTTTTATTCGGCCAGTCTTGCTCTAATCTGAGGTTTTCCTCGAGTAATCTCTGAAGAGACGCGTCATTGCTACCGCTATCACTTAGGCAGAAGCTATGTAATGCGTCATTTTGCCTATCTACAGATACTCGTCCCACTGGAACCCAGCCCAGTAGTGTTTTTGACAACGATAATTCGTCATTAATGCGCCTTAATCCGCGTGAAACGATTAATTCCCAACAATTAGCCCCGATTAGTAGGCGCGGTTGGACATCTGATATTTTGTCGACTTTCACCGCAGTCAAAGTGTCAAAATCAGAGGCGGCCGCCGATAAATTTTTTAATTTCGGAAGGTTTAACGCCGCAATACTATAAGCCTGCACGTCGAAAACCTTACGGCCCAATTTCCCCCTTATTTGAAACGAGACTGTTTCAGCCCCTTTAGAAGAAGTTTTCATACTTCCTATACCACATACCTCCATATTGGTGGGAGGCCCTCTAATATTCAGCTCTTGCGCGACTTCGCGGTCTATTATAGAGACCGTCGATCCGCTGTCTAAAAGCGCGTAAACTACCTTTCTCCCCTTTGGTCCTATTAACGTTATCGGTAAAACTTGCAAGAGGACTCTGTTGTTGGCTACTGTATGCGCGACAATAGCCCCGGTCTGTGTTTCACCTTCGGCTGTTGCCGTAATTATCTCGGTTCCGCCGAGCGCCGCGTCCGCGGCAGTAAGTAAGAAATGATACTTAAATCGAGGAAACCTTTTATAGGCTGGGCAGTTTTTCCTGCCGTGCGAAGGTGCAAGGCATTTAAAGCATCGCTTAAGTGATTTTACGACTCCCCAGCGAGAGTCTAGGGAAAGTTTTTTAAACCTTTCGCATTTGCTGAGAAAATGATCGCCGGTACAATTTGGGCATTTCATACGAGACTGCTCAGTCATGTTAAAAACGTAATTTTTATGATTTTGCTGTTTATACTTTTTATCGCGCGCTACTACTTGATTTTTTCTACCGCTGTCTAATGGACCTATTCCCGCATCTTGCGAGTCTATCGCTAGTGTTTCTAGCCAAGATGCGAATCGTATGATAACCGGTTCGTCTGGTTTACCCTTTCCTTTATCTCCTAGCCACAATGTTAATAAGTTTTTTGGCAACTTCGCTACAAGAGAACCTAAAAGTTCTGGGTTCCATAGGTGCTCAATCCTATTTACTGATTTTACTGTGGCCACCAGATTCTTAACTTGGCAAGCAAATTGCAACAATTCCTCTGCTTCTATAAATTCAGAGAGGTCCCTGGTTTTACGTAAATCAGCTAGTGTGCGCTGAATAATTACATTTGGATTTCCAAATAACGTCTCTAATGTTTTCATTATTTCGCCAACGTTCGCAGGGGATAAAAGTAACCCTGAAACGCAATCTCTTGCTCGTCCGCGTATCGCGGATTGCAAGCGAAGTAAGTTTTGTTCGTCATTCAGACCTATAACTTCGGTGGACTGGTTAAAAATCGATTTAAAGGCTAAAAACTGAAGTGGATCTCCACTAAAGGGTGGAAGTTCTTTGTTATATTGCGGCTTCGAGGAGGCTATTGAAATTACTCGACATACCTGGCTTATTAATTTTTTGCTCGCGCTGTCATCGGACCCGTCTCCTGTGCTGGAGCCAGCGGCCGCGGCGGCGTCTGTGGCCGCCGCGTCCGCTTTGGTCGCGATTTCGCCGCCCGCTGCGCGATGCGCTGCTCCGTGAGGTGCCGCCGCGCCCGCCTCGAGCCGCATCCCCTCGTGCGCCGCGCGATGTGTTGCTCCGTGAGGTGCCACCGCGCCCGCCTCGAGCCGCATCCCCTCGTGTGCCGCGCGATGTGTTGCCCCGTGAGGTGCCGCCGCGCCCGCCTCGAGCTGCATCGCCTCGTCCGATTCTTCTTCTCTCCTGCCGCGGTATCGCTCTTCATTTCGTGGTTTTATTTGGTCGGGTTCACTATATGAAGTCAGCGGTGCTTGCGTCTCTGCCCACAGCGTAGTACGACCTGCTGTTTCTTCAAGATTACTCGAGGAAAACCTCAGATTAGAGCAAGACTGGCCGAATAAAAAGCGAGAACTTGCGGACTCGGTAAGGTCTAAAAAATTATTAGAATCCACTACTTCGTTAAACGGCGGGGTATGGCACACGGGGTTGCTCTGGCGAGATGACAGACGTGTTCTTCCTGATAGCCGACCTATGGCGCTAGCTCGACTTCACGCCGTCGAGAGAAAAATGGACAGAGATCGGACTTATGGAGACGCTTATTGTCAGAAAATGGACAAGTACTTAGCAGAAGGTTACGCCGAAGAAGTAGACCCTTCCAAATTAGCCGGCCGAACTGATATATGGTTTTTACCACACTTGGGTGTCTGTAGCGCCGCCAAAGGAAACAAGCTTAGGATCGTGCATGACGCTGCTGCTAGCGTAAAGGGAGTATCTCTAAATAGCTTACTGATAACGGGGCCAGACTATAATCAAAGCATAACAGGTATACTTTTTAGGTTCCGCGAGCATCCGGTGGCTTTTACCGCCGATATTGGGGACATGTTCATGCGTATTAAGGTGATCGAGGACGATACCTATAGTCAGTTGTTCCTTTGGCCCTCGGTATTTTTGTGACTGTTGGATTTTCCAAAATCGTTCACTAGCCTCGCTAAAGCCCCGCCACTCTAACCCGTGATTGGTTAAAAGGCAATGGCGGCGGTAAGAGACCGGCCTACTGAGGGTTAAGGGGTGTGGCTTAGCGAGAGTACATATTATTCAATCAGGCTTAAATTTTTAACTTAAATTAATCTCACCTTAATTGAAGGTAATTTTCTATAATATGTATTACTACTACATTATCATTAGGTTTATAGCGAAAATATGTAGATTAAACATTAACAATACATCATATTTAGTACTTAAAATTCCTTCGAATAGCTAGCAAAATTATAAGTATTTGATTTTATCCAAGCTTTCAGTCGAATAATTAATAGCCTCCTAATTACCTCAAACATTGCGATTATTTTGAGATTACCACATTTGTTTTAATATAAGAGGGTTGCGCGAGCGGCTTGCCGCGTTTACGATTTTTTGTTATCGGTCGACACCCTCGATATATCCACTGCGAGAAATGACAGGCTGATAATTAATTAGGGGTCTTCGGCCCTTAAAGACGGCGATATATTATTACCAGGACCTTTCATGGAATTTTGTCCTGCGTATTTAGTTAGGACTTCCTTGCGGATGATTTTAATATTTGAATGAGCCGTATTTTGTTTCAGTGTCTGTTATTTATGTCTGTTATGGGGTGGCTCGAGCGTGTGAAAGAGGAATATAAGCTTCTAAGAATCGATCTCTCGCGAACAGCCACCCATATTAGATAATGCAAGTGATAATTCGTACATTTCCCCGCTCATGGCAACGTGCCATTAACTTATTTTACGAATTATTTACCTTAAATCTACGTTATTTATATCTATGGCTTATTCTATTCGGGCGGACAATTCTAATCTAACTAGTTTGCTTATTGACCTGCGATAATTTTTTCCGTCGACTTTTACATCTACTATCCTGACAACACCTGTTTTGTCAGGGTAGACTTCCGTTACTATAGCGCGAGGCCATCTTCCTCTTTCTAGAGAGGGATCCAATATTAACACCAGTTCCCCCACCCTTAGTGGAGGTTGTACCTCCTTCCATTTAGGTCGAGAGACTAGCATAGGTAGTACTTCTTTAGACCACCTATTCCAAAAAGAGTCAGCTAGAGCTTGGGTCTGTCTCCACTGTTTACGGTTACATAAATCTCCAATGGTAAATTTACCCATAGCGGTGCTGTTAGAGTGTCCTAACAAAAAGCTTTGCGGCGTAAGTGGCTCCTGGTCTCGACTGTCTATAGTAATGTGCGAGATAGGCCGCTGATTAAGGATTGACTCCACTTCAGCCAATAAGGTCTGCATCATTTCCACAGAAGGCGCTCTTTCTTTCAATATGGCGTACAAAGCTCTTTTGGCTGACTTAACCATCGATTCCCAGCAGCCGCCATGATGGGGAGAAGCAGGTGGTATAAACCTCCAGTCAATCTGGTCGTTACTTAAACGTTCACGGATACGTTCATCGTCAATCTCTGAAACGACCTTCTTCAATTCGGCACTCGCACCTTTTAGATTAGATCCATTATCTGACATTATCACCCTTGGTTTGCCCCGCCGGGCTATGAATCTTCTTATCGCTTGTATTGTCGAATTAGTAGACAAATCATATGCTAATTCAATGTGAACCGCTCGTGTGGTTAGACAAGAGAACAACACGCCATATCGTTTCTCCACTTTTCTTCGTATAGTCACCTGAACCGGCCCGAAGTAGTCTACGCCTACGGCGTTAAAACACCTCGTATGATGCTGCAAACGTGACATCGGGAGTTGTCCCATCAACGCTGTGACTGGTTTTGCCCTTCTCATTTTGCACAGCATACACTGGTATATAAATTTTTTGACCGTTTGACGGGGACTAATTAGCCAGAACCTCTGGCGTAGGCTGGCCAATGTCGTTTCAACCCCGGAATGAGCCATCTCCTCATGAGTTCTTACCACCAGTAGTTGTGTATAGCGATCCCGGCCGTCAAGTATTATGGGATACTTAGTGTCGTGTGGTATACCCGGCGCATTTGCGATGCGGCCGCCTACTCTTATTAAGCCCCGCTCGTCTAAGTACGCATTTAAACCTATCAAACGGCTATTCCTAGGTAAAGTCCCTTTCACTCGTATAAGTTCTATTTCTTTCTTAAAAGAACGACTCTGCGACTCCTTTAATAATATTATTTCAGCGCTGGCAATGTCTTGTCCGTTTAAAATGCAGTTATTCGTGGCACCTCTACATAGTTGAATAAACTTCCTAACGTATGCGGCTACGCGCAATAATCTGCGATGTTGGGAGAATCTCGCGACATCTATTGTGCTCGTAGGTACAGCGTGTAGCGCAAATACCGCCAATGGTTTATACTCGAGGGATATCTTATCCTTTTCCCCGGGTTGATGGGGAACCTTTGCCGGCCATACCTCTGGTGGCTGTCTAAGGTATTCAGGACCATTCAGCCAACGGCTCTCGGGCGAGAGGTCAATTTTTGACTTCGCTCTCGTAGCTTCATCTGCAGGATTACTATTTCCGCTTAACCATCTCCACTCCTCCGGGGTAGTCAGTTCGTCCAATACTCCCAGACGGTTAGAGACAAATTGTTGGTGGTCGGAGCTACGTGAACGTATCCACCAAAGTACGTTCATCGAGTCTGTCCATAAAATCTTTTCATGAAATTTAATTTTGTACTCGCTAGTGATTTTTTTCGCTAGTTCGGCGCCTAATAGTGCTGCTGTCAGTTCTAAACGCGGTATTGTCATTTTTTTTAACGGCGCGACTCTGGTTTTACTTGCGATAAAGGATGTGGTCGGTTCTTCGCCTGGTCTGGCTATTCTCATATACGCGACAGCGCACATAGCCTCTTGAGACGCGTCACAATATATGTGTAATTGTCTATTTTCGGAGGGATTCTTTGTTACGCCGTGATAGCGTGAAATCCTTACGTCCTTCGCCGAGCGAAGGGCATTTATCCATTCACCCCAACCTTTGAAAATATCTTGTGTGACCTCCTCATCCCAGGCTACACCGCTGGTCCACACCTTTTGCATTAGAATTTTGGCTCGGATAGTTATTGGGCTTAATACCCCGAGTGGGTCATAAATTGACATTACTACCTTAAGAGCCTCTCGTTTCGTTGGCACTCTCTGACCCGTTTTTAAGGCGTCATCGAGTTTTTCTAACCTAAAATTAAATGTAAGTTGGTCACTTTCTGGCAACCATTCTAACCCTAAAAGCCGTTGAGAGCTTATCTCTCCTTTCTCCAGAGCAATATTATGGGTAGCTTTCCTTTCTTCGGGTATTTCGTTCAAAACGCTTTGATAATTAGACGCCCAGCCCTTTAAGAAAAAATTCCCTTGTTGATGTATGTAAATTATGTTTTTTATCACGTTACGAGCTTCTTCTATTGAAGAAGACCCGAAAGCAAGGTCGTCCATAAAGTGATGGTCTGTGATAGCCTCCACTGCTAGAGGGTACTGATTCTTGAAACGTTCAGCGTTTTTATTTCGGATATAGAGGGCTGATGTCGGGGATGACCGAGAACCGAATATTAAAGAGGACATTTTTAGGATACGAGGTTCTATATCGCGCCGATATCCCCGCCAAAGGAACAACTGACTATAGGTATCGTCCTCGATCACCTTAATACGCATGAACATGTCCCCAATATCGGCGGTAAAAGCCACCGGATGCTCGCGGAACCTAAAAAGTATACCTGTTATGCTTTGATTATAGTCTGGCCCCGTTATCAGTAAGCTATTTAGAGATACTCCCTTTACGCTAGCAGCAGCGTCATGCACGATCCTAAGCTTGTTTCCTTTGGCGGCGCTACAGACACCCAAGTGTGGTAAAAACCATATATCAGTTCGGCCGGCTAATTTGGAAGGGTCTACTTCTTCGGCGTAACCTTCTGCTAAGTACTTGTCCATTTTCTGACAATAAGCGTCTCCATAAGTCCGATCTCTGTCCATTTTTCTCTCGACGGCGTGAAGTCGAGCTAGCGCCATAGGTCGGCGGCCAGGAAGAACGAGAGAACGCGAAGGTAAATAACATTTACAGTCCACAAAAACCACCCTTCAGCAGTGGGAGAAACTCACAGAAAAATAACTGATGGATTTTATAACCACAGATAGTGCTTCATCCGCCCAGTTCCGCCCGAGAAATTCCCCGAATCCGCAATCTTCTGATCTCAACCGTCTTCGACTGCAGGATGCCCCTCTTCGTGGAGCCTACCAGATAGTTGAACCGTGAGTTGGACAGGCCAGATGACAGAAAGAGTTTGGCCAATACCACCAAGCTGCGCGGAGGTCTAACATAACTTGTGACTAATTATTCCTAGGGGAGCTTCTATATTAGGTATAACTTGGGTTGTCGACTACAGCGGGCGAGCCCGTCACCTCAGAAAGTTTTAACGATTAGTCGTTCTATCTCCCTGGAGTGAGCGTAGAAGACTTGGAGACAAAACAGTCCACCATCTAGCTACGTCACAAGCTCGTAAGAGGCCAACGCCTTAACCGCGAGATAGCCAGGAATGTTACCTGGCGGGCCGACACTCACGCCCTTACTTCCAATTGTGACCAGATTACTCCGGTCTATCGATTCGTTACGAGTTCGAGGTCGCTTGCGCGGTCCTCCCCTTACGAAGCGGTGAAACGGTGTATACCGAATCTATATCAGGTATATCATTCATATTAATATTCATATTCATTTTATTAGTATACTGGTATACAAGTCAGATACAGATTGGCAAACATCCATACATATTGGAAAACAATTTTTTTTTTATCGCAAAGAAAAAATAACCATAAGCAAAAAAAAAGACAAAAAAATACAAGAATAATGTAAAAAGAGGAAATACAAGACAACATGCAAATAAATCAATAAACACTTTAGCCACCAAAGCATTTTAGACTTCACTGGAGTAATATTCCTCCAGTGAGTAAAACGCCTTATCTGTGAGGTACCTCTATAGATGGCTATAGATGACTTTCTGACAACAACAAAAAATATGATCGCGCGCCCGGCTATCTACGAATCCGCCGAAACTATTAAAACCGCCTACAGCGGGCGCGCGTAGGAGATGTAAATATTTTTGGCAATTTTTTTTTATTGACAAATGTCATCTATACCTGATAAAGAGGCTCCCCTAGGAATATTAGTCACAAGTTATTTTAGATCTTTAGAGGTATAGTAGAACTCCAATTATCCGAATCAATTGGGACCCGACCCCATTCGGATAATTGCGAATTCGGATTTGAAAATTGAGAAAATTGCCTTACGCAGACACAAAAGTCCTTTGGATATTTGAGCTATAAGCTCTTTAACCAGCTACCACTCTCCACAAGAAAGATGGAAACAAGAGCGTTTAAAAGATTTATTAAACAAAAGCTGCAATCCACACATGCCTTCTATAAGCTGGGTGATTTTTTTGAGCATGCCAATTCTTTCAAATGGGAATAACATTAATATGTAACTTTCAGGTACCTCATTTTAGTTCTTATTGTTTAATAATAATATTTAATATTTAATATGTAGATTACAATGCTTAATGTAACATACCTGATCATATACATACCTAAGTTGTTTTTTTCAATTTTGTTTTGATACTTCCTATTGTGTGATTATTTTTTGTATAAAGTGCTTGATATATTGTGCTTATAATAATTATCTATTTTAGATGTATACTCATGTACATGGATTCAGCTCTATTTTTTTTTTATTTGTCTGCCGTGTAAAGCCGACTTTAGCCAACGCTATTGTCGAATTAATATATATGCTTTAATAGTTTTATATCTACATATAAACTGACGAATTCTATCATGCGATAATTAGCTTTAATTCATAATTCATGCTTTTATTGTATATTCTGAATGAATAAATTGAATACTGAATACTAAATATTGTGTATATTCCGAAAAAAGGGTCTATTTTAATATTTAATTATCTATTTTATGTTATGTTATGTTTAATAATTGGGAGAAAAAACTATTTACTGTTAAAATTTATTATCAATATTAATTCAATGTAAAAGCTGCACTTTTACATATTAAGCGCACTTAGAAAATGCTGTACATTAGTACATCATCACCAAGGACAATAGCGCGTAGACAAAATCATTATCTTGCGAATCGCATTACGTTTCCGTCCTAATTGTTTTTCATTTTAATTTCGGATAATCAGCGATTCGGATAGTCGGAGTTCGGATAATTGGAATTCTGCTGTTTATGAAAGATTTATGTTGCAGTGTCGGCTGGCGCTAGCCGGAATGAGAATCGGACACACTAGACTGGCAAGCGAAGAAATCTTGACTGCTTTTTAACACGCTTTTATTAGGTCGACCTGTATGTAACTAACTGTTACATACAGGTCGTATGTACACCTGTATGTTATGTCCAAAGTCTTCTACGCTCACTGCACGGTCGATAGAACGAAAAATCGTTAAAACGTCCTGCGGTGACGGGTTCGCCCGTTGTGGTTGACATCTCAATATGTATGTAACTAACTTGGGAGCTAACGGGCCCATGATGAGGTGGCCACGATGACCCATGTGTTCAGGGTCGGTCACACTCACGGGTCAACACCCATCCGATGGCCTCCACGAATGGGGTGCGAACCTGGGTAGGACACTGGGTCAACCAGTCTCCCCTGGGAATCAAACCTCTGGCGCTCCTGGACGGTCTGCGCACCGAGCGGCGCAAGCCAATCGATTGTGCTCTCCGACTAACAGTCGGGGGAGTCTGGGAACTGTATTGTTTCCTATAGAGCGGGGGTGGTTGTGTACCTTATGGCGACTGCTCTTGAATTGACCATTGGCCATCCGATCCTGGGTGAACAGCCGGGCAAAGGACGCCTTGGTCCGCGATAGATTCGGTTTACTCCGTTTCACCGCTGCATAAGGGAGAGGACCGCGTAAGCGACCTCGAACTCGGAACCAATCGAGAGACCGGAGAAATCTGGTCACAATTGGAAGTAAGGGCGCGAGTGTCTCGAGCCGCCGGGAAGTAATTCCTGGCTATCTCGCGGTAAGGAGTTGGTCTCTTACGGGTTGTGGCGTAGCTAGACGTCGGATTTGTAATGTCCAAAGTCTTCTACGCTCACTGCACGGTCGATAGAACGATGAATCGTTAAAACGTCCTGCGGTGACGGGTTCGCCCGTTGTGGTTGACATCTCAATATGTATGTAACTAACTGGGAGTTAATGGGCCCTTGCTGAGTTGGCCACGAAGACCCATTCTGTTCAGGGTTGGTCACACTCGCGGATCAACACCCATCCGACGGCATCCACGCATGAAGTGCGAGCCTGGGTAGGACACTGGCCTTGGTCAGTTTCCCCTGGGAATCAAACTTATGGCGCTCCTGGACGGTCTGCGCACCAGTCATCCGATCCTGGGTGTACAGCCGGGAAAAGGAGGCTGTGGTCCGCGACAGATTCGGTATACACCGTTTCACCGCTTTGTAAGGGAGAGGACCGCGCAAGCGACCTCGAACTCGGAACCAATCGAGAGACCGGAGTAATCTGTTCATAATTGGAAGTAAGGGCGCGAGTGTCGGCCCGCCAGGTAACATCCCTGGCTATCTCGCGGTTAAGGCGTTGGCCTCTTACGGGCTTGTGACGTAGCTAGATGGTGGACTGTTTCGTCCCCGTTTCGCCCAAGTCTTCTACGTTCACTCCAGGGAGATAGAACGACTAATCGTTAAAACTTCCTGTGGTGACGGGCTCGCCGTTGTAGTCGACAACCCAAGTTGTATGTAACTATGTAATGGAATCTAAGGTAACTAATTTAACCATCTTTCAAGGATCGTAGCGTCATGAAAATTGGCAGCTCTATGTAGTTCTGATGACAATACAATAATATGGTACTGTCGAACTGATCTAATAATGGAGTCGGAAGATATGAAATGGAACTTCATAATGGAACATCGTATCATAGCTGTGTTTAGACTTGTTAGAAAAGTCTTGGAATGAACTTTGACCACGATTAGGTTTCAAGGTCTGATGAAGTCGAGGCACTGGCATTCCATGATGGAATATCGTATCATAGCCGTGTGTATGTGAATATCGTATCATAGCCCAAAAGCGTGTTTTTAGTGTTTTTTTTTAAACTATTAATTTATTTTCCAAATGAAAATGCTGTAACTAACCTTAGATAAAATGGGGTTCACTTACTGCAATCGCTTTTCGGAAATCTCTGTGCCCAATTTCTCTACAGTTTCAAAATGAATAAATTAACACCACCCTGCGGTCGCTCGGATAAGAGCGTAGTGTAGCTAGTTTCAAAGGCAAGTCAACTTCGCATTACCCTGCGGCATGCCTAAATAGCACGAACATTAACGCAGAAACTTGCTGAATGTAAACGCATGCTAATGAAACGGCAAAATGTAAATGTGGACGTAAATGTATCGCATGAGAATGATGTATTCGCTCGCCTTAAGGGTCGCCTGCATTAAGTTATCGCGGAAAGGGCCCGACAGAGCAGCGGTTAGCCACAGTTTGAGCAGAACATCGCTAGCGGCCATGTCGTAAATCAAGAAGCTACCGTATGGTATTTATTACTATCTACATCTGTGCGGTCATTAGAGATACCCAGATTCGGTCGTGGCATACGCGTGCATGGTGTATTTGATATGCTGGCATTGTAAAGAAACAACGATTGCAACTTATATTATAAATAAAATAAAAACGAATTTAACGCGTGAAGTTTGCAACACCCGACGTTTCGGCGATGTTGCAACCACCATTGTCCAGGGTAGACTGAAATGCTGCCAATTCTCATCTGCCAATAATATCCGTACTGCTTGAAATATACAAAAGCGTAAGAAACATTTTTGTTTTTATTCCAACTTAGTGATATAATGATCCTGATGTGGATTCCATATAACTGTATTCGTTTCTACTCTACTTCTCACAATTGAATTATACAATGTATGCATAACCCGTACATTGTTAAAATGCTTTAGGTTGCGAATATAAGATTCTAATAGATTGCTTTAAACACCTGCATCAAAACATTTATTAAAAATACACTAGGAAGATTACAATGCCCATAGAACCGAGGGAAAAGTAGGTCGAGGTACTATACATTCCCCTACTTTCCAAAAATAATTGCAAATAAGTGCTATTAATTAATATTAAACTTACAAATACAGAAAGGAAATATATTTTTTCTACAGAATATAGAGCCAAAAGCACCTCATTTGGTCAGCCTAATTTTTGTAGTCTATGGTTTGAGCAGTGAAGAGAACGCGAGGAAACGGTTATTATATTTCGGTCAATTTCTATATCGGGAGTGTTTAAACCACCATTTAAAACGAGTCTCGCTTTTCTCTCAATAAAAGGAAATTTATCGCGAGAATGTTAGTAATAGGACTGCTGGTCAATGTATAGGGAGCTAATTCATTTATTCATTTATTTATTTATTTAGGTACATAGGATTAGGTATACAGTTCATTCGTAAAAGTCATTCAAACAAAATGGGCCCTTGGAGTTGGCCACGAAGACCCATTCTGTTCAGGGTTGGTCACACTCACGGGTCAACACCCATCCGGCGGCCACCACGCAATACGCATGAAGTGCGATCCCGGGCAGGACTCTGGCCTTAGGGCTAGTTTCCCCTAGGAATCAACCTTCTGGCACTCCTGGACGGTCTGCGCACCGAGCGGCGTAAGCCAATCGATTGTGCACTCTGACTAACAGTCGGGGGAGTCTGGAAGCAGTACTGTTTCCTATATAGCGGGGGTGGTTGCGGACCTTACGGCGACTGCTCTTGAAACGACCATCGGCTACCCGATCCTGGGTGAACAGCCGGGCAAAGGATGCCGTGGTCCGCGATAGATTCGGTATACGCCGTTTCACCGCTTCGTAAGGGAGATGACCGCGCAAGCGACCTCAAACTCGTAACCAATCGAGAGCCAGGAGTGTAAGCCCGCTGGGTAACACACCTGGCTATCTTGCGGTTAAGGCGTTGGCCTCTTACGGGCATATGGCGGAGCTTGACGGTTGACTGTTATGTCCAAGTCTTCTGCGCTCACTTCAGGGAGATAGAACGACTAATCGTTAAAACTTCCTGAGGTGACGGGTTCGCCCGTTGTAGTTGACAACTCTAGTTGGCCAATGTATAGCATGTATGTATTGATTATTCCTGCCTTTTTTGGAGATTACCATAGATTTAGTTTTCTTGGTGTTGACTTCGCAGTAGTTCAGACTCATGCACTTGTCTGCATCATTGTGACCTTAGCTCAAGTTATTTAATCCCACCCTTTTCAGATACTGACCTGAATTTATATTGTCGATTATATTTATAAAATGTATAAAAGTCAGTACATACATACTTACAGTCATGCTAACCACATTAATTATTAGGCTGTGAACATAGACCACAACCAGGCTATTAGCCGTATTAATAGATGTGTAAAGCGCCACATTCATTGTACATACTTGTAATAGAGAACCTAAAATCAATTAGTGTACAATGCTCGTTGGTAATAAACAAGACTTAAGTTTCGTTTAGAGCGGGTTGATTCGATTTTGATTTTAAAAATGTAGACAAAATAGAGTTAAAAGATTAATATAATGGCAAAATATTTAACTTTTCTAATATTAAATTATAATAAAACATTTGATTTTATTTGATCACAAAACCGCCGAAGGAAAACAAATAGGAATCTTTAGCTTCAACGAATTATATTTTGTTTATTTTTAAAAAGTAATAAAATAAAATAAAAACAACATCATAATATTGAAAAAGATTATTTAACGAACATAGCAGCTGGTTCAGCGGCTAGACGAACAGCGCTGTACAATGAATGGAGGGTTTTAAATTAGTGGCGTGTCGCACGACGAGTCGGCAAAATTACTATAATTATAGTACATATGTAAAATTAAATATGCTAGGTACGATTATAGTTGAGGAATCGTAATTTTGTCTTAGTGCATACCAAATATGAGAGTTTAAAATAGACACGAGATATCAACTGCGAGGGTGGATCGAATATAAACTGGCCTTTTCTACGTAGTGTTTTTTAATTATTTAGGGGGAAGAAATACTTATCAAATATTGCAATAGTCTCATGTATAGTTTGCTGTCTTTTCTAAAATATATATTATATTTTAGGCGCCTAAAATATACAAATTATATTTATATTTTAGGCGCTTGCAAAGGTTCCGGTCTCAATAGGCAAAATTAATAAGGTTTATCATAGTATCATAATCATCAAATGCTTTTTATTTTAATTTATAATCATTCATTTTAAAATAACTTTTTGCACGGTCGGTATGGTACCTTAACTAAATCGTGTAAAATATTATTAATCTATTTCTTTTGTTCGATTCTTGAATTTAAATTTTCAACGAATTGTTCGATTTCAGAAATGTCACATATCTTAACGACGGCTGAGCCGAAATATTGATACACATTTTTAATTATCATTAGTTTTTAAGATACACTAATCGCCATTTTTTTCAGCATTGATTCTCATCTTTCGAATTGTTGTGTTACCGCTGTAGGAGAAAATAGGAAGCCGGTTTGGTCATTTTCCAATACCACAGCAGGAAACAGCAAACACTGAAAGAAGATAAGAAAAACGGCGTGGAGTCGCTCCTGGTCGCCACAGACCAGATAAGTGCTCTTTCATTTATTTTATAATTTCATTTATTTAGTAATAAACATATTTCAATTTGAAAAAATAATATATATACATATATATATTTATATATATATATATATATATATTATATATATATATATATATATATATATATATATATATATATATATATATCTATATATATATATATATATATATATATATATATATATATATATATATATATATATATATATATATATATATATATATATATATATATATATATATATTATATATATATACTATATATATAATATATATATATATATATATATATATATATATATATATATATATATATATATATATATATATATATATATATATATATATATATATATATATATATAAATATATATATATATATATATATATATATATATATATATATATATATATATATATATATATATATATATATATAAATATATATATATATATATATATATATATATATATATATATATATATATATATATATATATATATATATTTATATATATATATATATATATATATTATATATATATATATAG